>BLKR01001452.1:0-287143 GCA_011170035.1 Teleogryllus occipitalis | reverse complement strand
AATTAGCAAACAGTGCATATAGGAAAAAAACTAAATCAGATGCTTTAAGAAAGAGACAAAGAAAAAATACAATGGACACGTAAAGCCTTTGTAGAATGTAATGTTAAGAATATAAAGCCATCTTCAACGTTTAAAAGTAGTTCTATTGGTATTTTAAAAGTAGTTTACTTTTCATTTTTATTGCATATTTAGCATATTTTCCCATATCTTACTAGATCAAACTGTGACTAAACTGTGGGTGATGGAAACAAACAGAGTTTAGATGCGGATTCAGCACCTAAAAAACTATAAAAATCAGCTATCAAGATTTAAAAAGTTTTTTGAAACCTCTTTTTTGTTGGCTTATGTAATAAAAGAGTCATCCGAACCGATTTCGACACCAATGATAATATTACGGAACAGTTACAAATAATTCGAGGAATTGTGTGGTATTATAGCATCACTAGTTTATTATCGGCTGTACGTTGAAGATTGCGGTCGTCCCCTACTCAGAATGCTCGCTCGATCAACCATTTATATGGGTGATCGTGACATTGAAAATTCGATAGATTGTAAACACTGACTTTCGCCGCGACCTCGACGGTGAGCGGCGAGACATCTTCGGCACCTCCGGACCCTAACTATCAAGGATGTTACAAACGAGAAGGTAGGATGACGGAGATAATCCCACAGATTCGGTTTGGGCAATTTCGCAGTTCCTTCTCAGTGAATGGCCATTGATGTTACATCCTGTCGTACTCGCCTTGAACATTGCGGCCAGACGATGCCACAAGTTCCGTACATAGGTGAAAAATATACGAGGGTGAAATCAGCCATTTGTTCTGAGAAGTAGGGCCTACAATGTCCAATATGCGATGCCACATCCGGGATGTACTACTGCCGCCGTCTCCATAGATCATGTGACGACCTCCTAGAATTTGTGGCCACAACAAAATGCGTGGAGATATCGTGCTGCTTTTATTAAGTTTTTAATATTTAAGCGGTCAAGAAATAAGATACTCGTCTTTCGTCCACTAATGAATATATTTTCAAAAAAAAAGTGCTATAAAACGCTCTGTTATGTATTTTCATCATTCGAAAGAAAATCAGCTTCTACGTATAGCATTCACTGTTAGAATAACCTTTTGTGTTCGATTGAGCGGGAGAACCCGATCGAGTGAGAACGATTTTCTCCTTCTACTATCCTCTCTCTTCGGAATCATCGGCTGACAACGTAGATGTCGCAGCTTAGGACAGCGATTGCCAATAGTCAACAGTACGTCACCGCCCCACACCACACGCTAAGCGTAATGAGTCGAGGTCATCACATCGTGCTTGGGTGAAGCCTCAATGATTGATTCATTGATGTTTTCGGGCATATCAACCGCTATGATCCGCTATGTCCCGCGAGTGTAGTTCATGATTTATCGCTGGAGGCTTCTTCCCCGCCGGATGATATCTGGCACCAACCTACATGACAGCTTAAGAGGATTTCCCTCTCCAAGTATATCCCTAGACGCTCCAGTCAGAGTTTCCTATAGTCTCTCGACATGCGCGGTAGAATAGTGTATCTGTGTGTGTGAGTGCGAATAAGGGAAAAGAGTAGAACAAGGAAGAGGAAGAAAAGATCGCGCTCGGTCGTGGCCCTTTTTTAAGGTACTACTCGGGCATCAGCCTGGTACTGATCGGACAAACCACTGGAAACTATCAATCAGGGCAGCTGGCTCTAGAAAATCCTGAGAATGGTTGAATTTCACCTAGCTATCTAACTAATGTCGCAAATCCGCTGCGGAGACAGCAAAAATGCTGGTCTGAGCTAAGCTTAGCCGGTCTATAACAAATTATTTAGGCATGCTGCATTTAAAATAGAATAAAATATAGAATTCTCTAGACAGCAAGTGATTTCGACCTAGCTAAGTAGCTAGAGTTCAAAATCCGCCATTGTCGGAAGTTGAGTCTAGGACCTCCAGTCGCTGCAGAGACAGCGGCAATGCTGACTCTGAGCTAAATAGGTACGAGCCCTCAAGCCCATATTTCAGATCAACGGCAGAATCCACAACAATGCAACCATCTCTCGGGGACATCACGGAAAGTTTTAGGGGAGACCACAGTACGTGTGGTCATCTTTGCAGTCTTAATCGGCTGTCAACATGGACCATCATTGCAGGAAGAATGCAAAGACGTAAGAAATGGACACCAGCTGCGCCTGACGAAAGATGGCGGTAATGCTAGGCTATGTTCATTCGTCCTGAGTGGTCTACCACACCACATACTGACTTGTTCTATCAGGGAGAATTTACCCCAGGGTGGGCATCTAACTTTTCGCTTTATTCCTATCCCCCGCCGACGCAAAAGTACGCCGACAGGTTGGTATCTGGATCCCGCCAGAACACAGTTTACTCTCACGGTAAACTTCTCATTCAATGCCTAGGTCGGACCACCCTGCTAGCAAAGTTATGGCTTTCCAGGCCAGCACCGGAGTCTAATCAATGCTCCACTCACATGCGCCGCGACAAGTCTCTCATCTATGCCCAGAGTGTCGAACCACTGCCACGACCAAGCGAAGTGTCCACCTGGAGGGCCCCGGGTCAAGACTCAGGGGGCTCGAAGCCCTCAACCCGTCTCCTCACTGTCTCCACCTTGAAGCTATCGACGTGAGTGCCGCTGGAGCCACGGCAACCCCGACACGGAGGTTCATGCTCCCCGTCTGGACTTTTATATGTGGGTTCGAGGCCCGCAGCTCTGCTGCATGAGAATGGTCTGACGAACCCTACGCCCAATACCGCCCAAGGGTCGGTTGCAAGCAACCTGGCAAGGCACTGAGTACTGCCTCCACCTTGAGACTAACGACGTGAGTCTCGCCGTAAAGTTCAGGGTCTAGGTGGTCGTTTGTATTTCTCCACCAGAAACCACGCAGTCGCGATTCCTCCCGCGGGAACGCTATGTTCAGGCAAATTTTTGTTTTAATTTTAAAAAAAGACAGAGAGAGAAGAGCTTCATTTATCTCCATCTCGTATGTTTATTTGCAACCCTGATTATAAATTAAAAAATACAATTTTAAATTTCTTTGTATAGACATACAACTGTTTGATGATTCTCTTTCAAAAATGATAGGGCCACCTAAGATTTCTAAATGATCCGCGAAATTCAATTGATCATATCTTAGGCAATTTTCATTAAAATAGGATGTTGTTTTTTCTGAAAGATGGAAATGCACCCTCTATAGATTCAGAGAAAATTTGAATTCATTCTTCCGCACGCTAAAGCCGTCGCAAAACTAAAGGAGCCTCTGTTGGCCTCACTGAAATATTCATCTGCTGCAATATGTTACAACACTATGAACTGCAATGCCAAACTAAAGTAATCATTATTTTATTTGTCCCAATAATATTTAGATGAATTTAAATAATATTATATTTATAATTATTATTTTTTCAGTTTACAGTTCTTTCAATTTCGTGACCTAGATACATTTTCTAAGGTTATGTGTCCGGAAACATACATTTTTCTAAATTAATGTTATAAAGAAAAATATATGTTTATTAATAATTATGTTGTTATTTCCTGTTCACACAAAACTGGTGGTGCTAAAACAGCACGAACTTTCTCACCTATATTTTCACGCAAAATTACGCGAAAAGTACTGATATTTTCGAAAAATTGTACATGATCTTATTTCAAAATCTGTGAGGAACATATTTCATTAACAGAAAAAATCTCTATTTTTTCCTCTTCGAAAGATCATTCTGACCATTCTGCACCAGTCTGTTAAACGTCCTTCACACTAACGGAAAAACGTAATCAAATACGACGGATCCATTCTTTGGAAAATTTGGAAAACGTCCCAAGAGTTTCCTGTTAAGTACCCCCAAAATTGAAATATCGGTTACAAATTCAAGGGGCCACGTCATCAGCTAAACCGATTGGGGAATATCAATTTTGGAGAACATCAGTTGAACGTTTAAGCCGTTAGCGTTGTTCCAAGGACGACATACAAACGGAGGGACATTTTGCCGTCAATCGATTTTTCGGTATCAAGGACCCACAAACCGTGGATTCTGGTTGCAGCACGTATTAAGAGGATTTCCCCCCTAAATTTAGAAACTGGATTTAGCTCTTTTTCGTTATGAGGGCTCAGCAATAAGAATTTTTCTTCCGAAAATTCGCCGTTTTTTTCGCGCAGTATTATATAACTTTCACTCTTCTCCGTAGCGAGAAAGTAAAATTGTATCACTTCTATGTTTATATTCAGTTTTTGGAGATGCCAAATTTTAGTTTGACTACAGTATATGTACGTAATAAATTAATATACTGCGGTTTGACGAAACGACAGAATGAAAATAAAAGAACTATCAGTGCATGCTGGAGGTTTTAGAGAAGACCAACTGTTCCTTTCCCCCTATGTTTTTAAAGGTCATCACGTGGCGCAGAGCAAAAAATTGACCGTATAGGGGGGGTAACTGAAAAGGGAACGTGTTAGAAATGTCTCTTTTGATAACCTTCTGGTTTAATGGAGATAAAAGATATAAAAAGTACGTTGTACTTTAAAATACGATTATTTTTAATAATATACTATTAGTAAGTCAACCAATTTGTTTCCTTTATCTACCTTTTAATTAATTATACTACTCATATTACATTTTTGTAATTCTGTCAATTGTTAAGAGGGAGCTTCGAAGTATGTTATGTAAACTTGAGGGGAGAAGATTTTTGTTACAAGTTGCAAGAAGGGGAAGGGAGCAGGGAAGGTAAAATGTCTATGTTTAGACTATTTATTTAACGACCCCTAAACAATGTTTTAATTACAAAAATCAGAATTTCCGAGATAGCTATGGACTTTCTTCAACTAAATTCGATAAATCGGTTAACGGGTTTTAAAAGTATGAGCAATTGGGGACAGTAGAACCATACTTATCCAAGTGGCATTTTGTCATTTTTGAGCTTTTCGCATTGATACATGTCAGAAACTATAAATGTTCATGCCACAGTGATCCAAGCACAAAAATCATAATCTTCTGTAGGAACTTCTCAATCTCCCACTTCCCTTCTCCTGTTCCCTTATACAGAACACAAACGAGTTTCCCTCGTTTTCTAATGATGAGAATGCCACATGGACCAGCATGGTTCTCTTCTCGCAAATTATCCTTCAAAACGAAAAAGAAAAGCTAGTGGGGCTAAAACAGCACGTAGTTTCTCGCTCGTATTTTCACACAAAATTACGCGAAAAGAAATCAAATTTCCGAAAAATTGTACATGACTTGATTTCAAAATCTATCTTTAAGGAACAGATTTTGTTAAGGGAAAAGATCTCGATATTTAATATTTTAGCTGTAGGAAGACTGCGAAAAAAATTGAACTTTTGCAATTTTCGAAAAATCAGGGGTTTCAAGAAACGTGCGACCTGTACCATTCTGTTAAACGTCCTTCAAACTAACAAAAAAACTTAATAAGAAACGATGGAGCCATTTTTTTAGTTTGGAAATTATCGTAGGGGCTTCATGTTAATAAAATATCGGTTTCAAATTCATCAGCTAGACTGATTGGGGAATATCAGTCTTGAAGAAAATCGGCTGAACGGTTTAGCAGCTAGCGTTGTTCACAGACGGACAGACGTTTTGCCGTCATTCGATTTTTCGGAATCAAGGGCCCACAAAACATAGATTCTGGCGAAAAGTTTGCAGTCGCAAGATGCCATAAAGAGTCGAGAACACAATTCCTTATATTGAATCAAAAATGAGGCAAAAAAGTAGGTCTACATTTAAAATGTAATATCGACTAATCTATCAATTTTGACAATTCTTTTTCGTACCTGATCAAGGGATCTCTCTTCTTCAAGAGATGCAGGTAAAGGAAGTTTGTATTTTGACTCCTTCCAAGGCAATTTACCTCTGAGGAACATATTGGTAAATACCGTCACTCTTCATCGAACCTCTTGAATTCAAACAATTTATCCGTACTCTGGGAGCTGGTGTGACGTCACCGATGCGGGACACACCCAAGTTCTTGCAAATGCCTCACAGGCAATGAGGAATATATATATAAGTTAAACAAGATATAGCTGGGGAGAGGAGGACAATTTTCTTAATTCTTCTAATCTTTCTAATTTTTTAATGAAAAATAAAACAAAATCTACACTCAGCAACGATGTTCTGTATTGTGTGTGCTCCTATGAAGTAAATAACGTGGTCCCTTATTCTAGTCTGCTACCTAAAACATCCCTCTTATAAATAAAGTTAAAACTAAACATTAGTCATCTAAACTAAACAACAAAACTAAACAAGAGCCAATAAGATACAAATGACAGCTGAACATAATTATAAAGGTCTCATCACCTTCAGTAACTTAGGGTCTCATCAAACCTAAATCCGTCTGTGCTTACAAGAACTCTACTGTACGGCCACTAGTCTAGACACTCTGTTGGAAGAGGAAGGTTTGACCGTTTTAGGTCATGCAGACCTACCGACTGGCGCTATATAAACTTGAACGTTATATTAGAGGAAGGTAAAATAAAGGGAGCAGAGATTCAGTTAGCCCGCTTCGACAAAAATGTCCGCAACGTACAAGTGGGAAATATAAAAGAAGTGCTGAAGATGTTTTTTCCAACCTCCACGGACCTAACTTTTTGTTCATATGTCCTTCAGCTGTCTTTGAGGATTATGGATTTCCAAACTTAAAGTGTCTAGAAGAACGCCTTACGTTATCTCTTTCGAGTTGGTCTCGTTGTTTCAGAAACTTCCTCTATAATATTAATGAAATGTTTAACCTCTGAAGTTGTCATTACCTCTGAGGTAGACACCTCAAAATTCTGCAATAGAAAAAAGATTTACGATTGTGACTTGATACTTGTATGTACCTCACAAGTATTATTGACCTAGAAGAAGGTATTATTAAATAAAGATATGGAAGAATTGGAATATCCTATTTCATTACCGACATCAATGAAAATTGACTAGCATTAACAGAATAAAACTGATGAAATAAATCACAGTAGTGTTGTATGAATAACTATGCATAATATACAAAGCAGTAATTGGAAACTGACGTGAGAATATCGTTAAAGTGATATTAGTATGCCTTACAGTATGTCCTCTATGAATATTACATTAATTGATCGGGTCAATTGTATCGGATCAAATCAAGTAGCTGTGCACGCAATTCATACGCGAATGATTCAGAACTGAAACCACGGGTTTATTCAAATATAAGGAAACAAAGAGGTACACTTTGCAGCGGCTGAAAGAGATTCCTTTCTAAAAGTGACAATTTCTATAATGTATGACGTTTGAATTATTTGCTTTCTTTCTTTCGTTCGGCACGCGAACTGAAAAGTCACAGTTGTTGATAGTACATACGAGTATTTTCGGTGGAGGAATTACAATAAAAATACAATGACGATGCAATGATTTATTGTATTAATAAATATTATATCACTATCAAAAACAATAATAAAAGGTGTACTAGAATTGAGTTGATAAAATACAATGATGAACGGCCATTACCATAACATAATCCCGAAGTGGTTTCTTGCAGAATTGTCATCGCATCGTAATACAATACATACATACATACTACAATCTTCGAAATCGCCTTCGTCATTGCCCTACTCTACATACACGTTCATTATTAAAGTCAACATTCGTAACCAAGATTAACACTAGAATAAAAAAAAATTGCAATAGGTTAGTTTTCTAAAGTGACAAACACTTCGAGGAAAGGGTTGAAAGATTCTTGCGAGCGAACTGTACCATTCAGTTATCATTCGATTTGTAAAATGCAATATCCCTGGTACGGCCACTTTGACACTTTAAAATTCCGTTGATTTTATTCTATTATAAAGCCAACTAACATTAAGATGACTATACTGGCACATGAAACGTTTAATTCAGCGTTATGAACAATATTCCCGGGATTTCATTCGTTTGGAACCTGCTAGAAATTGCAATCAGGGATGGATATTGGACATTTTGAACGTTTCTATTGGACAATTTGAAAATATACCCAAAACGCGGTTGATATTATGAATCAACTCTTCTGCTTGTAAGTAAATTTAAGGTACTAAATTAATATACTGTAGCTATCAATATAAGTTCAGTGGTTCATGCTATTTTTCACTTAATATTGTTATAAAAGAAGTACCTTGTTATAGCTGATGAGCTTCTAACTGGTACCTGAAATAATTACAAAGAAGTGCAGCAAGATGCTGTAAAGAAAAATATATAAATAATAAACTTACTTATCATTATGAAGATCGTTAATGAAATTAGTTGCAATGAATCTCAGATGATCTGTTGGCATAAAGCATCAAATGGGTAACAGTCGCAGACAAATATTTCTCCGCAATTTAAGTCAGTTTGATCAAATCATCTCTTTTAATCATGATCATTTTAAGTCGACTTCCTTTAACGTGTTTGAAGAATCAATATCTTCTTGGGAGGTACTGAACTTCACGATCCAAAACTATTCGTCATGGTTGTATTTATAATCGCGATCTTCTCGTAAAATAAGCAACGAATGGTAGATAGTATAAACGTTTACATATACTCATGAAGCGTAAGAGGTAACTTTCTCTAGCAGACAGAGGCAACTTATGACTGGTGCTTGTAATGTAAATTTTTCTCAAAGTACAGTTTCTTTATATGGAAGTTTGAAGTGTCCCGTATTCTCTTGTTCACAACACTAAACCCCCACGCACAGAAAGAACGAGAAGGAATACACAAGAAGACGGACGGAATAGAATAAAACCAAACGAACGCACAACCTGTTGGCAAATTGACTCGCCTCTCATTTAAATTTGTGCGTGGGAACACAGTGTTGCAAGTTTAGGAGTTACCCATTTACAGTTTATCTCGCATGGCGGCCGCGCAGTTGGGTAGGTAGAAGACAGACTTAAGCAACTTTCCTTATGGAGATGTTAAGGCGACTCCGCCTTAATCTCAAAACCATTATGGGATGCTCTGCTTTTCTCATCCACGCCCTAAAATCTTCTACCTCCGCACGCACTCCGCGAGGCCACAGCCTCTTCAACGAGTAAGACTTGCGGATCGCCGCGACCTCGGCATGCCTGATTTTCGCATTTTCCACATTGATATCCGCATTCCAACTATTTTAAACTCTCAAGTTAATCTCGCAACCCTCAAAAACCATTCGCAATCCTTTTACTAGGTCGTCACGCGCACAATGGTTTGCGCGAGAAATCGAGGTTTCGGTGGACCATGTAATTTCTTGACACCTACGCCCCCCATATATAAGGCAATGGAGATGTTGGATATGTATGGAATTGAGCAAGTTGAAATGAGATTGAAGAAGTGAAAGAAAAGAATGTGCAACAAATTCTCTCTCATATTACCTGGATGCCTTACCACTCAACTCCGATAATCTTTTTCCCAACATCCGTCGCCGAGTACACCGCCTACTCAATGGGCAAATCTTCCGCGAAAAAAAGACTCGTATTTTTTCTTGGACAACCCTGGAGCCGACCACGCTTCAGAGACTGCACGCGATCTGGTGGGGAGTGCGGAAACCATCGCATTCCAGTGCCCAGTGGAAGTGAGCGGCTGGCGGACTGCGTACACGGCGCAAAGCTACGCCGAGCGCGGTAGAGAGGCACGCGGCGTGGAGAGAGCTGTTATTCGACTGTGTGGGATGCTGGAAACTGGTCCACCCACATCGCCAGCATTGCATACAGGTTTCAGTTTCAAGTTGTTTAGTCCGTGCCTCTAGTTGGCTGATGCCCCAACACATAAATCTCGACCACAAACAGGATATTATGCTCTCACACCTTAGCTTTGCAGGTTTCCAAATTAGTTTAATTTTCCGCCCTTCAAACAATTCCAAAGGTCTTCTTGTAGTTTTACCCTTGCGTCATTTTGCATGGCAAGAAAATAATTTACACGGAACCGGAACAATATTCACAATAATTAACTATGTACAATTAAAATTATCTAGACATGCGTACTACATCCATATCGTAATGTTACACCCCAAGTTAAGAACACTCAATTGAGAGTCGTTCTGAAGATCAATGTTTAACACCCAGTGACTCCACACAGAATGAAATATCTCATTTTTGACCCCACAGTTTAGATCATTTTTAATTTACAAGATATATTCATAATTAATCTAAAACATCTAATTTTTAGAATCCCTAAATATCAGAGACAAATTAACTTACACAATTACTAACAAAAATATGATTATAATACATCAAACATGTTTCTGAAAAATACTTAACACAAGAAAAGCAGTGGGGGTTGCAGCAGTGCAGTGGTTGGACACCTTATTACTAACCTGAAGGACCCTGGTCCAAACCCCTAGCACAGCTAGTTTTTATCTGGTCATGTCCTATTCAGAAAGGCCCTGAGGTACTTTCAGCTTCTTTTTTAAGTGAGTATCATTATTTAACTGGCTTTATTAACCATAAATATTGGATAAAAATATCCAGCAGAAGCATGACACTAGACATCTTCCCACTTTCATGGGGCTGCAGCTCCCCCAAAGCCAAAGATTCACATTAAAAAATGTAGCTTTTACTAATTTTGTACACTATCAAAAGACATTCAATACATGTATAAATGAATAATTTTCTTTTTAACGAAATATCAATTCTGCTGGAGACTACACCTCAAGCTCTCCCCAGAGAAAAATCCTGGGTGCGATTGGATGCAACAGTCGTACAGGGGGCTGCGGAAGTGAGTTCTTGGCAAAAAATGTTAAAGAAGAGTACTCCTCATATCCTTCTCACCAAAAACAGGTGCATTCCTTCAGTATTAAATGCAAAAGAGTTAAAAAATAGTAGTTCAAAACCAATCCTATACACTAGTTGTACATAAATATATCACATACTGTTTACAGAGTAAATTATAAGCTATATATTGTCGGTACACAAGTGAAACTCACAAAGTCCAAGTACAATTTTTTGAGATAAATACGATTTTAGTTGATTCTGCTAAATTTGTCTACCCAGTATCTTTTGCTTAATAGGAGATAAAATCTGTTTTCTTTTACATACACTTAAATGTGTAAAATTACCCTTAAGAAAAGAAAAAAAAAATCTGGTCCAAAGGTGGATTTTCCTGTACTTAAAGAGGTTACATAACAAGCAGAATTATTTCCATAGCAACATTGATTCAGAATCAATATATATTTCATAATTAAGCTGCTTCCTCTAGCTTTTAAGCCACAATGGATTTTTATATAGAAAAACTGTTTTCCACTTCTGTATACAGTGTAGAATAAACAGTTCCATTTGGATTTCCTTTAGATATACAACATTGTAGAAAATCCCAGAAAACAAAACAAAAAACAAATCTATGTATAATGAAATAATAATAATAATAATTATTATTATTACTATAATAATTATTATTACTACAATAATAATTATAAAGTTATGTTTCATGAAAATCACTTTACAATTTCAACTAATTTCAATAACCATTTAGTCATGAAAAATATATGGTCTGAAAAAGTAGTACATACAACTATGTGGTGTCCCTTGGAGATCTCATTTGGTAATTAATGTTGATCAGTTGAGCTTGGTGAAATAAGGTCGACTGAATTTTTGATTGTTTACATTTGAAAAATAGTTATTTGAAGGGGTTGGCACTAGAGGTGTATGCCACATTTTAAGGAAACGGAGAAAAATCAATTTAAAGTTTTGTAGTCTGATAGGAAAGTTGTGAAGAGAAAACAGCAACTTCTTTTGTAACTTTAGAGAAGAAAACTGGTCAAGCCAACAACGTACAAAGATAGTTCACCTTCTTAGATAACAAATGGTGTCAATAACTCAATTTTTGGGGTTAGACCATTTTTGCACTCAGCCCTTCACTAATCCTACAAGTGGCTAAGGGACCATTATGTGCAAGTTCGTTGATTGTTCAATAATGTAGTAGCACAAGTGTGTAACAACTAACAAGCACATAAAGGTTTTTTAACCATGTGTAATGTACCTACAACATTTTATCTTAATCAATCGCCTTTTTGATGTTTTGACATATTTTCTAACTGTATACCTACATCCTTAATGGTATTATATTGACTTCAGAAGTACCCTTATACATCAGATATAATAGGCCTTTCATCTACTGCAGTACTTATATTGGATATACTAATGACCCATTTAATCTACTCCGAATATGTAAGTAAACAGCATATGGTGATCGTAAAAAATAAATAATTTATAAAGCAAAGCCTTTTCTTGACAGTAATAGAGCCACAGTACTTACAACTTCATTTTGAACTTTAAGATATAGAAATAAGAAGCTGAAATAACCAGTAAGTATGAATGATATTCAAAATTATGAAAAAAGGGAAAATACTACTTCCACATATAATTATTCATTTTTCCTGAACTTAATAGTTAAAAAAAACAAAAACAAACAACTACCGACAGACCTGTTTGTAAACTTCATTTATTTTGGATAGTAGCCCTAACATACAAGGACTAACCATGCCCCAATAGTCTATAACAACCCTGCATTTTAACATCTCTGCATCAACAATCGCAATGCATGGAAGCAGCTGAAGATTCTACTGACACAGTAGCACAGTAGTTGGCAGCACAACAACTGGCAGAGCAAGAGCAGAGGAGCAATAGTGCATGCACAGAGTGCCAAAGAATAGATTGATTTTTCCAGACCTGTCAACTGGTACTAGTCTAATCATCTGGTATTAGTCTAGTTAAGCGTAGTGAATGTTTTATTGTGGGAGGTGGTGGGTTCCCCCTGGTACTGATTGGAGAAACCACAGAAAACTACATCTCAGAAAAGCTGGCTGCTGGAATTCTCCTGCACACAGCAGCTGAATTCGACCCAGCTAGTGTTGAAAATCCACAACTTTGGGACTCGAATCCTAGGTCCTACTTGACAATGTAGCTCAGGAATGCTGTCTGAGCTAACTCAGCTAATGTGAAAAATAAAGATTAACAGCAGACCAATGTACCTAAGCACTGTCAAATAGTATGGAAGAAAGATGGAAATATGGTCATCAATGGAAATTAATGCTCTCATATGCTATGGTTGTGTGGGGCTGATGTTACAGATGCCTGTAGTGTCTATGGAGATGTTATGTTCCATCAAACGGTTAGATGCTGGTATGTAATGTTCAATGACGAAAGGCAGAGTGAGTACCCCTCCACATCCAACTTTGTAACAAACATTGATTGAGTACACACAATGGTGTTTGACAGCACGTACATGAACTATATGTGATGTGGGATTTTGTTCTTGGATGACAATGCAAGACGTTACACTTGAGATGGGAGAGATAGAATTATCCAACAACAGTTCCAATCAGACTTTCTGTTTTTTCCTGCATTGAAGCATGCACTATCAGGATACTACACACATATACAGTCAAACCTACACAGATTTCTTATTCCCATAATTCTATTTAACAAGAACTCAAAGAAAACCTCTGCAGAACTACTTTTTAAATGGAAAGGGTGATTTACTCATTAAATCATAAAAATATCAGAATTCCAAACCCACCTGCTGGTATATCACTGCACATGGAATCTATTTTGCATCCATACATGGACTTACTTCTCCTAGATTGTATTTTCATGTAAAATCAATGAGATAGGATGGTCTCCTGGGAACAAAGTAAAATATGGATATGAATCCATCATCTTTAATTTTAAAGTGAATAGGGAACCATGAATACCACCGAGCAATTTCTACTCCACACGGTGGCTTCTGTCTCATATAATTGAAATATAATTTTGAACAAGTCCAAAAATCTAGAAGTATCCAACTACAAAAGAGAAATTTTAGAAATTGGCCACTCAGGAATGAAGCGCACACAATCATTTGAAGACAATATACATGTCAAGACTGTTGCATTGAGATATAAATTTGGCACAAAACTGCTACCACCAGAAGCGATGTCCCTCCTATGCTAAAGGTTTTGTGAATTCACGTAAGAGAGGCTTTTATGTTGAGGGAACTCAGTGGCTGGAAGGTGGTGGTATGAAAAGAAAGTAACTACAACTGTGTACACCTAGTCATTACAATTTAGGTATTTAATAAGTTTAACTATTTCGATTGGAGTGTCATAGAGAACCACCCGCACCCCGAGTCTCATGGCGCCACTCATGTCGTTAGCTTGAAGGTGTAGGCAGTGAGAAGGCGATGCTAAGCTCTTGGTAGTCGGGTTCGCCCAGCTATCCATCAGTTGGGCCTATAGCGCATTGACCTTGGAGCAGGATTGGGTAAAGGATGCTTTTTGGAGTACTCTGGATCCCATTTTAAAGTCCAGCAGGAAATCCAGCAACCACCTGTCAGGTTGCTTCAGTTCCAGCGTCATTCATCAATTGCTGGCAGTAAGTATTGGGGAGACAGGATGGGGACTCCAATCCTCCGGGACCTTAGTTCAGGTGGCCCCCAGTTGGGCTCTCAGATTCATCGTGGCAGTGGCCTGATACTCTGGGCATAGAGGAGGGAACTTGTTCCCAGCGCATGTGAGTGGCACATTGTCAAGACTCCGGTACTAGCCTGGAAAGCTAGGAGCTCTGAGCTAGGAGGACGGCCCCTACCCAGGCATTGTATGGGGAGGCTGCCATGAGGGCAAACTGGGTTCTGGCTGGATCCAGACATCAGCCTGTCGGTGTTTGGTGTATTAGTGGGGGGTGCGGATTAGAGCCTAAAGGCCAAGGTGCCCACCCCAGGGATTTGTCCCCCTGATGAAGCAGGGAGTTGTGGTGTTGTAGACCACACTGAATTTCATACATGTCCTATCACAATACAATAATACAATGAGGAAGGCGAAGGAGAACTAGAGAGGAAAAGAACAAAAGGTAAAGGAGAGAGGGAGGGACAGAGGAAGAGAGTGGGGGAGAGAGAGCTGAGATGAATCAGCAATGACTGCTTACCATGGTTTCCAACTCCCTCACTGCATGGTGGTGCTATCATCAAAGTTCACAGCATTTCATTGGTGCTGCAACATGCTACAGCAGTGGTGCTTCAGTGTGATTTGGGTGCTCCATTTATAGTCAAGATAATTGTCAAAATCATTCTGGAAGGTTCCTTTACAAAGGGAACTTCCAGAGTGGCGTTAGCAGGTTTTCTAGGGGGATAGTGGAAAGTTTTGTTCACAGACACTCTGGCTACATAGCGATAAAATATTTTGTCATTTTAATTATGGCTCATCGTACTTCAAACTTGCAGGTAAATATTAGTAACACTTTCACACATTTCAGGCACAGAGACTTTAATTTACATAATCCTCAATTTTCCAAAGGTTCTATTTATTTGCTAATTAATTGAATTAATGTATTATATTTGCATGCCAAGAAAAACTTGCATCTAACAATGGTTTTTAACAGAATTAACGGATGATACAATCCTAAGGATGATTACACTTTATGATGACTACTCCTCCCGACAACCACTTTTAACTACTAATTAGGGTGGCTTGCATAAAGTGGTTTCACTATATAGAGTCACGATATTTATGGGGATAGAAACTACTGACAACTCTATACACTGATTAAAAATTCATATTTATTGAACATTATTTCAATTGATGTAACTGTAATTACATTGTCAAAAACCTTCATTTTCGATTTACATTGCCATATCTAGCATGGCATTGAGCGATGTAGGTCGCCAGACTGTCCCATTTTCACTTATAAATACCACATTTCTGTCAATATAAACTTGAATTTTACCACATCTATAAACCTGTTTACCTTCACAATATCTGTTTGCAATTGGAACAAAAACTATACCCCTTTCTTCACAGTGCTTCTGAACAAGCTCTTTGAATCCCTGAGGCACTTGATTTGCAATCCGAACAGCTTCTGCTAATGACTGGAAAAAGAAGATAAATATAAGATAAGTGAAAACCAGTAAATAAAAGTTTCTTAATTGTAAATGCAATTCAAGAGTTGGGACTAACAAATCAACTATCTTACACTGCTCTTTTATCTCTACATATTTACACTGAGTCTAAAAATAGAAAATTTTTTCGTTAAAACACATTGAAACCACTGAGGATTACGAACAGGATTTTGGTATGAATGTAACACCGTGTGCATCAGGATTTACATTCAGCTCCTCATTCTCTGTTAAAAATTTGAGGTTAGGTAAAATCTGTTATGGTTAACCAGAAAACATCTCCTAGTGATTTGACAACTTGACTAACTTCAAGTCTTCTGTCATAATGGCATCATTAAGGCATGTAGTGTAACATACAGTCTTTGGTGTTGTAACAATTCAACTTGCTGATGTTTTTGCATGCCATAATTCAATTCTAGCATCTGTCTTATGATGCTCTTACAAAGACTAGCCTTGAAGTTATAATCCTCCCTTCTAGTACTTGCAACACAATCCCTTTCATTTTCATAAATTTTTTATTCCTTTTTTTCCTTCAACACTGCCTTCCTTAAGAAGTGTAAGTATAAACACAGGACATAACATTTTCCACACTCTTTCCCTTTATCTCATTTATACACCAAAAGCTAAGTGTTTACTTCTGATGTGAAAAGCTCATAGATGTCATAGATAAAGTTCAATCAACTTGCCCATCATATCCTTTTATATCTTTTATCTGATTACACAAAACGAGTCTCTAAATAAAATAATACAACAATACTTTATCTTCTGCGCTCGGTGTGCAGAATCCTTATTTGACAAATGAATATGGTGAGATTGCTTCGAAAGTACATATACCTACACTGAAATCATATGGATCGTTATCATAATCATATAAGTTGATATCATTTTTTTGTTTAAACTTCTTCACAGTAAGATCGATTACTGTCTTTTGTTAAAGGTATTGAGTTTCAAAAGAGCCACAATTTAATTCTTGAAACCATGCAGTTTTTTCACAAAAACAATGCAGAGAAGTGTTCACCTTCAACAATCCAATTAGCAGAACGTGTAAAATTGCAGATGGTATTGACATAGACCTGAGCCACGCTGGCATTTCGGGTTTTGAAAGTGTTGTGAGGAGCTCGCTATTTGTATACGAGTAATGTTAGCTCTGCTTATTAATCATTGCATACCGTTGGTCATTTTATTTAAGAGTGCTTTAATTATCTATCTTATTAGCTATTGGGTTTAATACTTTTTAGTTTCATTTTATACTTTCTGAATTCTATACGTCTATTTCAGAATTGTATCAAAAAAGTTTTTAATTATATGTAAATTGTAATTGTTTATGTTGGTTACATATGTGGCTTGGCATACTTTAAATATTCTTCATATTTTTGTTTCCTTTGTTCTTTTCATTATGTTGTTTTTAGTACTAATCTATGTTATGTTATTAACACTTAATAATATTTATAATACAAAAAATAGTTAATTAATTAAAAATTAATCATTACAATATTAAATTAACAATGTAAAAGTGGACATATAGCCTGTAACTTCTAAATAAATAAATAAGTCCATTGCAGGCATAATATCGGAACTTGTATTATTAGTTAGACACTCACGAAATATTTCATTGCAGAACTATAGTCCTCACAACTCATTTGCCTGTATAAGCCTGAACAATTTTCATGTTTAAGAACAAACTTTAAAAATATTTTATCTGCTTCTACCTCATATCGAGATTCTCGGTCACGTGATGACTGAGGTGACTGTGTGACCTGTTCCAAATTTGTAAGATAGGAAACTGTTTCCATAGCACCTGGTGGTTGACTTATCATTTGTCCAGGTTGAAGTACTGCTCGATTCATTATATCCAGGGCTTTTCGAAATTGCTCTGAAATGAGAATGAAAATTTTCAATGAATAGACAAAATAATAAATATAAGAAAATAAAAAAAAAATGATTAAGGTTTTACATAAAGTTTGTGCAAGTGTTATTATTGTTATAAATGCCTGTATGTACTTTTATTTATAACTTGCAACATGTCTAATAACACTTTTTATTTATTAATTTATCAAATTTGCTCTAATAACAAAAATAACCCACTGCCAATAGTAATGAAAAGAATATTACAATGCAAACGCTAGTTACAAATGAGTTACAGTGTGAAGAACAACTGATAGGTTTTTATCAGACAGTAAAAGCTATTTATCTAAATTCTAAACTTGCTTTTTCAACAAAGCTACAGCTGCAGAATGCAGAGAAAATGTAAAAGCCATAATGTGAATAGAATGAAAGTGTCCTTCTGGGCAGAGGAACTAATGGTAGAGGATGATCGAAAGATAAAGAAATAAAAATGAATATTTTATTATGCATAAAATGAACAGTATAGTTTACTAATGGCTAACTCTTCAAAATCTCACTTTCTCCCAAGCCCCATTCCATCTTTTCAAGCAATAGAGAAGGCATTAAATTGGCAATGTTCAATTTGTTAATGTCTCCTGCTTTTTGCCTGTTGCTGTCATTAAGATAGCTTTTCCAGTTTCAGAACAAGATTAAAGTCAAATTTACGGAATGTGGAAAAGTTTCCGAACATTCCTGACCATAACAACATACCATGATGGCAACATGTAACTACGACTGGCAGAATGAACCTCATGATCAGGACAAAAGTTCATATAATGTGCCTAAATATACATACGAACTAAAAATGTTCAAAATATGCACTGACTCAAAAAAATATTGACAATAATACATTAAAGAAAAGTTTGTTACCTAAGTAAACAACCAAAGAAATTAGTTAAAAATATTAGCTGTAAAAAGATTACCATTTTTGCTGGTGTATAAGACGCACCCTTGGTTCCAAGAAGAATTTCATTCTTTAATGTTAAATTTTGGACATGATTTTTATTTTTTATGAACGAAATGGGAATATAATTTTCATAAGGAATTCATTCATAAGGACTCATTCTAAGGAGATAGAACCATGTCCTCCATGATACTGAATTATGATATTCCAGGAATTTTTACAGCAAACATTTAGACAGTTGAATAGTATTCTGACAGTAACAGTGTAAAATACAAAAACTTGATTTTTGTAAAGCTATATACTAAATATTAAATCGGTTACAAAAAATTCCCATCTGTTGAATAAGACACACCCTGTTTTTTGACAAGTTACTGAAGGAAAAAAAGTGCATCTTAAACAGCGGCAAACATGGAAAATTATGAATAGAACTAAAATAGACAACTTTATTGTGTCGTTGGAAGTAATTCATCTCTTAATTCTTTTCTGATAACTGGTCACTTACAAAGCACGGTTTTAAACTTTCAAATGTGAAATTGCTCTTTTCATCTCTTACTGCTTCTGTTTTGTGCCAGCCTTATTGTTTTGTACTGGCTAAAATGACACTCAACATCACAAATAGTAATGGAGCCCATCTTGAACCTTGTGATATATTGTGAAGTTAAATCCAGATCTATTTCTAAACCTCATACACCATTTCAAATTGCACTAAAAGTTAAAAACGATCTTCAAAGATTCATTTTGAAGGACATAATGTAGAAAATATTTAAAATAATGATTTGAAATATGCAAAGATAAGAGAGTTCTCTGTAAATATTTACGAAGTATGTACTATATCTTGGCCTCTATGATGGCTCGTGGGCAGTGTACTTGTTTCCCATGATGTGGTCCCAAGTTCCAATCCTCTGTCAATGTAAAACCAGGGTTGCAGGCAGAGTTGGCTGTTTGTAGTGAAGGGAATACGTCATGTTTGCCACATCTCTCTCTTACCCCCCTCATAAGCATAGGAATTAAACTAGGCCCAGGCTTGGAGGATATCATTAGCTAGCCGGCACAGTTGGACGATCAGCCAAAAATGCCAAATACATATATGTACTATATCTCTAAATATGGACAAAAATGGATAATCAAATGAGTTTCAAATTATCTCAAAATGCCTAATTGTGAACATATGACAAAAGTTTGATTATAAATAATGAACAAACATATTTGTAACCACATACAAATCCAAGTGATACAGAGAATCTCTGAACTTTTTAACATTGCTGTTTTCTATTCAGCACAAAAATATTTTCATGGTCTGAACATTTTGTTTGCATTAATAGCCAATATTTTGCTGGGAAAACTGTTTTTTTTAAACAGAATCAGAAAACATTGATGATGGGTAAATCTTTGTCTTTGATGCCACTAGCATCATTTTGCTCGGAACATATATAGGGGTGTATTACCAACACTTTCGCTTGCGAAATTCATAATTGCTATTTATATTGATTTTGGCATTAATTTAGTGTATTTAGAAAATTCCATTTTAATGAAAATATCGTCCTTTTCTGTCACTACAAAGATATGACATGAAACAAAAAATCATATTCTAACTGATTTACTTGTGTTACTTGTTTAACCTGCCAAAATGTAGTGTATAATTTTTGAATGGACCACGAATATTACCTATCGTATGTCATTGTCCAGCTTCTACATTTACAGATGATAAATATACATTACACATTTAAGTAATTTAAATATTTTATTAATGTAACAAGTAGGGGAGATGAGAGTACATTAGACCAACTAATAAATAAATCTTCTGTTTGTTAGTAATTAATGTAAATATGTTGTTTTAGATTGATACAAATTAATGCAACTAAATTAATATAAATACATCTTTAAATCAATCAAATTGATTTTAAAGCGATTATCCATTTAACCCAATTAAATCCAATAAAACCAGTGGGTTGGGTTCTTTTTAAAAAACCTGTTTTTTTTCCAAACCTCAACATGAGAAAAATAGTACAAATCACTAAGCATTTTAAAATTATTTTAAAATGTAAAATTACTTACATCCAATAATCATTTTTGTATGAGACAATTATAACTGTATTAAACTTGATCAAGATAAATAACAAACTATCTCAAATCCTTATACTGATCTGTGAGTTTGATTTGATTTCATTTATTTTCGGTTCAAAACAGTAAATATTGTATATGATGTATGGGGGGAGAAGTATAAACGAGTGCAAATTTTTTTAAGCTCCAGAATCCTTTCCCCACCATTTTACTATATAGTATATTACATACGTTATATAGTATAGAACTATGTATATACATAGCTGAATGATAAATAAAAGCCCCAACAAAGTGAGGTTAGCAAAATTTGAAAACTAGAAATTTTCACTCCTGAGTTACGAAAAACTTATTTGCATTGGTAAATGAATTATAGATTTAGTTTTATAATATTGCTAACAAAATAACAATTCACAATCCTGGCTCAACTCGCAAAAGGAAAGCTCAACAAAATATGTGCATATAGGTCCAGAAGCAAAACAAGAGAGCTATCTCAGTATTTGCTCAAAGGATCAAGGAAACTGGATGAAAAAACAGATACTCGGGGGACATTGACCCAGAAGCTGAAGTACATTACTTGTTACTGGCATATTTAGTCTTAAAATTATACAGTACAAATATTAACTAATTAATTAAATATCATTGTTAAAATAAATATAATTTTCCTTTTTGATGAACAGTATAGTCTCTAATTATATACAGTAATGTAGCAGTATGTAGCAGAAAAGATTTTACTTGGCACTTACGCTTGTGTGCCTATTTTAAGTTTTAATGTCATCTGGCAATGCATTGTAAAGTAACGTACATGTATTGTAAGTGGCTTTCTTGAAGTGAGCTATTGATACTGTCACCTGATGAATATGATTCCTATGATGTGTGTTGTAATTATAAATAGCTATATTGCATATGTTTTCACTCTTAAGTAAGTTGGCTTTGACAAAACTACAGATTCATAAATAAATAGCCAAGGCAATGAAGACAGACTTGCTTAATAAAGATTCCAATCTCAATGAAGAGAAGCTTGCAAGAGCTACATGGGTGGCACTTGTTTATTATTTGTACAATTTTTTTCCTGCAATCTAAAATCTTTCTTTTGCAATCTGGGAACTACAGGATGTGCTTCCTCATATTATGCCATATCTCAGGTGGGAATGTATATTTGCAAATATACAAAACGAGCTGGATGAAGACTGAATTTGAAAGAATTCTAGTTGTGTAATATAAAGAACTTAATATTGTTCAATTCTATTATATGGATATTCCTTTCATAGTTTGACTGAATTGAGAAACCCAGAAATTTTGTTACCCTAAAATCACCCTATTGCAATTTGTTCATTTTTAATGGTTTTAATAAGATTTTATTTCTGATCATACTATTGGGTGTGTTTAGTAATGAGAACAAGCAATACATCTATTTCATTAATGATACCTAGTTTAAAATCTGACTGCATCAAACAATACATCAAAACCTAGTTTAAAATCTGACTGATGTACTATAGGGAGAAGTGTGTGCCAATGACACTCACCTTTGATTCCAGGTTGAGCAAGAAGAGCTTCTGAGAACATTCCTTTCCAACCCATGTACCAAGTACAAATGGCATCATAGTTGGGATTAGAATTTAGCCACATTGTAAGTACTTGCAGCCAATTTGGGAAGAAGAATCTTTCAAGCAGTCCAGCTAAAGAGAACACTGGTAATAATCCTTCCCAGTCCATTACCCAATTCCAATGATCTGCACAAATACCTCAAATAATTATTAAACGACATGTTAGATGACATGCAAACCAATGGTTCACAATCTCAATCAAAATGGCCAAAAAAAGAAAAAAAGAAAAAGGCTCAAAACTAGTTAAGTGCTCTGAGAGCATACAGATCAACACAATCACATAGATGAATATTAAATATATTGAACAACTATTCTCAACTAATATACTTAGCATGAAAAAATTTAATAAATAATAATATTCAGTAAATCAAATCCTGTCAGACACGAGTGCCTTACAAGATACAAAAGATTGATAATTACTCCATACTTTCATATGGAAAAAGATACTTTTGTAAATATAGTTCAAACAATAGTATACACTTCCAAGTTTTATTGGATATGATGCTTTAAAAAAATCTTTGGCATGTTCAAGAGTTTCAAAGACATTAAAAAATATTTATGTAATGCTTGTAATTACCTAAATGTTGTTCATGAGGATTTATGACAAACTCTTGCAAACACAACTGCAATTTAGGCAAAATGTTCTTCACCAAAAATGCATCCATATCACCACGAGCAAAAACTTTATGCCATGGTTCCAACATTAATTTGGCAGACCGGTCTGATGGGTGCCAATTAACTAATGCCTTACTGAGTTTGTGCCTGATAACTGGATATACAGTTGTTTCTAAACGACCACCTGAAAATAGATATCACAATTTAAAATATATCTTTATAGCTCGTCTTAAATTAATAGCCTGAAAACAAAAAATCATTATATGTCCACATCAAAAAACACACTGACACAATCAGTAATTAATGAAGGGTATACAAGCTACAATAACATATTTCTGACATGGACGTAGCTACTTCAACAAATATGCAAATCAAAGATTCCAACCATGAACACTTTTGATTTATTACACTGGGCGCACCAATATCTTTTGCCGATGATAAAGAAGCACTATGTCTGCAAAATTGATTGTTTGATTAGTGATTCTGTACATGTCAACTGCTAAGGTAAATAGTCCTGTAAAGAGTAACACACTTTTTATCGCACGAGACAGCAGAGATCTTCCCTCGCTGGATGGTAAGGGGCGAGGAAAGGGCAAGGAAAAGGAAGGAAAGATTGCGTGCGGTCCATGACCTGTTTGTTGGAGTACTCCGGCATTCGCCTGGTGCTGATCGTAGAAACCACAGGAAACTACCAATCAAGGCAGCCTAGAATTCTTTTCCAGACAGAGGCTAAACTCAACATAGCTATAGCATTGAAAATCCTGCCTCCATTGGAACTCGAACCTAAGACTTCCTGGACAGAGGCACTGCAGTGATATCCATTCGTGCCCTGAACCACCCAAGCCAGTCTGTGTCCGCAAGGCGAACCCATGTACCCAGAGTCTGCGCGTCACCAGTGCCTGCGTTTGGGGGTCATCATAAGAGAAGCAAGGATCCCAATAACATGTCCTGCGAGCATTCAAACATGCAGACATAATGAAATTTTCTGTGGAACAGAGAGGCTTTCTTTAAAACACGTTCATTCCATATAGGCTCCTGACATAATCCTGCCTACAGTTTAGCTGCTAATATTGTTCACATGTGGTCAGGCAGGCAAGAGTCCTTCCACATCAAATCTCACACTCACAAAACAACATATTTTAGCCACTTGAAACTTTTTTTTGTGTGGTTTAGGGTTGAAAATTGGCAACAAGTACATTTTCTTTTTTCACTGATATCATTCCTTTCAGAAATATTACCACACACATTATTGTTCTTTCGTTTTTCTCTTGGCATTAACAATATGTTCCCAATAAAAGCACAGAGTAAATCTTTCAACATTTCTGGAAGATCTTGTTAATTTATTCACAATATTTATCTCTATGTAATAGCCTACATCATGAAATATTGTTGTTTTCATTCAAGTTCACATACTGGGTTATTATAGTTAAGCTTATCCGACTTAACAGCAATTATTAGGAAAATGAGTGATCATGCATACAGGTATCATACAAACATGTATTTCATTGTAAAGGAAAGGCAAGTGTAGTTCAGGGTGTTGGAAACTAGTTGAAAAAGTTTTATTTTCATACCCAGCTAGACACTAATTGAGAGCATACGATTTCTGTGTAGTAAGCAGGGTCAAAAGAAACAAAAAAACAGTTTTTATCCTAGGAAATTCTGCAACTAATTGTGAAGAGTTGATATGCAGAACATCTCTCTAATTAGCCAATTAATCATCTCATAATTCTCACTAATTATCCTCTTAATTTTTTTTCCTTCAGAGAATTTAATAGGTAAATTACTATATAATTTTCATTCTAATTCATTGCAGGTATGAAAACTAATAATTTTAATTACTCATTACCAATTCAGATGCAGGAAGTTGAAAGGAAAAAAATTGCTAGAAGTAAGAGACAGAATATCCCTGTTCTAAATCATTATCTAACCTAAAAGAGGTATCCATGGGTGAATCCACGCATGTATAGGTACAGTGTCAGTCATTGGATTCCATTCTTCCACCTCATGTTGCATCCTAGGAAGCACCAATTGTTCACGAATGTTTTCAAGAATCCACAATGGAATCAAAGGAAGCCAATGTTCCAATAACTCGATCAAAGGTTCACATGTTCTACAATTCCAGTTACTGAAAAATACACAATTTTGTTAGTAAGCATATTAGTATAAAGTATTATAAATTATTTATAAATCATTTATTACTTTGAATATTTTAGTATTACTCATGCAAAATGTGCAAAATCTTTATAGACTGCAAGTTCTCTGTACTAAATTCTTCGATATTTTTCTAATAGGCTGAAATCTTCCAATTCGCTAATCCAGATCACAACAATATCAGATTTTCAATATTTTGATACTGCTGTGGTTCACGATAAAATTGAAATGTATACGTAAAAGAAACCATCATGTCCCATAATCACAGCTATTAAATAGCTGTGCTAACTTGAGACTACGATGAAAAGAGGTTGGATTGAACGTCTGCACACACGGCATTGGCATCATGTCTAAGTATTATGACAATTCTTCATACCCCACCTTCCTTTCCAAGTCTTCCAAAACGGCAGATGAACAACACATATTCTTATCCCCTTGCTAGCCATAATGTGTCAGCTGGTGAAACAAGAGATAGACCTCACAGAGCTGCATCACATGTCCATGGCTAACACAAATTAAACTCCTAAAGATTATAGTATTACTAGGGGTAACCCATCAAAGAGACGAGATGAAATCATTAAACGATTAATTATAATTAATAGCAGAATATAATTTCATTTCTTTAACGGTGAATTTAAGTTTTTATAATTTCAAAACTTCCTTTATTATCAATAATAGATTTTCAAACTGAGTTTTGGAGGTCCTCCAGGGGGCCTGAGGTACATGCAATTATTGCAACTGGTGGCCATGTTCCATGGAGGAATCCAATTTAGTTCCTCTGATATCGGTTATAGTTGTTTAAGCATACTGCATTTTCGGAATCCCACAGCAAGTGCATTGAAAATTAGGTTCACTGTGTCCCAAGAAGTCTTTCAAATTTTGTTGTGTCAAGCGATAGTGTTATGTCATTCTGTATCTATCTTTCGGTGGTATCTATTATATCTATATCTCAGATCTCCAATTGTTTATTGTCTAAAAATTTTTACTAAAAGAAACCTAGATGCTAACAGTAGTTTCTATGAAAGGGTGTAAACCACAATCAAAAATTGTAAAGAGACCGCCTTCCAGGAATTATTGTAATATTGTAATTTTTTGTCCCGAACTGCCACACAAAATCCAGAGAGCTGCCCCACTAAATCAATTTAATGAAGCAATCAATTTAGTAAATTAAGGTGGTAGCTAGAAGAGGACTATATGACAATTGGCTCTTTTTCAGGAGAATGCAGAAATAAATTCCGCATACTTTAATCTGCATCCAAGAAAATTTTCAGCTCCTTAGGTTGGTAAAGCAATATTAAAACAACATGAGCATTTACCATTAGTGGCTGTGTTTTATTTCACAGTGAATCTACTACGAATAAAAGTATTTTTTTCTTATATATTCTTTATGTGTAGTAGTCAGATTATTTTATAACTAAAGGAGTAAAAATAAAATAATTTGAAAAAGATAACTGGAAAGAAAATATCAGTTAATCAATGGGTAAGAATATGCTTCCAAAATGTCAGGAAGAACTAGGTACAATTTTCACATCAACAACTAAGTATTGTTTAATGAAATGCTTTGAAATTTTTACATTTTTAATGCAGAAAAAAGTTTGAATCCTTCTATGATACTGGAGTCAAAGCTCAACAGAACACTTCTCAAGTAGGTTGCACAAGTGTGGCAAAGGAACAAGGAAGGCACAGAAGAGTAGAAAAACTTAAAGCTAACAGACAGCAATCCTGGCATTATTTTATGAAGAAAGGCGGTTCTGATCACGTAATTTATTGTTCATGAAAATTTGATAGACACTATAGTGATAATGCTGATCTGTCTGTAAAGAATATATTCAACGAATTTGAAGTTTATTTCGTGGACAAAACTGGAAAGAAGCAGCATATGAAGTACAAGACATATTTCAAGTTTTTCAGGCAAACTACTTTCACATATTTAAAACTGAAAACAGACACTTGTGACTTCTGCTAAGAAAGCAAACTCAAATCACACTCACACACACAAAAAAATAAATAAATAAATAAATAAAAAAACTCACGATGTCACAGAGTTAAAGTTTAAAGCAACTAAAAATATTTATATTTGAAAAAATCAATCCTTTCAGCATAATAATTGGCAGTTCTAGTCAGTTTATTAAAGATATAATAGTTGTAGTTTGCTCAAGATGCATCCACCCAGAAAAAGGTAGGGTTTCTCTTTCTCATCTGAGGGATGTGAAGAGAGAAAAGAGAAAGAAGCAATCAAGGAGAGCATGTAGTATTTTATGGGAGAAAATGATATCATAGAATTTTCTCCCATCCTGAAGAGTTTTTCAATTTAAATAAATTATAGAATTTGGGAAAATCATGATCAAATCTATGGATTGGTGACCTGTTTCTGAAAAGTGGTGTAGGTGGCGTCAAAATATACATTATATTTTTTCCAACTGATCAATAGATAATTTAGTGTAAGGTGACCAAATAACACAGACATATTCTAAAATTGGACGAATCTAAGTTTTATAAAGAATTAATAAGCTATCAATGGACCAGAAGGATTTGGTGTTGTGCAAAATCAGACTCAAGAAATGCAGAGCTTTATTCACTGTAATAGTAACATAAATATTGAAATAGTTTAGAGACAAGAATCACTCCAAGATCCCTAATGTTAGAGACTGTGTTCAAGGATTCACTATTTAAAGAATATTAGTTGCTCACGACATTATGTCTTTTTTTTTTGGTTATTTAAGGTTGCATCAACATCTAGGTCATTAGCGACCACTATTGGTGTTAACGGTATGGTAACTATGAAGATGAAACAATATGTGGATGATAAGAGGTGAAAGGACAAACACAAATACAACCATGTCCGAGGCAGGACTCGAACCCGCAACCCTTCGGTCCGAGATCACTACGACACTACTGCCTTAGCGATCTTGGCCACCAGGCTGATATTATGTCTTTGGGCAAAGGGCATTTCATTTATTGCGAGTAAAACCATGTTCATAGTTTGACATAATAGTCTGACAAGAGATCCTCCTGTAAGCAGTAGGTATCATTAAAAATCAGTAATCCTGGAATAAATCTTGGCACCATCCACAAACAATAAGATTTTATTAAATTTAATAACAGATGGCAGATCATTAATGAAAATATTAAACAAAATCAGACCCAGACGAGAGCCTTGAGATGCATGAGAACTACCTATAAACGGCTCGGATGCTTGGCCATTAACAATGACATATTGGCTTTTGCCAGAAAGATAGAAGCATTTCCATGATAGGCATGGATCACTGATACCTAAGAATGACAATTTGTCAATCAGTATGTCATAATTAATACAGTTGAAAGCCTTGGCAAAATGCGTGTATACAAAATCAACTTGAGAATCTGATTGAAATACTTTAAAGATATAGTTCTTAAACATAGCTAAATTCATTGTACTAATTTATTGTCAGTAAAACCATGTTGATATTCTGACATAATTGTGGATAAGTGTGTGTCAAAGATATTAACCACAAATTTCTCGAAAAGTTTTGGGACATCACTTAGAAAGAAAATATCACTCTTGTCTCCTTTCTTGAAGATTGGGACTTTACTATAGAGTTGACTCCTGATATAGTGAGCCCTTGGTTATAGTGAACTTAAAGTCGCTGGTCCCATTTCGCTTACATTACAAATAAGAATAAGAAGATTTGGTTGTAATGAACCTGAACCTTGGCTATAGTGAACGTATACACAACATCCTGGAAATTAATTCCCTCCTGGCAAAGAATATATCACCTCAGTGCCACAAATTCCAACAATGAGAAGCTTGGAAAAAATATCATTGATGAAAGGTCATAATCAAAGACATCTCCCCCTGAGATGAAGGTAGTGAGCCAAGAATGGAAACCTTACTGATGTCCTTATGGCACTCAAGTTCACTGCGGAAACGAAGGCCACAACTGGTGGCGGTGACACATGATTGCTTGCTTCAGTTTCGAGCTTGGTGTTAAAGGGCTATGGGTCAAAGTGGGTTGTGATTTATGTAGGTGATAGAAAGTGTGTGACTGCTGCAGTCTGGTGACATCCCCACCGCCACATGGAAAAGCTACCAGTTTCATTAGCCACTTACACCATGCCACTACTGAAAGGATCTCGTATGTTAGGTGAGTAAAAGGGCCTTTGGAGAGAGGGATGGTGTATGATTTGTATTATCAGTTTATAATAAAAACAAATAAAAATTTAATAATACAGTGAAACTCCGTTTATACGTTTCTCACTTATACGTTTTTCACGGTTATACGTTTTTTTTGTTAGGTCCCGAATAAATTCCTATAATTCCCATGCAAAATTATTTCAGATATACGTTTTACGTTTATACGTTTTTCACACTTATACGTACAAAATAAAAGTCCCTTTAAGGCCGTATAACGTTCAAATGATCCCGCAGAGGCGCTGGACGATCTGCGTCGTGCCCGGAATTTTGCTCGAGTCGACACGCTCCAGAGCGCTCCCGCGGAGCTGACTCTTGTCCTCTGGGGCCACTTCCCGTTAATGAAACTTGTAATATAGAAGCTCGACTCGGCCTAGCTGAGGGGTCAAGACCGCGCGAGCCCGCGGGTGGTAGCGAAAGTCGGCTCCCGGTCCACCTCCAGAAGCGGGACTTCCAAAACGAAAACTTTCAGTCGTATGCGCATGGGAGCTCTCTGAGGATCTCAGGAGGCGACAGCTAGTTCCGAGGGAAGGTCAAAGGTGTCCCCAGGAGAGAGTAATGACATAGATGACCAATAAATGAGAATGTTTGTGCATTGACTATCCCAGTCTCCAAAGGTGCCTTTGGCTCGCCGTAATAACACGAGTTCCTTTCGGTAGCGGATGGCGCAAGCGGCTAATGAAACCGATCCCTTTCCGCGAGGCGCGGCGCGGCGCGGCGGGTGTCGCCAGACGGTGGAGCTGTGGCTGTCGTGCGCTTCCTGTCGCCCGCGTATTAGATCACCGTGCTTTGATCCGCGTTATCTCAATTAACATGAAGCTTGAAAGCAAAGCAAGCAGCCGTGGGTCTTCGTCGCCAGTTGTAGCTCACGCAGGTCACGGCCTTCGTTTCCGTAGTGAAACCGAGTCACACAAGTTCAACAGTATCATCCTTTCTGTTCTGCAATCTGCAGTTCTTGGCTGGGATTTGCGAATAGTCTTCGTGTCGCTCAGGTCGCGCCTTCATCTCGCGTTTGTTGTACTGTCGTAGTTCGTCTTCTTTCTGGTTTTGCGTCCGCGATATTACACGAAAATGAGTGGTAGGAAAAGGCAACCCCTTTCAATATCAGAGAAAATAAAAATTTTAAAAGTTGTTAGGGAGAGTGGAAATAAAAAGAAAGTAGAAATTGCTAAAGAACTGGGAATACCGGCATCCACGCTGAATTCCATCATTTCTAAGGGGAAAGAAATCGAGGACAAGGCACGTGTGTTTGGGGTGTCTAGTAGCAAGAGAATGCGAATTCAAGGAGGAAAATATGAAAATTTGGAAGATGCATTGCTACAGTGGTTTCAGCAGCATCGTGCTGAAGGTATACCAATAAGCGGCCCCTTATTGTGCGAGAAAGCGACTGAAATTGGACTGCGGCTTGGTTTAGAAAATTTCCAAGCTTCATCTGGCTGGCTTCATAAATTCAAGCTGCGACACGGAATCTGCTGCAAAAGTATGTGCGGCGAAAGCGGAAATGTTGATGCAGATGTCGTGTCGGCATGGAAGTCGGGACCTCTTCAAGAACTGGTGGAGCAGTATGCCCCCAAAGATATTTTTAACGCCGACGAGACGGGGCTTTTCTATTCCCTAATGCCTGAAAAGACGATGGCGTTCAAGGGAGAAAATTGTCACGGGGGTAAGAAGAGCAAAGACCGTGTAACTGTGCTTTTATGTGCTAACAGTGATGGGACAGAAAAATTGCCACCGGTCACGATCGGGAAATTTGCGAAGCCGCGATGCTTCAAACACATTAAAACACTGCCCACCAAATATGAACACAATAAAAATTCGTGGATGACCACGAAAATCTTTGAAGATTGGTTGCGGGCTTTAGATGCCAGAATGGGTATCAGAGGGCGAAAAATACTATTATTTGTAGACAAGTGTCCAGCACATTCACCAGACACCTCATATCTACATCAAGGTGCAATTTTTCCCCTCGAACTGCACCAGCGAGTTGCAACCCATGGATCTAGGGGTTATCCGAAACTTAAAGTTGCACTAGCGAAAAATGTTGGTGCAACAGGCCATCCGCTACATCGACAACGGAAACAGGAGTTCGACTAAAATAAATGTATTACAGGTAAAATTTTTAGTTTTATGGTCAGTGAGGTAGAATTTTTAGTTTTTATAATCAGGAACACTCTTTTTTTCTCATAGGCTATGCATTTTATCTCCTCGTCATGGCAGAAAGTTGAAGAATCTACCATCAGGAACTGTTTCCGGAAAGCTGGATTTGGCAGCCCCGAAGATGATGTAGAAATGGAGTTAGCTTTGGGAGATTTACCCATCAATCAAGCGGACTTCACAGAATTTGTGGATGTAGATAAAGATGTGGTTACATCTGAACTAAGGTCCATTGAGGACATTGTGAGTGAAATCAACAAAGAGATTGATGAAGACAGTGATGATGAAGTGGATGATAGTGAAATAAATGTAGTAGGTTTCAGTGAAGCCGTTGCAGCATTAGAAACTGTTAAAAAGTTTGTTATGCAACACAGTGTCACAGATGAGGTGATGGGACAGCTATCACGTTTGGAGGGGGAAGTGTATACCTTGGGGGCTTATAATGTTAAACAGACCAAGATAACAGACTTTTTTCATAAGTAATCATTTAAACTACATATTAAAATCTTCTTTTTTGGTAGTAAGTTTTCTAATAAAACAGTAGAGTAAAAATAGAGATTTTTTTTTTGCTCATAAAATTCAATTTCAGTTATGTGTTTTTCTCACTTATACATTTTTTTTCTTCGGTCCCCTGAAAAACGTATAAGTGAAGTTTTACTGTATTTATTATTTACACCATTTCAATAATAAATATATACTGTTCTCTAGAAGAGCATACAATGCAATTTTTCTTTGTGTGACATGTTTGAAATTAAGGAGAATTTAATTACTTTCTAAATGAAATTAAGTTTAAAAACTATTATAATGTATTATACTGAATTATTACATTTCTATAACTATCTAAACTAAGGTGACCACATGTCCCATATTAACTGGTACAAGTCCCTTTTTTGTCCTTGTCCTGTATTTTTTGAAAGGAAAATGGGTTGGCAAAATGTCCCATTTTTATGGGGTTCTGCTGGGGAAACTTGCTGCAACACTTAAGTGGGACCCCCGAAAATTTATAAAAAATGTATTTCATTCAATACGTTTTTTGGAAAAAAAGTAAGTAACTGTAGTCGAAATGTGATTCACTTTAAAATATATTAATAATAATCATAATAAATAAAGGGGACTGTTGTTAGAAATAAGGGGCCCCCATGGATCTACTGCCCCAGGTTCCTTGTATTTTCTGGGCGCCACTGTATGTATATTCTGCGTTTGCGTATATATTGATGTGTATACTTGGGTTTTTCTAATCTGGCCGATAACAGTTCATCAGCTGTTACGGTGTCATCCAATCAAGAGCTAAAATGTCATCACGGTGACATCACTGGGGTGAAGTTTAAACTGCTGAATGGACGAAACCGTAACAACTGATGAACTGTCATCCGCCAGATTACAGAAACCCAAGTATAAATATACATACATGCAGTGCTTCATTTATAAAATTGTAGGTCCTTGAACACCCAAATTAATTTTTAATTTAATAGAAATACTTATATATTTTAATATAATTTAATAATTATAAATAATACTTAATAACAATTAGTAGCAGTGGTAGCACTTGCTCTCTAGCACTCTATGTGAATGTAATGATAATAAAAGAAAATAAAAATTAAAGTGTTGGTAAAGATATTTTATTGTTTTTTTACTAATAATTTTATTATGATCATAGAAGTTATACTGTCAAGTGGAAAAATTATTTAATTTTGAGTTTATGAAAGTCGGTTGAAGTAAAAAATGTAAGTTGCCGAAATGTATGTCCTCTTCTTTCTGTTTGTTTTTTTTTCCAATTTTGTCCCCGAAGTACCGAAATGCCGTTACGTCGCCTTCCACCGGAAATCACGCCTTGCATATATGCATTATGTATTATGTATGTAGCAAGGTACACCCTAGCTGTGACAAGCTCTAAGCTCCTGACATGTGGTAGTGCTTGTAAGTGTAAGTGTATGTAAGAAGAAGAGAATAGGTGAAGGAAGAGGAAGCAAAAATCACATGAGCATGGCCCATTTGTTAGATTAGATTTATTACTAATTCTGCAAATAAGTTTGAGAACTTGGTGGCAGAATACTAGGGGGTACTGCTCCGGCAATCATCTGATGTTAATTGGTGAAACCATGGAAAGCTACTGAGTAGAGCAGCCCACCACTAGAATTCTCCTTCAGACACTGGCTGAATTTGACCCAGCTATGAAGCTAGTGATGAAATTCCGTCACCATTGGGACTTCTACTTCAGGACCTCCCGGTAAGAGTCGCTGTAGAGACAATGGTAACAGTGGCTCTAAGCTAAGTCAGTCGTATTATATCAGAGATAATTGGCCTCGGCATGTTGATATAGTGAAATATCACCATCCTGTCATCTTTCTGGATGCAATTATGACCGGAAACATGTTCCGCAATCTTGGTTGGGATGATATTTCTTTGAACAAATTTAATTTAAATGTAATGAAATATGTGGAAATGGATAAAACAAATTTTAAAATATGTAATGATATCAAAACATGTAAAATTAAAATGTTTTTAATTCCATTTAGAATATCTTGCAAACTAAACAAAATTAGGAATGTAAGTATATAATACCACTAAAAATATGTATTTACATGTAAATCGATTCCCAACTCACAATGACCAAAATACGATGCAGATAATGCTGGACTTCAACCCAACAATAAAAAAGATATCAGACTATATCTATTCAAGACATATTAGAAAGATATTTCAAATAACTGAATATATAAACCGTACACAAGAGTACACAGCCAAGCTGGTGCAAGCAACTTAAAAAAACAAACAAGGAAGGGTTATAACAGCATAAACTTTCTCTAATTATTTGTAACGGTTAAGCAATATTCGAAATTGCAACTAATATCCTCCACACATCTTCACCAAACGAAATGCGGGAGATTCGTAAAAAAATGCATACCATTAATTTTTGAACATTTAAAATGTTTTGATGGCAACAGCAATTATACCATTGAATTCAGTGCATTGGGATCTATCCTAACAAAATATCTAAATAAAAAACTGGAGCCCTTTTTGAAAAAGACGTTTACGTATTTATGGAAAAGTCACAGGTTCATTCAGAATGACACGTAGATTACTCGATTAGTTGGCACGGTGACGGGCACAGTGATGCAAATGCATCCCATGGCCACATCAAAAATATCGGCGACGTTTATGACCTGGAAAAGGCGAGATTGTTACCTTTTCCAGAGAGGGGCAGGCCCATGTGATCCTGAGCAGCTGAGAAATCCATTGTTTCCTGTGTCCACAAGTCCAGTGGCGGCTAACGTCCGTGTGTCCTGATGCCTGCAGACATGTCTTGATGAAGACTTGAACATTGTAGCGTAGTAAATTACGAATTCAATGTAGACTGTTCATGTGCGAGCAGGGATTGAATTATGTTGATTTTTTCATTATATAACGATAAATAAACCATAACTACTACTTTGGCAATACTTTATCTACAAGCCATTACAATTACCCCCAAAACAAACACTTTCCACCTCCTTCAGCTGAGAGTGCCTATATCCTGTTGATTACGAAAGCTCAGAAAACCTGAGCAATTCTATTGTTGTTAATTTTTCACGGAAACAAAGGTTGCCCCCAATGGATGCTGGGATGGCAATGACAAACCTGCGCATGAGAACAGTCGGAACTGCAGGAGAGTTGCCATTCCTCTTTTCTCAGCATTTGGAGGGTGACCTGGCACACAATACCGGAGCAACTTTGTGAAGCGCCAGGAATGCCTATGTAAATGACCGAATCCAGATTTGGAGACTCGTATTGCTTACATTTTAGCTTTTCCCATCACAGTGCTCGTTTTGTTAATAGTTTGAAGCACTAAATATCCCATATTTATTCTTGGAAAGTTCATATCCTATGCATGGACCATTCTATGTTCAATTCTCTATACAGAAATATATTTGGCCATGGAAGTTCTTTATCTCTCCTTTGGTTGCATAGGAATCAGATTGATATACACTTCACTTTTTATCGCAAATCACTTAAACTTCTCAATTCAGAAACTTGTCCATTACATTAATGCCTCCATCGCAGAGAAGTGCACTTTTTAACACAAAACTCATTAGAGTCGAGTTATTTCCTTATTATATTTAGGAAATGATCCATAACTTTACTTACTTGATAGCAATTCTTACATTTGGCATCCATGTTTCCCATAACAGTTTATGATATGGATCTTGTGAGCTACCACCTGTGAGAGAAGAATTCGAATCTACCTCTAAAATGTCTTTCCACTGTTTGAAGAGTCCCAGAGGTCCACTGGGATTTTCCAAAGGATTCCACGATACAAGTTTTTCTTTCAACAGAGGAGCAACGATCTGAATGGCCAAACTGCCAATGTCATATAACATATATTCTTCATAGTAGTCTTCCTTCAAAAAGCAATATAATCATAAATAAGTTACAGGAAAAAAGCACAAACGAAATAAGTAAATAAGACCAAAATTTTACTTTCATAATACATAACCATTAAATAATGAAAACAAAACTATAGGTGCTATGAAAGCACATTTTTTCTTGCATTATTTGACCCACCCACACTCAGGGATTTAAACTCGGATACTTAGGCTTAGCCATCAACTCACATATCCACCAACTTAACAACTTTTCTGATGCTTTATGAAGAAAGTTGAATGAATTCAGAAAATTCAGAATTCTCAATGAATATCAGACAAGTTGATGTAAAAAAATTAGAAAAAGTTTGTTGATTTGAGAATTTTTTTTTTTTTTTTTTTTTTTTGTTTATTTAAGGTCGCATCAACATCTAAGGTCATTAGCGACCACTATTGCTGTTAACGGTATGGTAACTATGTGGATGAAACGATATGGTGATTGATGATAAGGGGTGAAAGGACGAACACAAATACAACCATGCCCGAGGCGGGACTCGAACCCGCGACCCTTCGGTCCGAGATCACTACGACACTACTGCCTTAGCGATCTCGGCCACCGGGCCGGCGAGAAAATTTTATTTAATTAATTTTTAAAAGTTGTCACTAATGGACTCAAAGTGATGTGAAAACTATTCATACTTTCAAAAATATTTATACGACATTATTCAAAGATCAAATTTTGAAGAACAGATTTGTCACAAAAAACTGGTGGTGCTACACCAGCACACTTTCTCATTATTTCTAAGAGCTTCGTGATATTATAGTGCTACACAAACAGCATAATTTTTGCATCATTTGAAATTGTAAATTTGAATTTCCCGTGCTCCATTTGCTAGTCTTTCAGGAGATATCAGATTGCAATCAGGCCAAACATTGATTAAAGTGGTCATGGAAGATTATCCCATCATTACAAGTAGAATCGTTTACAAATAATAATATTTCTTAAAAAATTCCCTCCCAACAGAATTTCTTTTGCACAGGCAATACAATAATATGACACTTGGCTGAACATTATGCATTACTAGACATGGTTAATAATGAACACAATGAAAGCAATGATGTTGAAACTTATTACGAGAACTTCTCCGATATAGCTTAATAAACTTTTAAATACTCGCCAGATACTATGAAGAGAACAAATTTAAATAAACCATGGATTTAACTGTGAATGGTCATAAAACAAAGCAGACCTAAATGTGGTGGACATGGGAAAATTGTAGGAGAACTGGAACAGATAAAAGTTAGACATTTCAAACAATCTCACCTCGAAAACACAAAGATCAAATTGTACAGGATGGTGGTAAAAGATTTTTTTCCTATATACAAAAACGAAGTGTAAAAATATTTAGTATGGAATAGTAAAATATGTACATAAAATTGTAAAGAAAACAGTATTACGTAACGAATATGTAAAATCAGGTATAATATGCAAAACCGAAGTTCACTTAAAAAATAAATTAGCGCACTTACATTGCACAAGTACCTTGATAGAATATTTTCAAAGAAAAAATAAATGCTCACTATTTGAGATTACCTTCATAAAATATTTATTACAACAATTTTGATTATATTAGCTCGGCCTACTAGATTTGTTGTTTTTAGGAAATAAATTTTTGTCTTTGGCAGCAATGAGAGCAATTGTACAAACATGGGAATATAATGATCATCAGAGAATCACTGCAGCATTCTCTTTGAAGTGTTGCACCTCTGTGACATCCAATATTTCTTGGAACTTGTGATTTAAGTTAAAAAATATATTACTGATACTTTCCACACCTGAAGGTAATATTCTCATTGCTGTTGCACACTTGCAGTGGCATAGAATACTCATGCAGTACAGACCTATGTTAACATATATGGGTCATCTTGGTTCACCAGTATACAATTCTAAATTTGTATAATAAAAAAAATACTGACTTTAAAATAAAAACTAATTTTCAAAAGTAATCAAATATTTTTGGGGAAATGAATTCAAGAAATTTAGTATGTTTAAAAAAAAAGTGTAACATCAGCTAAATATGTAATATAGTAAAAAATGGGTAAAAATATGTAATGAAAAATTTGGATATTGTGTTGAGATTACAACTATTCCCCCAGATCAGAATTTTCAGAACTGTACATAGAAAATGTGTAATTACAGATTTTTAATTACAGATAATTACGAATCTGGACTCTAGTAATAATTGATCTAGGTGAAATCATGGAATGCTTTTCAAACAATTTTGAAGAAGTATACACTGTTGAAACTGAAGGTTCGTTACTACCGAAGAGAGATGCAGCAGTCATTGTTGATGTAGACTTTTCAAATATTGAAACTGTCCAGTTAATGTGTGGTTTAAATGCAAGCTTGTCAACTGAACATAATGGTATCCCAACCGTGTACCTGAAAAACCGCAGATTACAATTAGCCTCTCTACTGAACAGAATATTCAAGCAAACATTAGAATCGGGGACATTGCCATCTGAATGGAAAAAAGCTGTCATTACTCCAGCTTTCAAAAAAGGACAACACGGATTTATCCCTGGAAGATCAACATCCACCAATTTACTCCAGTCATTAGATGTACAGACTAAAGAAGTAGATCAGGAACAACCAGTTGACATTTATCTAGATTATGCTAAAGCTTTTGATCAAGTCACACACAAACATCTTAATTACAAACTTTTATTCTTGGGTTTACAAGGAAAACTATTGAGGTAGATTAAGGAATATCTATCAGACAACATTCAGGGGGCAATTGGAAAAACACTATCGACCCTGAAATGGTGTTCCTCAAGGTTCTGCTCTAGGCCCAATATTATTCATCCTGTATACTTGCAATCTTGGTGATGATCTGTCTTCTAGTTGGAACTGCTATGTGGACAATGCCAATTTATTCCCAAATCCACTTAAGAATCAACAGATGCTGCAAAATGAACTTGAGAAACTGTTAAGATGATCAGAATCTTGGCTGCGCCTTTTTAACTCCAATAAGTGCACAGTCCTTCACTTTGGAAAGATTAACCTAAATCCCACCTATACTATTGGAAATTACATCCTCAATTTTATGATGGAACAAAATGATCTTAAGAGTTCCTATCATTTGAAATTTGACATGGGATAACCAAGTTACTACCATTTCTAAAAGAACCAATATATTTGATCAGAAAGGCATGCCCCACATGCCCTCTCTGTGGTAAATCAGATATAAATATAAATAAGACCCACACTAATTGGTTTGGTCTCCTTCCTATCAGAAAGACAAAAAACATTGAAAAAGCACAAAGGCAATTAACCAAGATCGCTAGTGAACTATGTCAATGAAGGAAGATGGCACAAAATGTCTCTTTAGACATTAGAACAAAGAAGAAACATGGGAGATATTATAGAAACTTTTAGAATTTGAATGGATATTATAACATTCCTGAATTTAACACTTTGTTTACAAAAGCCATGAAACATAGGCTTAGAGGACATATGATCAAGTTAATGAAAGAAAGAGTAAGGGTAGGACAAAGTTCTCACTTTATTATAAACTGGGTTGTAAATGCATGAAATGCACTTTCAGCTGACTGCATTTACAAGAAAACTCTGAACCCTTCAAGAATAGCCTGGATAATCATAATTTTGTGATTACCTAAATGATATTAAATATACATATATGTGTGTGTATGTGTGTATATGTGTATGTTCACAAGAGAATTAAATGATAACTGCAATTAAAAATCTTTTTTGTCATTAGGTATTTGGAAATTTGCAGGCAGTCCTTAATGTCTCTCCAAGCTGATGGAATGAGGCAGTTGTCAGGAGATGTGATTGGAGCTGATTCAAGATAGCAGCACCACTACACAGATGCCCCAAGGAGCAACACAATGTAATTATTAGATTTTTATGGAGTGAAGATGTGATATCGGTTGATGTTCACCAGAGAATGAAGATGAAGTATGAGGACATCTGTCTGTCACAGTGGCAAGTGTACAAGTGGTGTAAGAAATTCAGAGCAGGCACGACCTTTTGAGTGATGTTCTACTTCAGAGTCAGGCTCATTCTTTTGTGACAGAGGAGCCTTTACCATCTTCTGCTGGAAAAGGGATGATGACTTTATTCTGGGATAAGAATGATTGAACAGTGCATGCCCCGAGGCATCACAGGGACCAGAGCCAACTACTCCGACCTTCTCAAGAACCGTCTGAAGTCAGTAATATGTACAAAGTGAAGGAGTATGTTGAGTGCAGGTGTATTTCTCAACATGATAACGCCTGGACTACCTACACTTCAAGTGCCTTTCAGTTCTACCATACTCGCTAGATTTGGCACCGGCATATTACTACATCTTTGGTCCATTAATGTGCAACTTGAAGGGTATAAGTTCAAGTATGATGAAGCCATCCAATCGGCGGTGCACAAGTGTCTACAACATCAATCAAACAATATTTTCTTATGCGGTAACGAAGTTCTTCCTATCTGATGGCACAATTGCACTGAATGTGGAAGGGTCTATGTAAAAAACCAATGTACAAGGAAACTGTCTCACTGCAGTAAAATAGTGGGAAAAAAGTTATAGCACTTTTCATTTGATTCTCCCTCATATATGTACAGAAAAACCCCGCTTTTACGTTCCCGCAATTTACGTTTTCCTGGCATTTACATTTCTAGTCGGTCCCATCAGTTTTCGTATATTCATAATGTTATAAATACCCCCCATTTACATTAGTATAATTTCAGTTTTCCCGCAATATACAACAGTTTGCTTGCCACAACACAAGCCGTTTTTCCGATTTCCGGTCTCGCAAGGAGCGCGATTTTTTCACGTCGCGTCGTTGTGGGTGGCGTCGGTCTGAGGGAGACAGGCCATTCAGTATCAGTACTGCGTTCATTGTGGCTTGTGATAGTGCGAAAGTGATAGTGATTTTAAGTAAATTGCGGGGTGGAATTGTGCGAAAACTTCAAGCTGTAGAAGTGGAGTACAATGGAGAAGAAAGATAGAAGTTTTTCTATTGAACAGAAAAAGGAGATTTTGAAGAAAGTGGACGCTTTTCCAGGACCACGTGTTGTGTTGGCGAAGCAGTTGGAAATTTCTATTTCAACTCTAAATACAATCGTGAAGTGTCGAAAAATAATCGAACAGAGTGCAAAGGAATGCGGACAACAATCTAAAAAGAGAAAGTACGTGAAATACTCAAAATATGAGAAACTGGAAGATATATTAAAAAACTGGTTCAAGACAACAAGGGCATCTAATATACCAATTAATGGTACAATTTTGAGGGAAAAGGCTAAAAACGTGGCAGATATGTTAGGAATAGACGATTTTGTTGCATCCAATGGTTGGATTGAACGTTTTAAGAAACGGTACAATGTTGTATATAGGGCAATTTGTGGAGAATCGAATAGTGTTGATAAAAATATTGTTTCTTCCTGGAAAGACTCCAGCCTTCATGAATTAATTAGTGAATATGATGCAAGAGATATTTTCAATATCGATGAAACCGGGTTATTTTTTAATCTTCTGCCGAATAAAACGTTTGCGATGAAAAATGAACCATGCCATGGGGGCAAACAGTAAAGTTCGCCTCACGGTAATGTTGGGGACAAACGCAAATGGAACGGAAACCTTGCGTCCGTTTGTTATTGGCAAAGCAAAAAAAGCCACGTTGCTTTAAAAACATAAGAACATTGCCAACATCGTATGCCTCAAACAAAAAAGCATGGATGACTTCAGAGATTTATTTAACTAACTCAGCAAGTTCATGCTCTTGATGCTAAAATGGGAGCACAAAATAGAAAAATCCTTCTATTTATAAATCAATGCCCATCACATCCCAAAACGTTGAATTTAAAAAACATAAGAATGGAGTTTTCCCCAGCCAAATGCACAAGTGTATTGCAGCCTTTGGATTTGGGCATCATTAATAATTTCAAAGTGCCCTATCGTAGAAATTTAGTCCAGAAATATTTAAGGTACATTGAATGTGGTAAGGATGCAGCAGAAATGAAGATTTCGATATTAGATGCCTTGCATATTATTGCAAAATCATGGGAGGGAAGTAAAGTAGTCTACTATTGCCAACTGTTTTAAGAAAGCTGGCTTCCTGGCAGATACAGAAGAGGCCGTGGAAGATGCTTCTGATCTTGAGTGTGAGGGCTGGACAAGTATTAAGTCTCAAACTTCATTTGAAGAGTTTGTATCTGTGGACAATGATGTTCGTACTGCTGATGAACAATCATCATTAGAAGATATTGTTCAAAATTATCTTCAAAATAATGCTGTTGGTGAAGCTGCTGATGGAAGTGAAGATGACGATGATGATCAACCTCCTCCCACGAGTGCACAAGCATTTGCAGCCCTAGAAACATTAAAAAAATACCTCTCTGCTGCAGATGGTGGTGATACTACTTTTGATAAAGGGTATGAACTAGAGTCTCAAATTCAATCAGTCCAAGCTAAAAGAAGAAAACAAACCAAAATATCTGATTTCTTTTTGTTTTTATAATCTTATTTGTGTATAATACTGAATATTATAATTCTTATTGGTTTTTTAGTATTTAAATACAATTTATTTATAGTTTTGAAGAGAAAAAATCATTTCCCTTTATTTACATTTCCCGCAATTTACACCATTTTTCCTATGGTCCCATGAAAAGTGTAAAAGAGGGGTTTTACTGTATATACTTGTACAATCTATGATCTATAACTGTGATTCAAATTATAAAATTGTTACTATATCAAACTGAATTATTGTAGAACTTGTTACACTGTTATAAAATAAGTGAATAACAGCTAGTTGCAGCCACAATTAATGAATTAAATAATTCATATTCATAGGTATACAGTGGAATCTCATCAGACATTCCTTGTTACATTTTCCTGCTTAGCACATCTGGTTTTGAAAGCCCTGGATCCAATTCTGTTAAATTACTCGTTGACATGTTTATTGATCTCACTTATCACGTCTAAAGTTAGTTGGTATCACATTCTGCAATTCACATGTTTTATGGTGCAGCAGTACCTTCATCAATGCATGTTGTTTCAGAGTACTTGAGGGTACTAGAGAGTATAAAGGGGTACTTTGAGAGAGTACTTGGGGTATTTTCACTTCGTATGATCATGAACTCAACCGGAAAAACATACTGTCTCCATCATATTCATTCTTTTATCATCTTGTTTTACCTACCATACGTTTCTTTGAAGCCAAACGAGCTAGCTGTTAATTTGCATTATTTTTGGTGTTTGTGTATGATTTGAATGTAATTTTGTTTTTAATTGGTAATTTTTTGCAATTAAATTTACTTATGTCATTTGTAGTGTTATTTACATGTATATTAGTATTTATTCCCTATCAGTGTTCTTTACTTTCTTTTGGAAGTGTGAAAATGACAAATTGAGTGTTTTTGGATAACACTTACAAGGTTAAAAATTTTTGGTTCTTTGAAATATGTGCTAATGAGATTCCCCAATTTCAAATCAAAATATGCTGCAATGTTCATGAGCCTTATAATTCAATACCCCTGAATTAGAAATCAACTATAAACTTCAGTCCATGTTACGATGTATTGTAAGTTAATGTCAACTGATAACAAAAATCTTAGACACAAATACAAGAATACTTGATGCACAATGAAAATCAATTATATAAACCAATTGTTATGGCCATTACTAGAAAATAGCTTCACAGTATTTGTCATTCTTACCTGAATTTCTTTAAAAAATTCTGCTGCTCTATCAAGAGTTAAAGGGTCCAATCGGTCATTACTCCTTTCAACCATATTTTCAATAATAGCCAATACATTTTCTAATGATTTAATCTGCTTGCCCTCTTGTTCAACTCCAGTTTTTAATGTCGATGCCTCTTGCTCCAATGTAATCTTCCTATCATTAATGTACCTTAACCGTCGATCATTTTCAATGATTTCCTAAACATACAATAAAAATCCTGAACAATTTCAGCAATAGAATGAATAAAATATTTTCACATTCTCTATATTTCTTGTAACTTCACTTCTAAAGTGGATATTTTGTAACTTTCAAGCTAACCAGTAGAAATTCCAGCTTCAAGCAGGGTCACTTAGAAAGGGCAGGGGAACAGAGTAACTTGCCCCAATTTAATGGAGGGGACCCCGAAAAGTTCATTCAAAACAAATAAAAAAATGTATTTACTTCTAAACCAAAATAACCACTCCTATTCATTTCTGATGCATGAAGAAATTAATGTTATTTACGTAGGGGGCGAAGGCACAAACATTGTGTTTGAAATGAAGGACTCTCATGGATATACTGCCCCACGCCTCGATTTCTCTGGATGCCCTTGATTTAGAGAATATTAAAAGTAAAACCATTCAAAGAAATACAATACTCCAACAGTACCTGTTCACACATATCCATTAAAATGTTTAGATTATGTTGAAGTTCTGGTAATGCAAAATTGGAGAACTTCTTATCCTTACGAACTTCCCATTCCTCGGATGGTCTCTGCTGCCCAGCAATTGCATGATATCCACTTAGGACTCTTTGCTGGGGCCCAGTCATATCGATAACTTTCACTTTGCTCAGCTGACTTGATGAAACAAAGATAAAAATCATATTAGATGAAATATCATAGCAATAATTTTAAAAAAAATACATAACTTTTCTTAATCCTTACAAATCACGCTTTTTAATACATCAGAAGCAAGCAACAGAGAGATGCCAGCAAGACAGAACAGAGAAGAAATGAAAGGTCTAACTAAGAATAGACAGAGAGCATTTAGAAGTAACACAAGTCTGCTGTTTTGGTGATAATGAGGAACAATTAATGTCAAGTGAAATAAAGAAAAGAAGGCCACTGACCAAGCCCACAATGAAAAGAACCTTTTGTTAAACTAGTACCTGTAGGAGCTTGCACTTCACAACACGAATTTAAAAGTTAATTTTATAGTTATGGCTCTTTACCCTGATCATAACGAACATGAAGAAATCGGTTCACTTTCGCAAGAACATGGAGAACGATAACACTAACTTGGTGTTATAAAATCAAACTTCAAATAACATCCAACTTTTTAAGATGAGTTTATTTTTATTTTATTTTTTTATTTTATGTCAAAAAACAGTTAAAACTGTGTATCACGTGCAATGGGGAGAAGTGAATTCTGGGCACATTTTCAAATTCTGTGATCCCTACACTAAGTCATATACTACTTGAATTTTGAATTATGAAGCTCATTATTCATTATGAAGCTCCAACCTTTGCAATTAACATAAAACATCCTCGAGTCTGTCAAATGCATTTTATTCCAAAATAACTTTTTGCCAAACATTGTTTTTGTTTTGCTATGTGTTTTGAAGTTCATGATGAGACACTGGCCATTTAATAACATAGGCTGGAACCTACGCACATAATACATCCTCGAGCACATCCAACACATTTTATGCAATTTACTTTTTCCACATACTGTTTATCCAGTACAGAGAAAGTATTTATTTTTGTTTGGGGGACAGCAATTTTTCATTAGAAAAACCCTTATTGCTGGGTCCTAGTAGCAGAAAAGTAGATAAATCTTGTTCCTTTATCTTGTAAATTACTACCTCTTACACAGTAACTCATTGTGTGGTCAGAATTCACTTTTGCGAGTCCTTGATTGAGGTATAAAGGGCGTATAAACAGCTATGGTCATTGGCGCCCATGTCAATTGAAAACCATACAATACAGATGTTCTGGTTAACTTATGATTAATGGTAAAAAGGGATAGATAATAAGTAACAAAGATGAACTGAAAGCTGCAAAAGGTTGGAGAACAATTTAAGGTAATAGAATAAATGTTATAAAATGCATAGAAAATGATTATTTCCGTGGGTGACTTACCAATACGCTACAGCAAAAGGATTAATAAGCATGATATGGCGAGATTTCAAAATATGAAAATGTTCAAAAAGAATCTCTCTTGTACTACAATGCTACATTCACATGGAAACAACCTACATTACCAAGACCTACCTTGAAAACACATACTTTGAAATATCAACAAACCTGTAGTCTTTCTTCCCTGGTTTTAATTTTCCTTGCTCTATAACTTCATCAACACTTTTGTAGACATATCTGGTTTTCTTCTTTTTATCACTATCATCACGCCTCCAGAGAGATAATTTTTCAACAAACTCTTTGTCAGCTTCTTCATCAGAATCTGGTTTTTTTGCAGTGCCCTTTTCAGGTCCATATGCACCTGAAAGTCAACAGAAATTAACAGAATTGAAACTTAAGACACATTTCACATGATCTTCAAAATTTTATTTACATTACAAAACACACTACTAAAAAATCAGACTGCAAAAAAGCTTGGAATAAGCTTGATATAACTTTATTTGGTATTAACAATGACATCCTTACCTATTGACCCTCTTCCTTTGCGTTGATATGCTTCAACTGGTGCAGATATACCTTGAAGATCTTTGCCAAGTCCCTTTCCTGGTTGGAAGCCCATCTACATATCGTTAAGAACATAAATGTTGCAAGAACTTGATTAACATTAAAAGCAATCAAAAATTTCAAAATAACAATGATATTTTAATTAACATAACCAATTACAATATAAATCATACCTGAAGCAACAATTTTGCACCAATTCCCTTTGTGTGTTTTTCCCAATCTCCCACACCCTTTTCAACTAAACCAGGATTCATAAAACGCTTTTTTCGAAAACCTGCCATTTCTCCTTCATAATTCGAGTCTTGTTTGATTAGTTTTTGTTTACTATATTTGGCATCATCTTCAGACTCCTCACTGTGAGAAAAAGGAAATTTTTAAATTTTATACAAACATAATTTATAACTTTCTTAACAGTCATCAATATCCAAAAGCATTTCCTTACCTAGAGGATCTTGAATGTGTGGGACTTGCAAAAAGCACAAAGTTAGAGAAAATAAATATTTGTTATGACTCATGGCTATTATTATTGCATACAAGCTTTGGAAATAAGAAAGTACATTTACCTTGAAGTTGCAGCAATCCTCCTTGATCTAGATGTACCAGGTGCTGATTCATCATCGTCGTCGTCGTCATCATCATCTTCTTCATCATCAGACCCTTTTTTACCTTTTGCTTCATCTTTTTTGCCAGCTTGCTGAACACCACCAGAAACAAAACTAACTGGAGCTGAATAATTTTTGCGATGAGAAGCACGTGGGTGGCTTTTACTTCCTTCCCCTTCATCGCCACTGTCATGCGCCCAAATACCTACAATCACGTTTGTAAATAAAAAATATATCAAAGAATACATGTTTCCCATCATACAGCAACACTGATGTACGAGACCAATCTCTAAACTGCTAAACCATTTCGTAACCCTCTGATATATGTATGATGAGAACTCAAGGTATAGTCTGTTATTTTCCCATTCTCATTTTAAAAATCTTGTCTTGAACTCTGAGGAGTGTTTCTGATACCATCAGAAGTAGTATTAAATTTTTCCTCAAGAAATAACTTTCCTCTTTATAAATATCTCTGAAACAAGCCTCGAAAATTGGGTGTTGTGGTGGAGGTCATTTTTAGCATAAAATATTTTATATTTACAAATTATATTCATTAAAGGCATCATTGTATAAAACCACTCTGTCTGTAAATGTTTACAATCATGTTTACCACTTCCAGCCACCAGAAAAATTGGAGTCTGAAAAGACTCCAGGTACAATACTGAGGTTGAAAAAAATGACACAAGGAATACAATAATGAAGCAGAAACTTGAGTGAATGAATAGGAAACATGAATGAAGTAAGGAACGTGAATAATGAATAAGAGATATGATCAATCAATTATACTTTAAAGATATTACCATATATTTGTTGGTGTTTTGTCAAACGACGGCGAGGTCTGTTGATGTTGAACTCATTATCGAGGTCATAATCACTTATTTCAAACTTTTCAACTTCTTCTTCAGACATTTTGAAAGAATATGTTTTCAATTACGGAAGATTTGAGAGATTATGGCTTTGGCACAATATGACACCAGGGAAATAAAAGATGTCTACAATGTAATGTATACGAAATATGATCAGACGTACAAATAAACGTACAGCATTTTACGGTCTACAGTGGCCACAATTCGAAAGTCATAATTTGAACATAAAACGATAATACCTTACGCACACTTGATTTCAAAATACACTTTTTATTATAACGTAATCATAGACATGACATTTTCTTCCAGCATCCTCCTATCTTCGCCTGCTTGTTTACGTACGTCAAAAACAACTGCCGGACTATACTACTGATATGTATATTGCCCACATTTAAATGAAACGCTAATAATTTGAGTGCATCGTTATTAAATGTATGAAGGCTGAAAAGTAAAACTCATTGAAACGAGCCGTTAACGACACGAGTTGGATTTACAACTCTGGTTGCGCAGATCAAGCAGAACATAACCTAAATAACTCAATATCCGACATCACTCGAGTCGTTGGTAACAGTTGACTTCTACAGCAACGTTTCATTTATTATTTCCAGTTTCTGCAACCTTACAGCGTGCGGGTAGGTAGTCGAAAAACAAGAATATGAAAGAAAATGTAATCGAAAATAAAATATTATTGATTCCTTATTTCCTTATGATTTCCTTATTTCCTCATATTTCTTCAAATATAATCCTACTTAACATAATACAAATATAATCGTACTTAACATAATACAGAAAGTGTATTAAACTCTCATAAATTTCCGCCAAAAAATTCGATGAAATAAATTAGTAGATTAAATGTGTATACGGGTTCGAAAAGCAAATAATTGTTTTTTCCTTCAAATGACATTTGTTTCGCTTGAGTTGATGCTTGATCGTTACAGACCCAAGTCCGCCCAAGCCTTTTCAGGTGGAAGATGAAAATCTATGGACGATAAAAGAGTTATTTTGGGTCTTATCTCTTTTCGTAACGAACCGAGTAGACTCCGAAGTCACGAGGTGGACGAAGCTACACCAAAAAATTATAGAAAATGTTCTATACCATCTGGCTACACCATGGAGTTCTTACACCCAGATCGCGAGCGTGACTAAGCGAAGAACGAATGGCGGGAAGGAGGGCGTTCTGTTCAAGTTGTTCGAATGACACTTGGAAAGTACGTGTTGCATTGGCTTATTTGCAAGGATGTTTTATATTAATCGCATAGGCTAGAGGCAAGAGTCTCGTCATCCGACTTCACATGTAGCGAAGCGTCAAAATGCATTAAAAGTGTTTGGCATAAAATGCTTTGGAATTTATGGGTAGGACAGACAAGGACGTCTTATGTTAATCGCAAAGGCAGAAGGCCCTGTCCCCCAACTTCGATGCGCATATTTATTGTATATTATACGCGGACGTTTTCTTGAGCCCCGGAATACTTCCCTCTTCTCTTTAATTAAAGTTTATTGAGTTCAAAATAAAGCTTATAACCGATCCGGTGGCCGAGATCGCTGAGAGTAATATTTGGCAGAGGTATCGTAGCGATCTCGGGCCGAAGGGTCGCAGGCTCGAGTCCCGCATTAGGCATGGTTGTATTTGTGTTCGTCCTTTCATCCCTTATCATCACCATATCGTTTCATCTTCACAGTTGTCATAACGTTAACTCCAATAGTGGTCGCTAATGCTCTAGATGTTGATGCGACCAAAAATACTCCCTCCCCTAGAATAAAGAAAAGCACCGAGCGTTTTCTACAAAATGTGATGACCAGAAATGTTCGCTCCTGTGTTATAAAACTATGGTGGAAAGATCTTTCCACCACAATAAAAAATATTTTGTAAGAAAAAACGAGCTATCAATTTTATATTACAAAATGTCGAAATAATCATGCTGCGTAGACATGGGTGAGCTAGTCCGGCGCACCGATTTTTGCTCGTTCTCCACATCATCAGTTTGCGTCACGAGCCATGAGACCACAATACTTCGGACACTTCGTCTGAACAGTCGGACCAGAAGCTGGCCGTCATGTTGCATGGAGAGCGAGAAGTGTTGAAAAACATTTTGAAAGTGGCATAAAGTGACGATTTTCAACGAAGAAACAAAAGATAACACGAAGATGTAATTAAAATAAAAGATCCAATATTTTAAAAGATCCTTCATACCTGTACATCGGTTTCAATGATGCGTAACAAAGTGATAATTTTGGTATCTGACTGCATTTAAAATTCCTGCTAATATTGTGACGCAAACTGGTGCTCGAAGCAAATTGGCTCAAGTCGGATACGATGCGCATTAGATCACCCATACATTTCCATGTGGAAATAATCAAACCCTTACTCCTCTCGCATCTAGCAAAAAGAGAGCTCGAGAAAACGTGTGCGGATAAAATAGCGAAACGTCAAAACGTCAAGTTATATATAGAAGCAGTCACGTATGCTCAATAGAAGCGAGTAATGTTATGCTTCCCCAAGTTATTCGACTCTTTTACAACTTGTTAAAAATATGTTCCTCAAGTAACTTTCGTTCCGTCAGTACCTTTTGTTTTTTTGTTGTTTTTTTTTTTCACGCGCTTTCCGGTAGGTCTCTGACACCTCCGTGGATGTGATAAACCGAGAAACATCCATTCAACGGCTTCGCTTCGTAACCGAGGTTATTGAACTCTCACCATATGCTGTGTGCAAGATGCGTGGTTTCGGCAGACAGTAATGCGACGCTGGCTGGAGTATCTCTGACTTCACATTGGCGCTTCTGTTTCCCCCTCCCAAAGCTACGCCATCGCCTCCTTTCCATACCCCCTTTCAGTGCAAGGACTGGGAATCCCAGTGATCACGTGCTAAAGACTGTGGACTCTAGAGCGGGTTGTGGGGAGGGTGGCTCGTGACCACACTACTAGTCGCGCACTTTTTCTTGATACTCCACAGCGGGGGGTGCGGGGAGAGGAGGTTTCTGTCTACGTCACAGCAGTGCAGTGCTGTCAACTTCAACGGCGGAAAACTGAGCGTAATAGCACAATTATTAGACTGAGGTAATAGCGTGTCTTGGGCTAGAGAGCAATGACAAGTAACGAAGAAGGTAGGCAGCACTGCAAACTGAGCCGTGACGTTCCGAGTGGAGCTGGTGTTTTCTACCGGGCCGTGCTGTGCCGGGCTGAGAGAGGACTAGGGGCCTCGGGTATCAAGAAAAAGTGTGAGCATAGTACACACGCATGCGCACGCATGTTTGTTAACAGTCCTGATTCCAGGATGGTATTATTTTTACTTCGTCACTATACATTTTTATGTGAATTCCTTTACACGCACGTGTTAATTCAGAATGTCATTAATATCCATTAATTCGTAATATTTGACACGGATATTGGTGGTATACTGATATTTGTTTCATTTTTCGTTTACTTTTCATAGCGTCAAATTCAGGTAGCTGTATTATGTTCATTAAACCCCAAACTATCCAAGAAGTCATTTCAAATTCAAAAAATACTCTACAATTCTGTTGCCAATAATACTAACCTGGTATGATTTTTTACAAACCATTAAGAGGACTTGCCGCTGGCCGAAGGGATAAAATGTAATGACTAGTGATAACTGACTTCATTAAAAAAAGAATTTCAAGGAGGATAATACCAAGCGCTCAATGCCTCCGGAAGGGCTTATAGATGCATTACGAAGACGCAACCAACTGTTAAATAACTTAGTCATCCTAACAATGGTAATTATTAGTTTAAATGAAATTTTTAATGTTTGCTTTTCAAAGACACGGGTGCATTTAAAGAACATAATAAATTAAAGAAATTGTGGGTGTTATGACGTAGACGAATTGTGGGTATTGTAAGGTAGTGGCTTCGTCGTTGAAATCACTGATTCTTCCATTGGAGATTTTGTGCGTTCCCATAAGATGACCTTCTTGACATTTACGTATTTAGGAAACTTTCATAAGTTTCCATGATTCTGGTTCGATAAGTAATGGTCTCAAACAACCGACCTGCATTCTGAAGGTAGTTTCAAATTGCATTGTGGTGTCAGGGTCGAATGGAAAAAGAGTGCACTATGCATTTTCAAAACGGCTTGATGAGAAGTCTTGTGTGGGAACTGCGCAAGGATTGACTCCCAAAACAATGGAAGTTGTTATGAGATGTTAATTTGCTTTAAATAACTACATACCTCGGAAACGAAAGGCGATAGTGCCAATGGGATTGCGAAAGTTTAAATCTCGTTTAAAGCCAGGTTAGAAAAGACGACAAAAAAGTTGCAAAATTGACAATTTTTGCAATTCTGAAGAGGGAAAGGTTCCACGATGTTCCAGAACTGAAAACTGCGAATTACTAATTTTGCAAGCATTTACAATTGATTGTTACAAGTTACAAATTGATTGCTAAAAGTTAGTATAATTGTTGCTAAAATGCTGAATATTTACTGGTCTATTGACAGTGATTGTGGATGGAAAACTCCCGCTCAAAAATATTTTTTCGTCATAGTGTACACGGCTTGTTCATACTCGCTGTAAAACAGACGGATTCTAATTAAATTGGCCAGAGAACTTGTTTACAAACTAATTGCTTTTTAAGCGTGTGTGGCGGGCAAAAGCACGACGTTGGACAACTCGTTTTTCAGTATGCTTGTGTTGAGCGAATTAATTGAGTTCCAAAATATGGGGTCATTTCAAGACGCTTTCAATTTCTTATCAACAATTACATATCTCGAGAACGAAGTATGATAACAATGGTCGGATTCCGGAACTTTGTATCGCGTGAAAACGCCATTCTGATGAGACAATAAAAAATTGAAACATTTTCAAATTTATAAACAATTTCCAACTTTTGCAAATCTAAAGAGGGAAATTGTGATTCCCGATGTCCCAGAGCCGAAAAAATCGAATTAACAATTTTTAAACAATTTACAAATTTATAAACAAATTGGAAATATGCGTTAGAACGGCCAGGCTGGCTCCGCAAATTGTGCCTGATATCTACATTTTAAAATAGCTGTTTGACAGGAGTTACAAATTGATTGCTAAGTGTTAGTATAACTGTTGCTAAAATACTAAATATTTACTGGTCTATTGATAGTAAGTTACGCTCAGAAATATTTTTTCGTCACGGCGAACTAGCACGCAACATTGTTTATTTGGCGGGGAAATATAACGATATTTCCGCCTCATAGGTAAACAAACCAGGTTCCGCCCTTGAGACAGCGTGTTTTCTACCCCTTGGGATTTTGCACCAATCACAGACAACGGTGGTTGTACCTGCCCCTCCCCCGGGCCGCGGAGTGTCCAAATTTGTCGGCGCGGTTGGGAAAATAGAATTTTGCCGGTAAGGTTTCGTGAGGGTTACTGTACATTGTAATATGGAATACATAAACATATAGTACAACGTCGATTAGATACTTTAATTGGTCTACCTTGTTTAATCCGTTAAAATGATCGCATCTTCAATCTCACTGAGCAGGAGACGCCACTGGCCAGAAGTGTTCAGAAAAAAAGACTATATTACAAAATACGAAGGGCATTTGCACGCAGACAAAATTGGTGTGGAGATGATTCAGTGCACAATGATGCCACTGCTCCGCGTCACGTGGAATCTGCTGCCCTGATGTTGCTGTTCGAACAGTGTGCGAGCATCAAATTCCTGTGCAAACAGGGAAAATCTGCTTCGGAGTCACTTTAGGCCCCGTTACACTTTGGCCAGGACAGTCTGTTGCTGAAAATTCATATGTGCAAGTTTTGCAGTTTGCTTGATGCGCTTCGAAGGACGCGATGCGACGGGACAGATGGCGAAGAAATTTGTCTCTGCATGACGATAACGCACCAGACCACTCATCGCTTGTTGTGCAGTAATTCCTCGCTGAGAACATTCCTGTGTTGTCTCAACAATCATACTCTCCAGATCTCGCTCCCAGACACTATTAGCTGTTCCCTACACTGAAAATGGGGCACAGTGTGAAGCGTTTTGCAACCGTGGAGAACTTGAAATCGAATGCGACGGCTCAGCCCCGACAGGTCCCGAAAGAAGCCTTCCGACAACCGCTGATTCCAGCTCGTACATCGTAAATAATGTTCTGGACAGGCTCATGGATATTTTATGTTACTCGCGTAGGCCGGAGCCTCGCCGTGTTGGCGAATATGCGTAGCGAAGGGTTACTGCGTCTTTATTTTTTTAAGGCTATGAAGGTCACACCATTCCGCTCGCGCTGGCGCTGCGTGGCTGTATGCCATGTTCTCGCAGAAGCGACCCAATTCTGTCACCTTCCGTACGGTAAGGGATAAGAGACGACATTTTCTTTTCAATGTGTGTTAAATGGGAGAAGTGGGAGTAGGACCTTATCTCTTATCGTGTCCCACGTTCAAAAATCGATGCACATCCGCATCGAGAACGACAACGCGAATCTGTGAACGAAATAGCGCGCCGATCACCGCCACCTCCCGCGATAAATGATTAATTGTTGGTGATTACGGGCGCGTCAAATGCTAAGGTCGTTAGTTCCGTAAGTTTAGTACATGTTTTTTTCTCGGGAGGTGGCGGTGGTCTTCCCCGGCTGGTTGGCGAGATCCGGCGCCGACCTACCGTCGGCTAGCGGGATTTTCCCTAACGAGCTATCTCCCACTAGCGGGGCACCGCCCCAGCTGGGAAAAGCCTTAAGCACCCGACCGGTCTTCTGGCATGTGTGGAAATATAGTGCATGATAGTGCAAGTATGTGTAAGTGAGGGCTGAGAATTGGACACAAGAAGAGATAGGGAAGATCGCACACGGTCCGTCACCCGTTTGTTGGGGTACTGCTTCGGCGTTCGCCTGATGTTGATCGGAGAAACTATAGAAAACTACCGATCAGAGCAGCCGGCAGCTAGAATTCTCCTCCAGACAGCGACTGAACTCCATTTTGTTGACAAGCTAGTGTCGAAATTCCTGCCACCGTCACTCGAACCTAGGACCTCCATGTCAAAGGCAGTGACATCAGTTGATGCCCTGTGCCGCCTCTCCCGGTTCCAGCGATAAAAAACATGCACTGCACTTATGAGATTAATGAACTTAGAAGTTAACGCACCTGGAATCACTTAATCAATCAATCATTTCTGCTTTTTGTATGAAGCGCCATTTCTTTTAAAAGTCTACTGTAAAAGTCTACTTTTGAACCTCAGCGCATTCATGAACACCATTGTTACGTTAGAGTTATACGTTACATTATATAGGTTATGTTAAGCCTCATTCATAATGCGAACTTAACCGTAATGTGATGTAAACTTAGCAATTTACACGTAAAAACGAACATTCACAACGACGAACGAAAGTTTCTTCTGAACCAATCAGAATTCAACGGATTTATGCTTGATTGATTCGTCTGTGGCCTTTTCTTCAACATTCTTATCGACTTAAGCCTTTCATTTGTGCGTCCAATATATAACTGTCCTTAAGTAAACCTTAAAATTCTTCACTTAGTCAATTTAGTTTAAAATATAAACTTTTTCGAATTAAAAATTTTAGAATCTTCTAATTATGGATTTTCTATCCTGAAAGTACATTCCATAATAAAAAAAACAGTGCATTTTAAATATTTTTATGTCTAGCACATTCTTCTTTTCCACCACCCCCTCCACCGCTCCTGGGTGGGCTTCCACTTCTCATCATTCTAGATGGCGGCCACCTTAGCAATTCCCAGTTCATTTCTTTATATAATTGTTATGTTATAAATGTTTAGGCGTGATCCACGTTGCCTGGGCAGTAAGTTACTTTTAATTTTATTATTGTATTAGTTATTTCATTTAATTTTTCAATTTTGCCTCCCTTTCTTTATGTTAATCTCTCACTTTTTCTTCATGTTAGAGACCCACTGAAGATGGGAAATTTGTTTTCCCGATATTTATCTTTGGGTATGTTATAATAAATATAATAATTGATACTGTTGTGTATGATTATCCCTATCTCTCATTATGGATTACCACAAGATTTCTGCTACCAACCCGAAATTTTTAACCATTATTTTTAGGCATCCAGCATCTGCTACCTGCAGCGCATATACACATCACACACAACTGTTGATAATCAGCGCCTTCTTCAACGTTGGCAAAGACGTGTGGAAGCCTAGGGGAATTATTTTGAAGGATGTTAGCTCGTAAGGGTAAGAGTATTATGAGTACTGTTTTGTTTTGTGCATATATAATGCGAATAAAACAATGACCTCTATTTGCGCATCTTTCAATTCCCTTACCCATAGCACCTTGTACCCGGATTCCAATTTAGTACCAGCATTGCGAAGAACATTCCAGCAACTTTCAATCTTATATCCTTTTTGTTTCCTGGGGCTTTACTGACTGATAAAAAATAGTTGCCATGACTTCTGAAATGGCCCTCGTATAATAGTAATGGCGCCTATTCAATTTCGCAATCAAATTCGCTACCAGGGCGCAGTTCTTTAATTGCTTTCCGCCCGCGCAGCCACCTACCTTCAGACTTACTTTCGCCACGACTCATAGAGCTCTCCCGGTGGCTACACTCCCACGGCTCTCCAGCAGGTAGCCGCGTATTGAAAGCAAAGATATAGAAAGGCAATAAAGCCATTTAGGCAGAGCGTCTTCGCGCAAGTCTCCTTCTAACGGCTTCCCTCGTCTCACCAAAACACGTACAAAACCGAACGCACCGAATATTAAAAAAACATGATTATATTAAATTAATTATAACATTAAATTATTTATTGATAGTTGTTCTCTGTAACCCAGAGGATAAAAACAAAAAAAGTACCTTTTTAAACAAAATTTGATTAAGGATAATTGTATTTTAATCAAGAAATACAAGAATAGGCAACATTTAGGCATTTAAACACAAAATGCCGACCTGGATGGCCGAGGTGGCTAAGAGCGAGTACAGACTCAGCGCTTCGGTCCGAAGGGTCGCGGGTTCGAGTCCCGCCTTGGGCATGGCTGTTTGTCCCTTGACTTTGTGTGTGTGTGTGTGTTGTCGCGGAGGGCCTCGCGTTCTGCTGACCCCAGATCAGAGGAGCCCGCAAGTGTTTGTCTAGTGTATGGTCGAGTATGCGTCCCTTCGGGACGTAAAGGGCAACCGGTTGTCGGCTGGATAAAAGCCCTAGGAAAAAAAAACACAAAATAGGAATTTATTAGTGAAATAGGCATTTATAGACACTATAAAATTCGCATATAATACTCCTAATGCCTCAAAATGAATAAGTAACCTAAAATATTGCGTTTTCCATTGACAAAAGAAAAGGCAAATAGGCACAAATCCGCAACTTAGTCATTAGTGAAAGGCTGCGCCTCGCCCGGGCACGGAGTGCGGTCAGCTACTTACACCCCGTTTTGCCTTTCACCAATTAGCCAGCCACTGACTGCCAAATGTATATAAACCAATGCCATGCAATCCGTACGTGCCTACCGTGCCAATGCAGCACTGTTTAGGCGTTTCGCCGCCAAAGAAATAAAGGCATTTACATCTGCAAACACGAACGCGCCCGCCTGGCCGCAAACGCTCCCTCTCTTAGCCGGCAAGCCAGATGCTAGCCGATCCGGTGGCCGAGATCGCTAGGGCATTAGTGTCGTAGCGATCTCGGACGGGAGGGTCGCGGGTTCGAGTCCCGCCTCGGGCGTGGTTGTATTTTGTGTTCGTCTTTTCACCTTCACAGTTACCATAACGTTAACTCTAATAGTGGTCGCTAATGACCTAGATGTTGATGCGACCTTAAATAAAAAAAAAAGCCAGATGCTGCGGTCCCCGTGAGAACCAAACTTCGAATACTACAAATGGCAAGCAGCTATTACGGTCACCTCGCGTCGCACCACCTTACCGTACGTTCGCTGCCAATGTCACTTGACGCCCCTCTCCCCGGACTTGAAAACACCCCTAACAATATTTATTTATTTATTTTACGTCAAAAAAAACAGTTAAAAACTGCGTATGACGTGCTATGGGGAAAAGTGAATTGTGTGCACATTTTCAAAATTCTGTGATCCCTACAATAAGTCATATACTACTTAAATTTTGAATTTTGAAAGGGAGAAAAAAACAAACAAAAAAAACTCCCATGTAAATACGGCAGTTGCGCTCCCACGCGAGGCCAACTACTACTACTATTCAGAGACTTCTACAGCTCAAACTACTACTACTCGGACTAACTCAGAACTCAGGGGTAGATCCAGAGAACAGACGCAAACCTCAGCGTACTGCAACATACTTGTAACTTACGCACTTAGGCTTCAGCCTAGAATCACGCTCCACACCGGGACGTAAACAACTCCATCAATGACATCTCTGTCGAACTGGGTCGTTTTAAAAACAAACGAGTGTATCAATACTCGCTACACTAGGCAGACAGCCTGAGTACCACATTTGTTTCTTTTTAATCTGTCAGTTGACGTAAATCAGCTATTACGGTATCATCCAACCGAGAGCTACAACGCACTTAATCTCCCAATTGGACGAAACCGTCAACAGCTGATTTACGTCAACTGCCAGGTAAGAAAAACCCATGTATAGTCGGCTGTTCCTGCTTTGCCTGCCAAGGCTTCGAGCATCAACTAGCGCGGCCAATAGGCCTTGAGCATCAGTTGTCACCTGTCCGGACTTGTCATCGATAACGCGCACGTGCCGCTCCTGTCTCAACAGAGATCGCGCCTGCCGTACTATCGAATTGCCTGGGGCCAATCTCCGCTCTCGGACGGCCACCACACTCAACCGTTACCATTGGGTTGGTGTTCGCAGTACATTCAAGAACTGTAAGTAAACGTGAACAAACCTCAAGAAAAAAGAACTATGAAATTTGTAAACTGTCATTTGGTTTTCCGGTTCCCCACAAGTAAACTACAGTAAACCCTCGTTTGCACGAACTCGCTTAACACGAACAAAACTATGGTCTCAGCAAGGGATTACAATAATACGGACATTTATAATACTCGGATAACACGAATTTTTATAACACGAAATCCGATTATTTCAGTCCCTTAGAATTCGTGTCAATGAGGGTTTCCTGTAGTTGAGTTTAGACTGGAGGCAAGGGTGTCCATTAAAATTCCAGAACAAGGTGGTTTTACACAAGTCACAAGTACTGTATGGATAACTTATTTATATTAAGACAAATGTGTGAGAAAATGAGTCGAAAGGAAGAGAGCTTCACATGGTTTTTATTGATCAGGAGAAAGAATATGACTTTGTACCTATAAATGAATTGTGGAGGGCCCTTGGAAATTTTAAAATTGAAGAATCTTTCCTTCAACTCATAAAGAAAATGTATGTGGATACTCGAGCTTTGGTAAAAATCGGAAATATAATTTGCAATGCATTTAAAACTACCGAAGGTCAGGGAGGTGGAATGTCTCCCACTCTTTTCAAAATTTACTTAGAAGAGGTCCTTAAAGGATGGAATGCCTCGTTTGAAGGAATGGGCGTTTTAGTAAAGGGACAAGCAATACATTCATTACTATTTGCGTATGATTAGGTAATAGAGGCTCAAGACAAGGATGGTGCGGAATATATGACTCGAGAAATAGTACAGGCCTATGTGCAGGGAGGACTTAAATTAAATCTGAATAAAACAGAGTATCTGATAGTGGGAGGGGAAGGTACTGACTTAGATGTTTCAGGAGTGGGAAGGATTAAGTTAGTTGAACAGTTCAAGTACTTGGGTACAATACTGCATAAGTCTGTAAATAATGAAAGGATATTGATGATTGCATTAAATAGGCAAGAGGAACCATAAGAATTTTGGATGGGGCGTTATGGAGTCGGAAAATTTACGTAAGAACAAAATATATTATTGTAAGGACTATTATTGAAAATATTCTAACCTACGTTGGAAAGAGTTGGACCCTGTCGGAACGTCAGAAGCAGAAATTGTGTGCTGTAAAAATGGATGGACTACGAAGGAGCTGCCGAATTTCTAGAACGCGGATAACTAGAAACACAGAGATCAGGGAACGGATGCAGCAAACGGAATCTGTTGTGGACAGATTAGGTAGTAAAACCCTGCAATGGTACGGCCGTCTAAGAAGAATGTCACAATTAAGATGGCGTAAGAATGTTCCCGATTGATCTCCTCTTGGAAGAATGAAAGAGGAAGGCCTCGTAAAATCTGAAATTCAAGAATAATTCAAGCCATGCGTGAAAGAAGCTGACGACCGGATGGAGAAGGCTGAAACCGTAAAATAAGAGACAACCACTGACAAGTGGAAACGCCGATAAAAGTAAAAACTAGTGGTACTACAGAATGACACAGACTTTCTCGTACTAGTTAGTTTCCTAATCTGTTTCGTTTGGTTTTCGGTTTTGTCTCCATCTCTCTTTCCGGTTGGTTCCTAAATTCTCGGCGTCAAAAATAACAAGTCGCAATTTATTAATTTTTGGGTCCCCTAGTTGCAGAATAGATCTTGTGGTGCTACAACAACATTTTTTGCGCTTAATTTATAACTCATGTAATTTTTGAAAACTTAGAGAGTTCAACGAAAATAGATCGTTTTTAGTGTCCTTAGCTCTATCCGAGGAAAAAATTAAAAGAAAATTTTGGAGCGTATTTTGAGAACAAAAATTTAAATTCACCTTTACTTCAAGTACTTTGATGCAGGGAATGCAATACGTAATAACAATAGTCTAACTACAAACGATTCTAAAATGAACGCAAAATATAGCTTCATGATTCACTGTGAAATTTCAATTACTTTACTTAACTACTTACTTACGTACCTTATAGCTGTTTTACTTTAGGCAGTTTAAATTGATACATGATACACAGGAATAATGGATACATTTTCGCAACCACAATCAGCATACGCTTTCAGTAATAAAATTATTCCAAGGGATGCACATGAAAAATCACTACTACGTAAGTAATACACCACGATGACACAAACCAGAACATGAATATATATTATGACACACACACACACACTTATACGTAATATTCTTTCAATATTCCACTGATAATAACTGTCGTGTTCAGATTGTATCAAAACAAATACATTGTTTAATAAAAACATTCTTGTCATGGTAACCGTTTTATCCCTAAACCACTGGCGAATTCTCTACACGAGCCAATGCAGTAAAATCACATTTGCGGTAATATTTACAATATTTTGAGAAAATGTTATAAAAGAATATATTTAGAAATTTGTTTCAATTGTCACGATCGTTTATTTTTGTTTTTCTGCAATACATACTTTTTATCCTATTTGTGATTTAAAAACATCCTCATTTTTCAGCATTATTTTGATTGAAATCATCCGGATGGTACAGCACATGGAGGAACAGCTATACTTGTTCGGGAAAAAATTAAACATCACTTAAATTCTCAATTTAACACCACGTATTTGCAGGCAACATCCATTCAAGTAAGAGATGCATTCGGAACATTGAATATTGCAGCAATATACTGCCCTCCGAAGCATAAAATCCAGAGTTCACAATTCGCAAGCTTCTTCAGAACACTTGGACCAAGATTTATTTCTGTCGGTGACTACAATTCTAAACATCCATTGTGGGGCTCCAGACTAACCTCCCCGAAAGGTAAATCTCTGTATGAAACTATAATAAACGAAAAATTATCCTCGTACTCTTCTGGCCAACCCACTTATTGGCTGACAGACACTAAAAAAATTCCTGATGTATTAGATTTCTTTATTGTAAAAGGAGTTAACCAAAGTTACATTCACACCTACTAGTCACAAGATCTATCGTCTGATCATTCACCAGTTCTACTAGTCATTAGCTCAATCATTATTGAAGACAATAAGCAAACCTCAATCCACAACAATAGAACAGATTGGAAATATTTCTCAGAATGGCTAACTAATAACAGCACAGCTAACTGAAAAGCACAGCTAGCCATTGAAAACTGCTTTCGACATAAATGAAGCTATAGAATATGTAACCAGACAACTCCATCAAGCTGCAATGCATTCTACACCAGAAATAAAGCAAAACAAAAAGCTATATATCCCACAAGTAATAAGAGAAAAGGTGAAATCAAAACGTAAATTAAAGAAACAATGGCAAATCACTAAAGACCCAGCAGTCAAAAGAAGACTAAATTCAGCTTCGCAAAACCTCAAAAGATTACTTCAAGAATATCGAAACCACGCCCTACAAGATAAACTCACAAAATTGATTACGAATTCGAATTCAGAGTATTCTCTATGGAAAACTACTAAATACTTGAAGAGACAGATGCAACCTATTCCTCCCATCAGAAAATCGACAGCACATGGGCTAAAACCGAGGAAGAAAAAACTGAATGCTTCGCGTCCCATTTCTCTAACATCTTTCAACCATTTCCTTCACAAATATCTGCTACAGAAGAGGAAGAAATTTACAACTTCTTAGATTCACCACTGCAACTAGCTCCCCAAATCAAATCCGTAAGTGCTCGAGAAGTTGAAACAACAATCAAGAATTTACCAACTAAAAAAGCTCCCGGATACGATATGATTTCAGCAACAATTCTACACCATCTACCAAGAAAACTAATAGCCTTACTTACTTCCATCTTCAATGCCATCCTAAGACTAGGACACTTCCCTGATCAATGGAAAATCGCTCAAGTAATAGTCATCCCTAAGCCCGGCAAACCAACACATGAAGTTGTGTCATACAGACCTATTAGTCTACTCCCAATATTATCAAAAGTTTTTGAAAAACTGCTTCTGTCACGTTTAAATCCACTTCTACAAGAAAATGAAATAATACCTCATCATCAGTTTGGGTTCAGACAACAGCATTCGACTGTAGAACAAATTCATCGAGTAGTAAACGAAATTAGTGAATCGATAGAAAATAAAGAATATTGTTCTGCTGTATTTCTAGACGTAAGCCAGGTTTTCGATAAGGTTTGGCACTCAGGTCTATTGTATAAAATTAAGAAAAATCTACCGTATCCTTACTATCACTTGTTAAAATCGTATCTTACAGAGAGATATTTTCAAATAAAATTTAACGATGAAACTTCAAACCTTCTCCCTATAAAGTCAGGAGTACCTCAAGGAAGTGTGCTTGCACTTTTCCTTTATTCATTATATACTGCCGACATCCCATCATCTGTAAACGCATTGACAGCAACCTACGCGGACGACACAGCCATCTTAGCTCGACATGAAGATCCAGCAGAAGCATTTCGTCTCGTAGAAGAACATCTGCAATCCATCCACAAGTGGCAGAAACGCTGGCGCCTCAAGATCAATGACAAGAAGTCTGTCCAAGTCACCTTCAGTCTGAAGCACGAAACGTGTCCACCTATAAAAATCGGATCGCAATGTATTCCTCAAAATGACTCGGCAAAATATCTCGGACTTACTCTGGACAGAAGACTCACATGGAAAAAACATATAAAGAAGAAAAGAAAAGAATTAGACCTAAAACTTAGAAGGTTAAACTGGCTACTTGGAAGAAAATCATCGTTAAGCATCGCAAACAAAGTAATTGTGTATAAAGCAATATTAAAACCAGTATGGACATATGGAATTCAACTTTGGGGAAAAGCTCAAAATTCTAATATTGAAATATTACAACGCTTCCAGTCTATAGCCTTAAGAAAATTTGTAAATGCCCCCTGGTACGTAACGAATGCAACATTACACAAAGACTTACAGATTCCAACTATAAAAGAAGAAATCAAGAATACCAGTGCAAAATACCTACAAAGACTACATAATCATCCGAATATTCTAGCCATCAACGTACTAGACAATAGTGACTCCACCAGACGACTTCAACGCCATCATACTTTAGACCTTCCATATCGACTTTAAATTGTTCATTTCAGAAATTATAATTAATAGTTAATTTGTATTAATAATGTATCATTGGTAGAGTACGGTCATGGGATTTTACTCCTCTCATGTATTTGTTTATGTAAATCTATGTAATTTTGCCAAATGTTTGTTCACAAACAAATTGCAAAATAAAATATAATTAAAAAAAACTTCACGGAGCTCAACGACGCCCGTGGTCACATATATTTTGCAATGTATTACATACATTTTATGCAAGTTAGAGGATAAATAATTCAGCTTTCGAGGTGTGGTAAGGTCATGTGCATCTGAGACATGCGCTCCGCGATTTTCTGCATCATCGATCCTTTATGCGGGTCTCAGATTCTTTTTCTGATGTACTAGTTCAATATACACACTATTGCTCTGAATACATAACTGTTTTCTACATTGACAGATATTAAAGTAGGGATCCAACGTGTTTATGGGCAGGCCTGGCTGAAAGAGAACGCCGGAATTTTCACGACGGTTTCGAAGTGTTTTGTAAACATCTGATAAGCTCCGAAAGACGAAATTATCACTTATAATCAAAATATTCTAATTATAAAGTCATAAACGATGAAACAATATCTTCATACCAAAACAAAGAGTAAAAATCTATAATGGGGATCGTGGTAGACTCTCACCATTGGTATGGGACTATTAATTGGCTAGGATGAAAATAAGACTCATTATACCTGAAGAAATTTGTATATTTAACATTGAAACATACACGGTTCTATGCATCCGTTTGCTTCTGAAGAGCTTGCTCCCCCTTGCTTCCCTCGGTCTTGGCATAGGTGTAAAATCCTGCCCTATACTGAGGAAGTGGCACGTAAGGTACGCAGAATTCTCACCTTTGGCTGGAATCCACGGCCTTGATCCCGTCGGTTCTCATGGATTGCACGTAGATTCAGGGGCGGACAAATGTATTACTTGTAGAGTCTAGTTATATAGGTATGCGGCCACATACAAATAAAACAATACCAGGCAGCAATGGAAAACGACTGACGATCCAACCCGAACTAAATTGATATGAATTGCTTTTATTTTCAGTGTCTCATTCCAATATTCCAATTCCATCAAATCATGATCGTTCAAAGCGATCACGAGCTTGAGCAGCTAATTAAAAATTTACAGGTGGTAAAATTATGGATGGAGTTTACTGACACTCCAATCGTTTTAGAGCTCGTTTTTGGCAAATTGCTGGCTACTAACAACGATGGACCACTGAATACTCTTTAAAGGAAAAGAGAGATACTTAGTATTTAATCGTTTTTGGTTTTAGAAGGAATATTGAAGCACAGTGGTATATTACTGAAAATGATCTGTAAATAACCGAAGACAACTCGACGTCGGATAGCCAACATCATGTTGTAAAGTTATATATTTGTCTATCTTCAGCTGTCAAATCAGCTGTGTCAGAACCACAAGGACTGGCTATCGTTCTAGTACTCTTCCCTCATTTCATTAATTACTTGAAGCCTTCGCACAGGTTGGATCGTCTCAGCCGCCAATTAAGTTTACATACATAATTACGAGGCCATCAGTCCACCCCTGCACAGCTTGTACCCTTTCCGTTGAAGCATAATGTTATTATAGACGAAGGATATTGTTATACGAAGGGTGATCAGAAACTGTTACAAAGTGTGCCGTGATACTGCATTTTATTTCATACAACCAATACAGCAAATTGATCGAACATGCAGTAAGTTATTTTTCGACATAGTCTCCATATCGGTTTCGGCACTTATTTCGTGGAATAAGTTTAAATATTCCTCCCGGTAAAAGTTCTGCCCATGCGTGTTTTGCCACGATGTAGCGACATGTTTCACCTCGTCATCTCAAGTGAATCATCAGCCTCTTAGGTGCTCTTCCAAGTGAGGAAAAAGGTGAATGTCGCTTAGAGGTGCGAACTGTAGGAAGGGAGACCGAAGATGTCCCAGTGAAAGTGCTTCAACAGCGTTGCGAATTTCTGGGATGTATGAGGTCGTGCGCTGTCGTGAAGGAAGATACTCTCCGTACACCTCTACCAGTTGCGATTGAGTTTCAGTCGCGGTTACATGTTTCACCCCCAGAACGCGAACAACGGAACAGATTTCTTAGCCAGACCATTTTTACAAACGTGTTACCATTTGTGTCACCCTACAACTAACCCTGTAGGTGGCAGGTCGCTGAAACTCTGCATAATTGCTAACCGTACGCATTAGCATTACCGCCCGCTACAAATGTCTCTATAACAGACGAAACTCCAGGAATATCGACTTTGTTATCTTAGTTTCTGATCATCCCTCGTACTTATATGTCCAACAGTCATACTGTTTTGTCGTACAACTGTTAAATGCAGTGCATGTTTGCGAAGACTTGGTTGATTACAGTCATTTGTTGCGGTTTTGCTGTAGCATATCTCAAGGATTCACTTAGCCATAGAAATATCTAAGTGAAAGAGATACGGGAAGATACTTCTATAAAATCTGAAATAGTAATTCACTTTAAAAAATGTAATTCATTTAATAAAAACACCACATATTTCTTGAATTTCACCAGTTTTTTCTGTTCGCGACACTTTTATAGACGGAGTAAAAACAGGAATGCTTCTAGCAGTATTCGCTTACATCGAATTCGATTAGTGGTGGGGGACACCAGTATTTTTTCAAGAATTATAACACCACAAAATAGAGTTTTGGGTTAAACGATGAGATGCGTAGACATCGTTACTCAAGTGCGATGAAGTCCGGTAATATCGTTTGGAGTATCGACGTTACGATTGTTGCATTACAGGCTCTCCGCGTGATGGTGACGAAGCCCTTTTTGTGTCGCTGGTTGGTCTTCTTCTGCGTCGCCTTTCACCGAGTCTTTCTTGACGGGGTCTTTGCGATCAGTTCCAGCACTGCCTCCCCCTCCCTTAATGGTGAATGTCACATAGTAGCGCTTATTGCGGTCGAGTTTGTCGGTGGGTAAGGAGATCACCTGCGCACAGACAAAAAGGTCATAGAAAATAATTTTCACACACTTCATTTGAATGGTTTATGCTAGATTTATTTTCTAATGAAATTAGAAGTTGTGCCCCGACTTCAACGGACTTAAATTACAAAACTTTCGCTTTTCTGGCTAGTCTTGTAAAAGACATTCCGATATTCCGATTCAAATTTCATAACTATGTTTTGTATTTCATATTTCATATTTTTGTATTTCGTATTAATTCATATTATTCACATGCAAATGACAACACTAATGGAAACAAATCCAATGACAACGAAACGGAGACAGATATGCGTTATGACAAATGAAGGGCCATGCGGATCATACTCTCCCCCAAGTCACCATTTTCGGTAATTTAACTCAATTTATTCAAAACAATTACTACATAATGACTACTACAATTTATTCATAACAATTACTACAATTACTACATGATTAAAACTATTCAAAGGATTACTTTCTGGATTCGCCTCTGTCTAATGGTTCATAATGAAGTAAAAATCTATGAATAGTGTAACAAAAAGTGAAATAATGTCATGTGAATGATTTTGGTCGAAGTATTATGAAATTTTACAATTGTAGGAGAAAAAAGAAAATAATCATCCGCCTGTTCAAAATACAGAAATTGCACACTTCTCTACGCATGTTTTGAGTATTATATTATAAAAAACTTAGTAGAACTGAAAATATTTCCAGAACGGTGGTTTAAATTTCTGAATGTATGAAATTAATATCAGAAACGTAAGAACAAACGTAACAACACGTGTGGTATCGCATCATCATTGGATGGAAAATTTCACACGGGAAATACAGAAATTGGGATTGTTTTACAAACAAGGCCAATTTGGGACTTCGTCTTTCATCCATTTGTTTATTTATACAAATAGAGGATGGCTTTTTCAAAGGTTTTATTATTTCCAAACTTTGTAAAATGTAAATTTATATTTAATATAAATTTAATAATTTTATATTATATTTAATTTTAAACCTATCTTTTCACTAAGTAAAATATGGAGATTCATTCAAGATTAAATGTGTAATTATTTTGGACTAAGTGGGAAGCAAATGAGGATTCTAGCTTGAGTTTCCTTGTTATATAATGTTCTTAACCTTCGTCATTCTCCTCACCCAGTTACCCACTTTTTTTTCACGAGATAATGAACCCATATGAGCTGTGATGCAATTATGTTTGTGATGTTATATTCATTAATATCTCAGGAAATTTGATCCGCGTTTCTAGTGTAAGTATTTTCAATATTTGAAATTTTATTTCCGATTTAGCAAGTCAAAGTAAGCTTACATAATGATACGCAATATTTTTGAAAAAGCAATGAAAAATGTGCGAATAAATGCATACACATACTAGCATTTAAATAAATATGTAAATAAATATACACAGAAATAAAAATATACTAATAAGAAAGAATTGAGTACGTGGATTTTCAAATTACCTGCCCACACTATTTATTCCTTGTATCACTCTCTGAAATAGATTCATAGAAATTTTTACAAGCCAGTTCTTAGTCTGTTCTTAATATTATTTATGTATTATGTCGTAAAATATACGGGGAGCGATAGCTCAGTGCATCAACTGATGTCACTGCAGCGCCTCTGACCGGGAGGTCCTAGGTTCGAGTCCTGACGTCGGCAGGATTTTCGACACTAGCTTTTCAGCTAGATCGAATTCAGTCGCTGTCTGGAGGAGAATTCTAGCGGCCGGCTGCTCTGATCGGTAGTTTTCCGTGGTTTCTCCTATCAACACCAGGCGAGCAACACATGCCGGAGCAGTACCCTACCAAACGGGCCACGGACCGCGCGCGATCTATCCTTCCTCTTCCTTGTCCTATCCTCTCCCCTTACACACACACTTACACGAACATGCACCACACTACCACATATTCCGGGAGACCGGTCGGGAGCTTAGAGGTTGTCCCGACTGGGGCGGTGCCCCGCTGGTGGGAGAGTCCTGGTTGGGGGAGACCCCACTAGCCGACGGTAGGTCGGCGCCGGATCTCGCCATCCAGCGGGGGAAGATCACCGCCATCTCCCGAAAACAACATGCACTACACTAACGGCACTAATGACCAAAGCAGTTGACGCGCCCGGAAACACAAAAAAATCAATCAATCATAATATGTTCAACAATTTTACATTCTGCATTTATATGCAGGTTTGAATTATCATCCTGTAAATTATCTGATGGTTATATTCTCCAAGTAGTTATATGTGTGAAATGTTTTTAATCTTGTGCTAGTTTTTAAATTGTAAACCTTTTTCTTTATACTCTATAAATTATTATAATGTTGTTAAGTTCTTTATATTCTAATTTTAAGCTAATTTAATGATTTTAGATTTTCTTCAAATTTTCAACTTGTTAGCTTTTATGTCAATACTTTATTTATTATTGTGTTGTAATCAACTTTATACTCTGTCCTTTTATGTACTAGTTATTTACTTCAAAGTATGTTTAAATGAAAACTTTAAGATTTATATATGTTGCAAGGTTTTGTACAGGTTCGATCACTAGTTAAGCCTCTGCGGAAATAACTTGGGAGGAGTAAAATCTCCCTGGTGTAAAATGTTCTCTCATTTATTTTGTACATCATCATAAACAGTATTAGAACATCAAATCCCAGATGCAGCTCCGTCATCATTTATTACAGCATAAGGCTTTTACGGCCGCATTGCCGCCATCTTGAATTCTACAATAATAAATAAATAAATAAATAAGTAAATAAGTAAATAAGTAAATAAGTAAATAAGTAAATAAGTAAATAAGTAAATAAGTAAATAAGTAAATAAGTAAATAAGTAAATAAGTAAATAAGTAAATAAGTAAATAAGTAAATAAGTAAATAAGTAAATAAGTAAATAAGTAAATAAGTAAATAAGTAAATAAGTAAATAAGTAAATAAGTAAATAAATAAATAAATAAATAAATAAATAAATAAATAAATAAATAAATAAATAAATAAATAAATAAATACATAGAGAAGAAGGTATATGAGAAGGGACGCACTTGCTTGTCGCGGCCGTGGCTGAGCTCGAGGGTGACGGGGCGCGCGGGGTCGACGTAGCGCAGCGAGCGGCCGGGCCCCGCTGACCCCAGGTCGATCCGCGGCAGGAAGCCGCCGGCAGGGTCGCTGCTCGCGCGGCCGCCCGCGCCGCCTGCGGCCCCGCGCCGCGCGTGGGGGTGCTGGCCTTTGGTGACTGGAACGGAGCACACAGCACGCCCGCTACCACCATGCTGCATCCTAACCCCCCCAACCGCGCCACATGGGCAGCAAATTCAAGATGACAATCTAAACTATAACAATTAGTTATCCAAATCAAAATGGAAATATGTATCTAATCAGCAAAGAGCTAAGAAAATCCTTAGTAATGGTTTTCTTACATTTAGTAACTTACAAGCAAAAATTTCAAAAATATAAAAATTAAAAGCTGTCTTTATCAGTAGATGAGATTGCGAAGTTTTAGTTCTAAACTTACATGCACGTATTTCTACACAGGTATTGAAAACAAAAAGTGTTACCATTTAGACCAAATTTAGTATGTCCATTATTCTATGGTAGTATGGAGGAACAATTTTTTTGGAGAAATTTGCAATTGGAAGGCCTGAGATATATGTTGTAAAATAATGTTTGGAAAGCTTCAACTGCAGCAAAATCATGATTTTCAGCCAGATACTGACACTTGACAGTCTGTGGTTTATTTAATTGAATTTATAATATTTCAGTGGAATGTGGAAGGTATATTTTGACAAAACTGAAAAATTTACAGTACTATATGACTTACACAAAATTCATGTAATAACTTATTGATATTTATGAACATTGATTGAACCATAACAATTAACTATTACCCAATCAGTTTAGTAACTTCATTAATATTTATGTAATTTTTATATTGGAAATTCATATTACTGAACCGTCACTAAATTGGGGAAACTGTAATAGTTGTACATAATTGAATAAATGTGAGAGAGCTAGTGTATTTAGAAGTGTATCCAGTAGCAAACGTTTGAAAAATGTCTGAAACTTATATCGAAAGAAATACTATAACCTAATGTATTATTTAATGTAACTGATAACAAGAATTTTAAAGGTTATAATGAATGTTCTTGTAATATTGTCCAATAAAATATTATTATTAAACCTTAATCACCCTAAAGAAACATTACACACAAAAATTGTAATAAAGATCAATGGACAGTGTGCTTAGTACATCTGATTCAAGTATAGTTCATTGAAAATAGTTAAAGACCCCGAGGCTGGTTGGGACAAGGGAGTGGTTGGCACTAAGGTACCTACGAAGGCTACGTAGCTTCCGTAAGCTCTAGCTTTGTGTCATGGGTCCTTAACGTAATGGGTCCTTAACGAAAATGAACAGTGTACCATTGACTGATGTTAAGGCAACAAAATTTTTAGGTCTCTCAATTCAGTCAAACCTTAAATGGAACGTCCATTTAAATGAATTGAACACAAAATTAAGTTCATTATGCTACGCGTTCAGAATTCTTGCAAATTCAGTCAGCCTTCATACTGCTCGTTATGTATACTTCGCGAATGTTCATTCCCGCCTGAGATATGGCATAATATTCTGGGGAAACACATCTTATAGCTCCCAGACTTTTAGATTACAAAAACGAATTGTACGAATAATAACCAAATCCCACTCACGTGATTCATGTAAGCCTCTCTTCATTAATCTAGGAATTTTACCATTACCGTGTCTTTTTATTTACGAATCAGTGGTTTTTGTAAAAAATGACTTGCTCAAGGCGGGAATATTTTTTCAGAAAATGCCGAAGTCTATTACTATAACACTCGACGTAGAAATCATATTCATCAGGTGACAGTATCAACAGCTCATTACAAAAAATTCACATACAATACATGTACATTATTTTACAACACTTTGCCAGATGGCATTAAACGATTAAATTCAATAGAAAAGTTTAAATCACAAGTGAAATCGTTTCTGCTGCATAACTGTTTCGATACAATTAGAGACTATACTGAGCATCACAAGAAAAGTAACATTATTTTTAACAATGAGACATAATGCATTATTTACCATTTGGACTGTATAAATGAGTATAAACAACCTGTAACAACTATTGTACTACAGTTTCCGGGTCAATGACCCCCCACCTCGATCAGGTTTTTCGTCCAGTTTCCCTGATCCATTGAGCAAATGCTGAGATGGCCCCTTGTTTTGCTTCTGGACATAAATGTAACTTCATTTTCTGTGCACGTCTTCTAGAATTCAGTGGGAAATACAATTATTCAAATTATCGTTTCCATGTTGTCGCGGCAGGAAGTAATAGAGCCAAAATTTATTGCTTATTTATCTTTGAAAATAGATTTTATTACATGGGAGTTTTTTGTTGTTGTTTTTTTCTCACTTTCAAAATTCAAAATTTATTGCTTATTTACCCTTGAAAATAGATTTTTTTACATGGGAGTTTTTTTGTTTGTTTTTTTCTCCCTTTCAAAATTCAAAATGTATTGTTTGTTTATCCTTGAAAATAGATTTTATTACATGGGAGTTTTTTTTTCTTTCTTTTTTTTCTCCCTTTCAAAAATTCAAAATTTAAGTAGTATATGACTTAGTGTAGGGATCACAGAATTTTTGAAAATGTGCACACAATTCACTTTTCCCCATAGCACGTCATACGCAGTTTTTAACTGTTTTTTGACGTAAAATAAATAAATAAATAAATAAATAAATAAATAAATAAACGTAATATTGAGAAGGAAATATTTTGCTTCTGTCGCTATTTCATCTGAAACCTTCAACTAAGCTCTTGGTTTTCCGGCCGCAGTTTTACCCTTCTCATCATACTACTGTAACTGCACTATCTCTAACTACTTACTACTACAACTATAATTACTCGCTTTACTACTGTAAAAAGTATTATAATCGTGCAGTGAAAATCGGTGATTTTTCGACAGAAAACCTCTTATTGTCAGGCCGTTGTGACGAAAATGTGGAGAAATCTTGTTCCTGTATGAAGTAAATTGCTTCCTATTTCCTATCTCTAACCTGATCTTTTTATCATGGCATTCCAATTGAGAACGAATACCGCTACCAATAACTCTACACTTATTTGGGGGAGGTTGTATATTGCAGGAAGTGCAATAGTGATAGAAACCATGAACCACATCCTGGGTCAATGCACTTTTACTAAGCCAGAAAGAATGAAGCCTCATGACAAGATAAAGGAATTCATAGGGGGAAATGTTTTCAGATTCGGACACCATTGTGTCCACGAAAGTCACTTTCTCCGTTGCCGAAGGGGTTAGACTCAAACCTGACCTGGTAATAAAAAACCCGGAAGGAGTCCACGTGGTCGACGTGACTGTCTGCTACGATGGTGGTCTAGCCTTCTGAAAGCAGGGGAGGAAAATGTGGTAAAATACTAAACAGTCAGGCAGCCCAACTTCACTTAGTGCCCAACGCCAAAATCCTGCCAGTGGTGGTGAGAACCTCTGAGGCTATGCCAAGATCCACAGTCAGTGTCCTCGAGACGTTGGGGATCACGTCCCGAGGCGATCTACTGGCTATCTCGTTAGTCGCTTTCAGGAGCTCTATTATGCTCTACACCCAATTTGTAAATTACGATGAAGCAACTTAGCATTGCCGTTAGTAAATGCAGTAAAGGAACTTTTTAGTCCCTTGGGGAAATCTAAGGAACCCAGTGGATTCTAAAATACCCAGGAATTGATTAGTTACCACTCTTTAAGTGGGAAGTGAAGGCTACGTAGCATCTAGAAAATTGTATAGGCGGAATGTATGTTGTGTTGGTCTTTGATACCGAAAAATAGATTGACGGCAAAATGTCTGTCTGCCCCTCTGTCTGTGGCCAACGCTAGAGCCCAAACCGTTCAGGAAATGTTCTCCAATGTTATTTCACGATCAATCTGAAAAAACTTGAGGCCCTGCGAGTTTGAAACGGATATTTAGATTTTTGGAGGTACTACTTTCCATGAAGCCTCAAAAACATTTTCGAAATTTTCTCAAAAATAACACCATTTTTTTTTATTAAACTTCGTCCTCGGATAGAGTGAATGATTCTTAAATTAAAATTACTTTTTGTGGGTATGGCTATTAGGTACACAATCCACAGAAATTATATTGAAATATTAATTTCGATTAATGGTAGTATTGAATTAAATCCTTCTTGCTTGCAAATGGGATTCTTTGTAAAAAAATGTTTCCTTTTATCCTTGTAACAAAATCATTAAATGTGAACCTCCAAATGTACTGTTCCGTTCCGATGCTTTGCGAGCTCGCTGATGTGATCGACAAACCACCCGTCGCTGTACGCGGTTGACTGAATCTCTCACTTTAAGAATCGAAGGTAATGTCCATGTGTTCATGAATAGAGAGTTGAATTTTTGTAACAAGGCTATATGTGTCCCTTTAACCAATGAAGCCTGATGGAGGTTGAAGTATATGCGTAACAACAAAACATTTCGCAATTAAATATATTCTGTTATATGCAATAGGCATTTGTGTTTTATTTGTATATTTACTCTAGAAAGTCATAACATCATCACCATTTTCATGCATTAACTGCAAATCAGATACAATATAATGATCCGCGCGTGTAAGGCAGGTCTCGTAGTTATCTGTGAGATACTACTCATGCGTCATAATGATAAAGCAGGGGCAATGACAAAACAATAGGTTGCCAGCGGACGGCAGCGGGGCGTTTACAGGCGTTGACCTCCACGATGCTAGCCAACCATTTCAACGACCTGGGCAGAGAATCAGGGCCAAGGAATGGAGCACGAAATGGCCTTTAGAGCTCAAATTGCTTTTCCGTACGCGGTGAACTCCGATAAGAAGATTGAGAGACAGAATGGGAGGCCTAAAGAAAGGGAGAGAGAAAGGGAGATCAGGAGAGAGGGAGAGAGAGAGGGGGAGACAGAGAGGGGGGAGACACGGGGGAGAGAGAGGGAAAGAGAGAAGGAAAGAGTAAAAAGACGACAAGGATGAGCATAGTTCATGAGGAAGCCGAGAATTCGGTGCGCCACCTGTCCTGTTAAATCTTGAGGGAATTCTGGGCTGCACTGCAGCGGAGAGTATAGACCCGCAAAGCCTCGTGGTCGGTTGGGCTTATTGATGGAGACAACTGGGCCATACTGCCACCCTTTTTTTTGTAATCCTCTCCGGCTTAATCTTGGGAGCACACAGGCCGTCACAGCTTTTGAGGGCAAATGCTTCTTCCTCGCCGCAGCATATATCGCTTATAGAGGGCGGTCGAGATCTACTCTCCTACGGCATTCCAATTCGGATTGCGGAAAATATGGAAAGGGAGAGGAAAATCATACGCGGTCCGCGGTCCGTTGTATTCTACGCTCATGTTTTCTTGAGCCCCGGGATTCCTACCCCCACTCCTTTGCCACCATTAGTTGAATGAAGAATAAATGATAGGAACGAGTATTGTGGACAAAATGTGATAACCAGAAATGTTCGCTCCCGTGTAATAGAAACTATTTTGCATCGGAAAACGAACTATAAATTTAATATCAATTTCATTTTGTGAAAATAACCACACTCCCCACTCCTCTCGAAACTAACAAAGCGAGGGATCAAGAAAACGTGCGCGGATTAATACACGGTTCTACCAAGGCATTCCTGTGTTAAAGATAAGGGAAACCACAAAAATCCACCCGGGTCGGAGCTACAAATTCCACATACCAAGCAAATTATATGCTGGTAATTACCGGCATTTGACCGATATCAAGCTCGCGACATTCCAGCCATCCCCCACCTCCTACTGCTCGAACGCAAGGCGTTCCGTAGCCTATTTGTTAAGGTACGGTTTCGGCATTCGCCTGGTATTCACCTGGAATTGATCAAGAAAACCACGAAAATCTACTGATTAGAGCAGTTGGCAGCTAGAATTATCCTTCAGACAGCGTCTGAATCCGACTTAGCTAGATTATGACCCGAATGATATATTTTCGCAGACCGATGCGTTAATTTTCATGAGTGCCGAAATATTCAAAGTAGTAGTACAAGATCAATACGTTTTACTGCGTTTTATATAATCCTCGATTTATGAATTGGAAATGAATTATAAATGACTCAACATTTCGAATTGTGTAATTCCCGGATACGAAATATTTCCACTCGACGAGTTAACCAGCCGAGGTTCGAGGAGATGAAATGTGCAACCAACATTTTTTAAGTGGTGGCAGTAGATTAAAAGATTACAATACTGGAGATGTCAATGTTTTTCCAAAGGATAATTTTGGCCTGGGAATCTTTGTTGAATTAGAATAAATAACAGATTTTGAAAACTGTAAAAAAGATGCCCCCATTTTTTAGTAGAAGTTTGAAAATCCTAAAAAATAAGCTTTGAATATATATTAATTCTGTAAATTATTGAAAGATGCAATGAAATAGTTGAAGATATTGCGTCTAATGTATTACGATAGTTGTTTCGTTTTTTCGGATGGTTATGACAACTTTTACAGTACACATCGGTTCATTAGAGAATTTTTTCATCTCTTAAAGAGATTTTTATAATGATTTTTTTATAATGATTAGAAATATTTTTGGTTGAGATCAATAAAGAGTGCAATTTTCATTGTTTTCACGGGAAAGAAGGGTCCCATGAAATTCATTACGAGTTTGATTGATATTGCTATGTCAAAATTGTGTGTAGTTTTAGGAATGGTTAAGAAATATAAGTGTATTGTTATAGAACTGAACAAAAACTGAAACGTCAGCATTGAAGAAAGTGGTAGATTTTATCTACGAAAGACTAATTTTGAATCATAAATACAGTATTTACAAAGGGGACAAATCGCGGCGAGTATCAAGGACACCCAGCCTTCCCAAATGTGTTTAATATTTATACTGGTGCAACGATATGCAAATGGGGAAGATAACTACCAAAGAATTTCACCTGCAGTTATCAATAATAGAACTACAACATGTAATATGATAAAACGAAGTCAGTAAAGTAAATCCCTACAAACTTGCTTATTACGAATCTTTCGTGAATAATAACTTAGTGCAAAAATTTTGAAAATTTCAATATACTTGTGGAACCATTGATATAGAATAATTTAAAAATAAAGTAAACTAGTGGTTTACAACAGCACATTCTCTCTCGCAATATTTGTTCGGTTACGTAATATTATAATATTAGTTGATTTGACTAATTTGCGAAAAAATTGAAAAATTACATCAAAAATAACGTTTGTGCCATATTTATCCAGTGCATGCAGCTGTATCTTTTCAAAACCTTTTGACCTGTTTTCAAGATAATTCTCTTTTTTAAATTACCTTCATTTCACGCAAAATTACGCGAAGACTACTCATATTTTGAAAAAAACTGTATATGACCTTATTTAAAAATCTTATTTTAAGAAATAGAATTAATTAAGAATAAAGACCTCTATTCAATATTGTAGTTGAAGAAAAACGTAGAAAAAATTAAACTTATGTAATTTTGGAAAATTTAGAGAATTCAACGAAATTCAAAAGTGTACTTCATCTGAGAAAAAAATTAAAGCAAAACGTTAGAGCCATTTTTCGAAAATTTTAAAAATGTCGTTGGAGCTTCAAGAAAAGAACTCCGAAAACCGAAATATGCGGCACAACTTCAAGGAGCCGCGACATTAGTAGATCGATCGACGAGATCCGATTGACGGACGGACAGATGTTTTGTAGTATACCAATTTTTCGGGATCAAGGAACTACAAAACGTGGATTCTGACTATGAAACGTATTAGAAAAAATAATTTACTGCATATAAGGAAAAAAATTATCCACTTTTCGGTACCAGAGATTTACAACACGACTTTTTGCGCCGAAAATTCACCGTTTTGTGCCGCAGCATTACATAACTTGTTCTATACTACGTAAGATCCATGCGAGAAAATAAAAGAAATGTAATGCTCAAATTTTATGAATTATTTGCAGTTCTAAATCAACTACTCTACAAGGGCTGCGTTCGATCTCTGGCAAATCCATGTGGATTTTATGCTTGAAAAAATATCTCTCGGCAGTTTTTTCCGGGATATTTTGTTTCCTCTGCCTCTCATTTCACCATTTCTCCGTCATTATTGACCACTACTATCAACTTTTCAATCGATCTTCACTCTAAAGTCTAAATGATTTTACAAGTTGTAGGGCTCCTCAATGCCAATAAATAATAATAATAACAACAATAATAATAATAATAATAATAATAATAATAATAATAATAATAATAATAATAATAATAATAAACGTTATTCCATATGTCATGACATTTATATTATACCTTCCGAAGAAAACAAATGTGGTTGGTTGAGTATATTCGTTGGTAGCTCCATATCCATTTGACACTCTACGAGATGACACCGCCGAATCACATCTACGTATAATGATGGCTAGTTGATACGCAAAAGATAATACCCTAGAGGTGGTGCTATATGATGGATGTAAGTCAAGTGGAACAGCGATCATATGTGGATATTGCAGTTACTCGTGGAAAAAATGCTCGTAAGTGTTATATAGAACTACGAGTGGCGTTGTGTGATAGTATGTTGACTTAACGTTGTGTTGAGGCCTTTTGAGTGTGTTCACATCGAAACAGATACCTGCCACCAAGTGGATGTATCCATGCCGATGTCGTTAGCAAAATTGCTTAACTACGCTCCGTGAAGTCACAGAACTTTATCAACCCGACACACCACGGATTCCTGGATGGGTGACCGTCTGGGAACCTTGGTTACTAACGGCGCCGAGCCCCTGGCCGAAGAACAAAACGAAATGACTGACTTGACTTTACAACACAAAATACAAAATTTAACGGAGGATGCGCAGATGAGAAAGAGACGCAATTGCGAAAATGACGCAACAAATTTAAATCAATAGACTAATCATACTCAGCCGGTAGTATTTAATGTCTTTAACGTCCTGGAAAGATTTTTGAAAATCTTGGGGGAATGTTTTCAGAGGTGTTAGCTGAGAGAGAATGTTTTCAAGAGTGTTAGACGGCGTCGATATCCGAACTGCTTAATCACGTTCAGTGAAGTCACGGAAGTTAAGCAGCTCGAGACACCGAGAGACTCTGGATGGGTGACCATATGAAAACTCCGGTTACTAACGACAACAAACTCCTGATCTATAGGGAAACGTGGCATAAAAGAAGACCCTTAATCTAAAAGGTAATGACAATATGACTACGTTTAAGGCGAATTACTCCGTGTTCAATGCCGAATGAAGGCTTGGGACAGTGTTACGAGAGTAACAGTTACGTAACATTCAATTTACTCACCTCCTTAGCTTCTGTAAAAGTAATCAATTAGGTAGTGGCAGAGCAAAACACATTGCAAAGACCTTCAATTACATCAAGTGCATATGTATTCCCGCCGGCTGTATTCGTTCCATGAGTTATAACTAGTTTTCCTAACTTACGGTGTGATACTATTATTGTAATAATATTAATTATTATTATTAATTAGTACTAATTATTACTAGTTATTTGTTATTAACAATTATTAGTATATAATTAATTCATTAATAAAACATTAATATTGTGGTCTCTAGATTGCTTATGAGGAGCGTACTAGCTTCCTGTTATTCGATTTCCGGTCGATGCAAAAATAGAGCTTTGCTTTAAAATCGTCACGGCTTCTGTAGCTGTGTGACGAAGAAAATCTCAGGTAGGCGGAGTTTGCTAGTCACGGTGAAGAGTGTACGTCAAGTCCGCCATGTCTCTCTTACCCCCAAGCGTGAGTATTTATCCAGGCCCAGCCATAGGGGACACCGTTAGTCAATCGGACAGTCGACCCCCCAAAGAAGGCAGATACATTAATATTACGGCTAGTCTTAACAATTCTTCGTGCGCTGCACCGCTGTGCACCTCCGTGCTGCGGGGGCAGTGCGACCCACTCACTGTAGGCGGCGCAGGGGACGCCCGTGTAGGCGTGCGCGGCGTGGTGGCAGCGGTGGGTGCCGTGCGTGCACAGCACCGGGTTGTCGGGCACGTCGTTGATGACGTTGTTGAGGCGCGCGCGGCGCAGTGCCGCCTGCAGCTTCTCCAGGTCGTCGTGCGACTGCAGGCGCGGAACCATGCGCCGCTCCGCCGACTGCAGCACTCGCAGCTGGTCTGCGGGCAGGCGGAGAGGGAGCGTTTGGCGCCTCCGTGCATTGATTTTTGTCTTGTTTCCGAGCGCGTTGACTGCTATGGTTCTTTGTCCATAGCAGTTAACCCGCAGATTGTAAGTGTAGTGCATGTTTTTATCCCGGGAGGTGAAGGTGATCTTCCCCCACTGGATAGTGACATTCGGCGCCGACCTTCACGTCGGCTTGCGGAGTTTTTCCATCCAGTTATTTCCCACTAGCGAGGCACCGCTTCAGTCGGGAAAAGCTCTGAGCTTCTGAATGGTATCCTGACATGTGTGGCTGCGTAGTGAATGAAACTGTGTAAGTAACGGATGTAGATAGGACAAGAAAGAGGAAAGAAAGATAGCGCGCGGTATGTGGGCGTTTATTAGGGTACTCTTCCGTCATTAGGCTTATGTTGATCGGAGAAACCACGGGAAACTACTAATCCGATTAGCTAGCCGCTAGAATTCTTTTCTAGACTGTGTCTAAATGCGACCTAGCTATCTATCTAGTGTCAAAAATCTGCCACCGACTCGAACCCTAGGACCTCCAAGTCAATGACCCTGCACTGGTAAGTTGCTTAGGGGTTCCCATCCACGGGGGCTTCGCGCTCCGGAAAATAATCATACAATATTCGAAACAGTGTTAGAAAATACTCATCTGTCAAAGAATTCTAAAATTTGTTCGTATCTGTAAAATAATAGATATATTTTCAATTATTTTGGTACAACCATTTACTAAATTATGAGTGTTTTTTAGTAAATCTGAAGGATCTTTTTTGTTGGAGAGTGTTACGAACTGCTATATTTTAATAAAACTGCATTCTGCATCCCTGTTAATGCTATATTTTAATTAAACTGCATCCTCTTCAATCACATTTGTTTGAGTAGAAGAGTTCATCAGTATATTTTCTGAAGTCACGTCACACCGCACTATGCGTTTTAAGAGGCATAATTGTCTTTGATACGTTGCCCTCGGACTTTCAGTTGTCCGTATGATCCAAATCTGTAAACTGATGAACTATTGTCTATTTTCGACAATGGAACGTTCATTTACAAAGAAAAGTTCTACAATCGTGAAACTCTTCTCTGTAGAATACGTATGTTACTGTGTAGAATATGTAAAATACGAATGTTAACAATGAAACTCTGAAATGTTCTTTAGAATATTCTGTAAGACAAAAATTCAATTGAAGAAGTTATGCGCCTTTCAAACCGATTCCTAACTTTTGATTCACCTCTATTTCACGCAGTGAGCAAATAAGTAGTATAATGTATCAAACGGTATATAGAATTAAGAAGTTAGATATGTACAACACATATACACTGTATAGTAAGTATACAAGTATAGTATGTACTGAACACTGTATAGAAGTAAGATATATATTGAAACGTCACGGCCTGCGTCGCCCCGATGTGCGCGCTACGGAACGACAGCGGAGCGGCAAGGAGGGGCAGGGTAGTGGGGAAATGCAGTGAGGAGGCAGGTAGGGGCTGTTTAGGGAGGCAGGTAGGGGCTTGTTTTTTTTTAGCCTGTTCATTTTGTAGTGGGTCTTGGGAAATAAATGATTGTTCTTTTTTTTACCAAAAAACCCTCAACCATGGTCTTTCATTTCTCTGGAAGGTAACTTTCGTAGGAGCAGGGCATCTTATTCATATCTGGGAAGAATGAAAAATATGTGATCACCCCACCGCCTTTCACGTACGAAGTGAGTAGAGCCGGGGCGGGGAGCGACGTCATAATACAATTGAGAATAAGATATAGACAATTAATTAGGTAACTGAATTGTTTAACTGAAGGGCATAAACACTTGATTCAAAGTGATTATAATTAATTAATATTGTTGACAATGATTATAACATTATTCACATGGATATTTTTTCTTCAAGAGGTAATCCTGCAATTTGCGTGAAGATACCAAAAAATGTTAATATTAGTTCTAGTGAGCCTTGACTACGAAAAAATTAAAATATTTGAACCTCAGTACGAGTAAGGATTTTGAATTGATTTTACTTGAAGATATGATTTCACTTTTCTTTTCGTAAAATTTGGGTGTCCATGTTTTTGCCAGGGAAACATTCACGGAGTTCGTAATCCGAGCGAGCAAAATGGGCCGCGAAGTGTGTATGCAACCCGCGGTACGCTAATGGGAATTGACAGAGAAGGTTGCCTACATGCCCCTGATACACTTGCTCTGAAATTCTTGCTAGCATTTTTTCAGTAAATCGCGTATTGTTTGTCTATAATGTTATTGAAATTGTTTATTATTGTTGAGAATTTTTTCTTGTAATCGTTCAACATCAATATCCACCCGTTTCTGTCGCTTCTGCCCATTCCTTCGTCACCGGAAAAGAACGGACTCAGACGGGGTGCGTTGACAGATAGCGCGTTGACTGGCACAGGTGTGTGAAAGGCTGGAGTGATATTTTCAATCTTGAAATGAATAATCTAGAAATTTCAACGACGACAAATAGCACACTCGTGGACTCTGTGTTCGGTCGAGATGTTGATCATTTATAGATTCAAAATTATATTTCTTACTTTTCACATCATCGTTCTCTTTGAGTTTTACTGGTGTGCATGAACCTTGAATATGAATGATTTATAAATAAATATGGTTTTAATCATTTCTATAATTTAATTTGATAAAAATACTATACATGAATCCCCAGTTTCTTCCTCTGAATTAACATTGCATAGGTTACTGAAGTGTTTAACTGAAGAGAATAAACATTTGATTCAAAGTGATTATAACTAATTAATATTTTATAATGATTATAACATTATTAACCTGGATATTTTTTCTTCAAGAGATAATCCTAAAATTTAGGTAAAGACAACAAAAAATTTTAATATTAGTTCTAGTGAGAATTGACCATGAAAAAACTAAAAACTTGCGAATGTGAATCTGTTTCTTAATACCTTTCGAGGAAATCTTTATGCATGTAACTGTACGCTTATCTTTCAACTGCTTCCGGTACCTTCCGAGAAAGAGTATAGCCGAATAAGGTGGTGAAAACTGTCCCCAAACCAAATCGATAATCGCGATACTCAAATACAAGAGAATAAAAAAATCGTAGTTTCCCAAAAAAATCAGCCCCTAGGGCAATTTGTTACAGGGATAACAGAAACTTATTTTTCATGTTTTATTTTTCTCAGCTTCTATTCCACGTCTCAGGCTGAAAAAATTAAGAGACGGGAAAAAGTAGTTGAATTTTAAGGTATATTTGTCAACCAATTCTGACGCCAAATTCAAATAGAAAAAAATTGAAATGGATTTTCGACCTGATAACGTTGAAGTACTGTCTCAGTTTCCCCCATAGAATGTGTCTTATAACATATTTTTTTTCAGATTTTTAAACAATGTGGACGATAGTGAAAAAATTAAAACCAATTTTATCAGTTCAAAAATTTAAAATTCGCGGCACAACAACCCGAAAAATCGGCATTGCATAACTTTTCCTTACCACACGGTAGTAACCGAGTAAGCAAAGATAAGCCGAAGAAAGAGGAAAAAGGCGGGGTGGTCCGTGTGCTGCCTACCGTAGAGGTACTTCTCGAAGCCGCGGAAGGTGTAGGGGCCCTCGTAGGCGCGCGTGCCGAGCGGAGGCCCGGCGCGCCGGTGCTCGTCCACCAGCCGCTTCACCAGCACGTGCTCGTTGGCGCGCCCCGCGCGGATCTGCAGACGCTTCAGCTCCAGCAGCTGCTGGAAGATCAGCCGCTCCGTGTGGTACCTGCAGGCAGACGGAAACGTAGAGCGTTGTATTTCATTTCAGAAAACACCGAGCACTTTTGGAAAGTACTTTGAAGGGAATTTTCAAATGCTCACGGTTTTGCTTCTGGGCAGTAAATGAAGCTGCATTCCTTCGCAAAAGCCTGTGCTGTGTTGTTATTATTATTATTATTATTATTATTATTATTATTATTATTATTATATAATTGTTATAATAAAAATAATATAAGTATTATTCCCCAAATTGCTTGATTACTTCACATTTACAGGAACGTCAACTGCTGTGATTATTATTCTCGTCAGTATAATGAATGTTTTTATCCAGGGATGTAGCTCTGTTCCTTCCCCAGTGGATGGTAAGATTCGGCACCGACGTTCAGGTGGGCTTGCGAGAGATTTCCCCATTCAGGCATCTCTCCCCAGAAAGGCCAGCTCGGACAAGCTTTTAGCTCCAGGCTAGTCTCCAGTGAGATGTGGTAGTATTGTGCATTTAAACGGAAGTGAGAAAATGGGTAGGACAAGGAAGAGAAAGGAAAGATGGCCGGCGGTTCGCGGTCCATTTGTTATGGTACTACTCCGGTATTCGCCTGGCATTGATAGGAGAAACCACGGAAAATTACCGATTGGAACAGCCGATCGCTAGAATTATCCTATAGACAGCGGCTGAATTTGACCAAGCTATATAGGTAGTATAGAAAATCCGCCACCGTCCGGACGCGAATCCTAGAACTTTCCTGTCACAGCAGCTGCAGAGACAGCGACCCTCAAATAACGATTAATGATTGTAGGTGTCGCGTAAATATAAATTATATTTCAGGTTGAACCATTTTTCTAAAGTGGAGATCTGTGGATGCCTCTTTGGTATGTACAGTAAACGTTCATTACACGAATTTCAACGGACCGAAATAATCGGAGTTCGTGTTGTAAACATTCGTATTATTCGAGTATTATATATTGCCATAATCTCTTACCGGGACCGACGTTTTGTTCGTGCTACGCGAGTTCGTGCTAACGAGGGTTTACTGTATTACTTTATACTTTGTTTAAAATATGGGCTGTTGCCTACATGCGATTACTTATCTTTTTTAGTCTTTTTAATATCATAAGAGTTTGATAAGCCGGCCCGGTGGCCGAGATCGCTAAGGCAGTAGTGTCGTAGTGATCTCGGACCGAAGGGTCGCGGGTTCGAGTCCCGCCTCGGGCATGGTTGTATTTGTGTTCGTCCTTTCACCCCTTATCATCAATCACCATATCGTTCATCCACATAGTTACCATACCGTTAACAGCAATAGTGGTCGCTAATGACCTTAGATGTTGATGCGACCTTAAATAACAAAAAAAAAAAAAAAAAAAAAAAAAAAAATAAGCAGCCGTGGGATGTGAGTTTTTACAAGCCTCATTTGGTTGATTTCGCTGTGCCTGCGCATTTAAGACGTTTTCTGCCTTCTTGGTTACCATGTTCTGATCGCAAGGCACAGCAACATTTACAAGTCGACACAATTTGTTCTTCCCTAATAACGCTATCCGATTTATATGCTACTATCGCACGATCAGTATGGATTTGTTAACCGTACAATATTGTACACACTTCAACAGATGTGTGTCAGGTTGTGGCCAGTTGAAGTTATTGGTTTTGGTGAGTTTTCCTACAACTCGGAGCATGTGTTTCGAACTTTGATGTGATTTAGGATCTACCAGCGGAATGAAGTTGCAAACCCTATCACGCCAATTCACGGGTTCTTTGATTTTAGCATCAGAGAAACACATACTATACTTCGAGTATAAATGGATTCTAACAATCGATTTAGAGCATCACGCTAGAGACAGCAAAGAATAAAGGAAAAAGGCAAAAGATGGTATAAGAAACAACTTTTTAAAGTACTGAGTCAACATTGAAGGAATAGTTAAACTACGGTTTATGGGTAAAAATTTGACCGGTACTTACATCGAACTTGTACTGCAAATAACTATTCTCCTAAAAAACGTGGCATATGGAAGTTACACTAAGCTTTTATTAGTATGGCTTCAGAACTTTAAAAATTTCACAAATCAAAATAGTACCAGGCAATGTACCAGGGTGATTCAAAAATATTAGCAAAGTGAATAATTCTGAAATAATGTATGAAAAAGTATGCTTACATTCGCGCGCGCGCGTGTGTGTGTGTGCGCGCGTGTGTGTGTGCGCACGCGCGTGTGTGCGTACGTGTGTGGGGTGGCGATATTAAATTTGGGGTGTTATCGAATTGTATTTTACATTTTGATAGGTATAGAATAAGAATCCTGAATATTATATATTTCAACAACAAACATAAAACGTATGGTTTTTTTGACAAAATCTCTTTACTCCTCATTAACCTAGCCTCGCCCGGCCCAGAGACAGGGCGAGGCGACAGTCAGGGTGGCGCGGGCGGCGTCGTTAGCCCAAGTGTGTGCTGAGAGGTCCTTTTGGAGGATGAATTTTTTTGGGAGCAGGCCATTACTTTAGATACTATGTCTTAACACATAGGAAAATTCCATAGTATTGAAAGAGTGTAGATTTGCAAAATATTTCGAAAATTTTATGACGCAGTCGACAAACCCTTGCGTCTGAAATCTCAAAGTGCGAAGGGTATATATCATAACAGAGTATGAGTCGGGTTCGGGACGTCGTCCAAAATTAAAACTAGCAAATGAGAACGTCAGGCTGACATTACTGGTATAGTGGGGTACAATAAAGAGCGTGAGGCTGTCGGCGATATAATAGAGAACGAGGAGTCAGGTGAACGTAAGACGAGGGGGCGTAAGGTGAGGCAAGGAGTCAGGGGAACGTAAGGAGTCAAGTGAGCGTAACTCGTGAGATATGTCGGCGAGCCGTGAGCGCGCCACACACAATCTTACGATGTCCGACGCTGCATATAGCCAAATATTTTTAGGTCCATGAACTAGAAATGTATAAGTGAACTCTGCACTAACATTATTGTTGCCATTAAAAGTTATAATGTGGTGCGAACTGCGATTACGCCACTGTGGTCGGCATGCTCTTGCAGTCGCGAATAGTGGAGGTGCGGAGTAGCAGGCGGTGACCGGGTGAAGCCATTAAAGTACCATGTATTGCACTTATAAACAATAAAAAAAATTCCCGGAACTGCAAAGTACTGTCAAGCGGTCTTCAGAGGTGTGCAACGAGAAACAGGCAAACGGACGTGTCCCACCATCCCTTCGCAGCTGCCGCAGCTGAGTCTCACACCTGGAGGTTTGCCACCTTTTCCCGGCTACTTTACGATCATAATGTGACGTGGGAGAAGAAAAAAGTCTGCCATCTATGGAGTGAGGTAAAGCAGAACCTTTCTTTCCTGTCAATGTTGAAACCGTGAGATGCAATCATAAAACCTATTTCAACTGTCAAAGGATTTACATTTCACGGAAATTGATATGAAGATCTCTAGAAAATGTCAATGATAATGCAAAGGCACTAATGAATGAGTACAGAAATGTAAAGTGATAATAAATGTATTACTTTATCATACGTGTGTATGTCAACATTTCTATTAACTTTGTAATAGCTCGTGCGGCGAAATGGTGGCGTGTTTCAAAAGCCGTAAAATGTCTTATAAAAGGAAATAGTAGATAGTTTACCTCTAACCAAGAGCCGACCCTACAAGTTTAAGAGCTGACGTATTCTAAGTAAGTAATTTCAATAAGCGGGTACGTCTTAGAAAATTTCTACGGCCAAATTTCCACGGCCTGGCGTGGAAGTCCATAAGTCCATTACCACTACACATTATTTACGAGAACATACAATGATAACCCTTGCACAGACTAGAGGGTAGCTTTCGAGCAGCAATGGTAAGCAGATCAACTATCATCCAGTTTTTTCTCGAATTAAGTGATAGTTTTTTTGTGGAAACACACGTACTGTTTTTTATGTAATCAGAATCTGTTTATAGTAGGGAGCTGACTTGATTGCGAGGCTGAGGACGGGTCTCGGTGTTTTTGGAAGCTGCCCTCCCCCCCGCGTAGTCCACAACTATTAACCGTCTCAAGTATGTTGCTCCAAGTGTCCATAGGCAAAAATTAAATTGGCAAACGAGAGTAAGTAAAACAAATGTCAAAGACACCCCGCTTCCCGCACGCAAACATGTCAGCTCGCGACTGTTCTTCTCGCCAACATCTTAATCAAAATGCTATATGAGCAAATTGGAAGCTAAAGATCAAACGAATTTGGACTACAATCACCTGTTCTGGCAATAGGCTAAAGTTTGAAAAAGAAATTATACGGATGTTTTGAGAACTTTGAGTAAAACATTTTTTTTTTCATTTAAATTTTAAACAATTGTGCCATTTTGTGGTGGGTTTCTTAAATACGAATATTTTAAATGAAACCTAGGTGCCACATTTTGCTTTTATTTTGTGTGAAATTGAGAGCGCGGGCAGTTAATCCGTTTGATATACGAATGTATGCTTGCTTGCGCGCGCGCGCGCACGCGTGTGTGTGTGTGTGTGTGGGTGCGTGCGTGAGTTGCCGTACGTGTGTGGATTGGCGATATTAAATTTGGGGTGTTATCGAATTTTCTTTTACATTTTCATCGCTATATTATAAGAATCATTAGTTCTTATTTGCTGCGATGCTGGAAAGGGATATCATATTCTGTTTGTTTCATCATTCTGCATCTAACTAAATTTTGGGCGAGTTTATTTACCTTCCACCTGTTTTTAGTGTCTCTTAGATGACTACGGTTCCGAATATACAACCTCTATAGCGGGACGTACCTAGACATTGGAAAGCGATGCGTTAATATTCACGCAAGACGATTGATATTGAAGAATATTTATACATTTTTTATTTAAAGCAGCATCTTGTTGTGATCGTCATGATGCGTTGACTCGAGCGTCATGATCGACTTGAGCGGCAAATACATAATAATTAATGCCAGACAAAGCAACCAGAAGTAGTGTTTGAATTTAGATACCATTTTAGAATGCACTGTGTTTATAATTAACTCGGAAAGCGTCACGAACCGAACTTTTAGTAATGAGAACCAATTCTTGTATTCGCGTAGAAGGTAGTTTTTCTCCCTTCTATTTTTAATTTAAAGTAGTCATTTGGAACTTCTTGACTTGACGAAGATGCTACCCACATTACATTTTGGCCTTTATTTCTTAAATCCAAATTTTAAGAAACGGGGAAATACAAACGACGCTTAGTTTCAAAGTATAATCTAGAAGACAATTATTTTTATTCCAAGTAAATATAAAAAATGTCAAATATGATTTACGGCTCAGTTAAAAAATCTCTCGGAGTAGTGTATATTGAGGTCTGAACTTGATTCCGAATTTTGGATACGACTCGATTTCTTGATTTCAAAAGCTGCGTCCTCCTTCACACCACTATTGATTTCTCTGGAAAGGCCGTTTGGTTGGTGCGTGGAGCCGTGGCGCGAGACTCACTTGCGCACGCTGTGCTGCACGGCCTGCGTGACGGAGGCGGAGGAGACCTCGGGGCGCGCGTCGCCGGGGCCGGGGCCGCGTCCGCTGCGGCAGGGGCGGGCGACGCGGGGCCGCAGGCGGGCGGCGGCCGGGCCGTGGGGCGGCGCGCGCCCCGACGCCGACGTGTCCCTGCGCGGCGACGGCTCGAAGCCCGAGTCGGCCCCGTTGCGGCTCCTGGACGACGACGTGCGGCCCGACGCGTCGTGCTCCAGCTCCTGCATCTCGCGGTCCGTGTCGGCGTCCGCCGTCCTCAGCAGCGCGCTGTCCCGACCGCCCTCCCCTTCCACCTCCTCCGCTTGCCCGTCCTCCTCCTCGTCCTCTTCTGCCTCCTCCGCTTCCCGTTCCGCCTCCGCCTCCTCCTCCTCCTCCTCCTCCTCCTGCGAGAGGCTGCCGCTGGCGGCGGCCGCGCTGTCCTCGCCTGCCTCGGCGTCCTCGCCTTCCCCGCCGCCCTCGCCGTCTTCGCCGTCCTCGTCGCTGCCCGCGCGCTCCGTCTCTCCTCCGTCGTCTTCTTCGAACTCGTCGCGCGAGTAGGCAGCTTCCTGGTCGTCCTCTTCCTCCGGGGACCTGTGGCGGAGAGTCGGGGTCAGCACAAATTTACTACTCATATACATACAGTACAGTCTACTCCATTTTCAGTGAATATTTCTGCATGACTGATATCTGGGCTTGGTCGGTCAATACTTTATTCTGAGTCGAAAGTTTTGAAGAGATGAATGAATGCAATTCTTTACTGAGGTATCCTCTGAGTGGATGAGATGGTTGAAGGTTGATGATATGTCATAGCTTGCCCGTAAATGTGTTTTATACAAATTCGAATGATCAGTTTCGTACGTTTCCTTTTCGTAGAAATGCTTCAAGGTGCTGATCGGATGATTAAATTTTGAAACGTGTTGAAAATTAATTACACGTAATAATACCAATCTTCAACATTTGTTGAAATTTTCAAAATTTTGACTTCAATTTTTACAAGAATTGACTTGTTTTTTCATATGTTGATAACATTTATTCTCAATTATAAGTTGTTTCTGAAAATGATTTTTGTGCATTCATTCTACGTGACGATACCACGTAACTCTTTCCTGTTGCAGGAAATAGTACGAAGAATGATCATTGGAGATAGTGAACTTTTCTGATTTCATGTGATTTCATGTTTTATGGTCGTACTTCTCAATTCAATTTAATTTTAAAATTTGAACTTAGATCTATTTTCTCGTAAATTAGAAACTGTGAATGCGATTTCATAGAACGAAATTTGCCTGCCTTCATTCTTGCATACCGTAGCGCGATTGTTCTTCGTTTTGAAATTTTTCAATGGAGATAGTTGAGAGGAAGAAGTTGAACAGAGAAGAATTTGTTGCCGAAAGTCGAGTTAGATGCTATTGGCATGTGGGTGACAGCCTGTAGCTGCTGATCGTTGTGCCGATGACCGGCAGAACGACGTCGGCGCAGGATGGCTGCTCCATCTTCCAAGTACTATTCGTTGGCGGTAAAGATGTCGAGAGTTATGTTCCCGGATACCGAATAATTTGGCCAAATTTCATGAATTTATTTGTTTCTTTTTATTTCTCAGCTTCCATTTTCCTCTTTGGACGCCATATGTGTTCTTGGCAAATAACTAGGTTGTGAAATAATTTAGTGGTCCGGAATGTGCTAAGCCCTACAAAATGCAAGTTGATATTCTTCTAAAAAAGTAGGAATTAATACTAAAAGAAATTTTTCTAGCTAAGTACTTGATTGTATTTTGATGGTAACGTTTCGAAAATCTCCAAATGGACTACTGACAATTAAAGGAAAAGAGACGAAATTTTGCCTGAGAACAGATGAAATATTAGAAAGAAAATTACGTTATTTGTTAGGTAGCTGTATATTTTTCATATTTTCTGAGTAAAAATTGTGTTGGTACTGCTTGTGAAAGTATGTGAAAGGCACTATATGAATTTTGCGTGTGTGTATTCATCTCATACTCAAAGAAGTGCACTCTTTGTTTTCGGTCAAATGTTTTAAGTAAATTTAGGGACAATATCATTCGCTGTATGAAAAACTACACGACAGAGATGTTTTTTAAACTAAAATATTGTTATTTATTTTGGCATGTAAGCATGACATGTTCTTTTTCAAATTTATTCTTATTTGTTTGATGTCTTATAAATTATATATAGAAAAATGAACTTACTATTGTGATTTGGCGTTCTTATAGAGGAGTATTTTCAATATACAGGATGTATCAGAATAAATGTTCCAAAGTTCTAGGGCACGTGCAGGAGTCGAAGATACCTAATACCTACCTAATACCTTAGACCTAATGAACATGTCATGGGTAACTTCATAAAAAGAAGTTGCACTTGTTAAATTTCCCTTATTTGGTAGGAAATTTATCATGTATTGGTGTTATATATGTTCAGGAAATCTCTTTGATTGTGCCAGAACGTTTCCAGCCACATATCGTTGGATGATGTGTTGCCTGAGAATATGGGCATAAATTTTCTACCATATAAACATTGGCAAAGGTAATCAACTTCGATGGTCTAAAATCCATATATATCAAAGATGTAATTATTTTTCAGTTTTAAAATATAAAGGTTTGTTCATGCTATCAATAATACCCCGTACAGATGGAATGTTTTTACTTTCTGGCCTACAACGTATTTAAGTTGTACAAAGAAAGAGTTGTATTGCTGCAGTGGACAGTTCGAATTTTCGACCGAAAAACTCGTATTGTGGGGCTCTGATATAAAAAAAGTGGGTAAATCTGGTACCTATATGTAGTAAATTATTTCCTCTAATACTTTGTGTAGTCAAAATGTACTGTATCTGTTTCCTTGACACCAACAAATTGATTTAGGCAAAACCTCTTTCTGTCCGTCCGTACACCCATCTTTCTCTAGTCAACTCTAGCATCTAACCCGTTCAGCCAATTTTCTTCTAAATTGGTATTCCTCCATCGATATGGCCGATCTAGAAGCCCAGAAAGTTTGAGACGAATAATTTGATATTGGGGAGTACTTTACGTGAAGCCTCTACATTTTCAATTTTTTTCAAAATTGGTTGAACATTTTTTATTTTTTCCCTCGGATAGCGCAAAGGACTCAGAAATTGCAAAAAAATATCATTGCAAAATTATGACAGATGATTGATTGATGACAGATTTTTTCTTTAATAAAATCTGTCCTAAAAAAGAAATATTTAAATAAAGCCGTACACAATATTTTGAAAAACGGGTAGTTTTTATGTATTTTTTGTCTCGAGTAAGCCAATTTATTTAAAAAATAAAAAATGGTTCAACATTTTTCTTTAACTTTTTTCCTCAGATTGAAATAAAATACAGGGCAGGGCTCATTTTCATTTGTCGCTGAATTTCCGAAAATTGCAAAAGTTACAAATAATGCGTGAAAATATATGCTACTGTGAGACCTCTAGTTTATCATGCATTTTATGGTCATGACTTTTCACGTATTGTATTTATACGGCTGTTCGATTATAATGGTCAAGTTGGCATTTCTTCATTTTCCCCAATTTTCTACATTTTTATTGAGACGAAAATTTAATAGACGGTGAAAAATTCAGTTCATTTGTATTGGAATCTTTGTTAGTTAATAGGAGTAACTACACTAATTTAATTTTAAATATTTATTTTTATTTATTTATACCAAAAACAAAAGAAACACATTTGACCTTTATAGAATACGAAAGGTTTTCTTGTCCAGAAGCAAGGTGAGGGACCAACATTGGCTGAATGGATCATGGGAAATTAAATGTTTGATTAGTTTTATTGCAATATTATTAGTTTTTCATTATTTTAGGTATGTTTACATGCAGTTACGTTTGTTAGTGCAATTTTTCTTTTTTTTGCCCTTAAAAATAGTAATATTAAATGGTGTTGTGCTACATTCTGATAGTTTTGTTTTATAACTGTCGTTTCTTATGTAAAAAAGTAAAGTTACTTTTGTTGAAACTTTTCGATTTCTCTACATTTTTATTGTGTTAATTTTTGTATTTCTTGATAATTTTGTTGCGTAGTACAATCATGTAATAAACATAAGGAATGTGAGTATGTCAAAGTGGATAATTCGGGACTACTGTTTTTTTACGAAAACAGTACTGTTTTACAAAACAGTAAATGTAACAATTTTTTATGAATAATTTAGTAACTCAATCTGATTTACAAATAAAAGAAAACAACTAGGAACACAACTATTCATGTTTCATTACATGTAAATATAGATTTTTCAATGATAACAATTTTTTTGCACCGTATACTATAAAATTGTGTGGAATGTATACAATTTAGTTTGGGTTTTAAATTCATCAAAATCAATGTCTGGAGCGTCCAGAAGGGAAGGGGCAGCTGGGGCAACTTACCTCCGGCCCTTGGTTCATTGGGGTACCGAATTCTTTTTAATTCAAAACATATAAAACATATTAACACTTAATTAAAATTAAACTCCAACAGTAATTTATGTTGCATGGAGGACTGAATTCTAAGTATACTATAATTGGGAGGGGCAGAACATTTGTTTGAAATATGAGGCCCCCGTGAATAAATTGCCCCAAACCTCTTGTTTTCTCTACGCGCCCTAGATAAACGAACCTTTTTTTCAACATTCTCCAACCCCTTTCCAATCGATCAAAATCACATTCATTGCACTCACTTTGTATCAAATTTCTTGGACGCCGCCTCTGATTCCCCGTTCTCGCCTTCTTGCTCCCCTGCATCTTTCTCATCTTCTTCCTTTGTCTCTCCATCCACCTGGCTGGGGGCGTCACCTTGCACTTCCGCGGCTTCCGCCGGCGCATCCTCCTGCTCCGGCGGCGACCCGTCTGCTTCGAGGCTCCCCGCACCCTCCTGGCCCCCTTCGCCCTCCTCGGCCCCCTCTCCACCGTCGGCGATTTCACCCTCCGGCTCCTCTTCTTTCTCTGATTCTCCTTCCTACGAACAAAAAAGAACATAGTGGGAGTCCCTCGTCTCCAGAAGAACATATTACGACGTTCGCTACTAAAGCTCTTCGACGTTTCTCAAGAAGTGTGCTGCGACACTGTAGTGCGCCTCGAAAATAATTTAATAAAAGTCGTTCTAGCTCCTCGGGTGATTAATGGACTCCATGCTAGCTTACCGTGGTGTGATCCAATTCAATTCAATTATACTTTATTTTACGCGGCGAGGCTCTGGCCACCACGAGCCTGCTCTTCCGTCTGATCACGCAAATTTCGCTACGCTCCTTTCACCATCTACCGCAGAAATGAGGTATCACTTGGAAGGCGAAACAGGCGATTTGTATTTAGTCGGAGGCTCGTTTTCGGCTTGGGTATCTTTTTACACGCAGTAAATCTACTATATGGGACAGCTGGCTTTACTTTCACTCCGAAGGAAACATTTTTTCGCTCTTTGAAATCCACTGCTTCGATCGAGATCGATCCAGCAAACTTGGATACAACAGCCCGATACGCTAACCATTATACAACAGAAGTGCTCCCGTGTTCTATTCCCAGTCAGGGCAAAAGTAGAACTGTAAACTTTCTAATACAATCGGCTCAGTTTTTTGTAGCTGTGTGACGAATAAAAAGCTCAGGCAGGCCAAGTAGGCTAGACACGATAAGGGGGATACGTCATGTGCTCATTCTGTGACTGGTAGAATAAAGAATAACAATCTAACACGTTTAAAGGTCAGTGATGGATGTACGAAAACTTTTAAATCCAACATTTGAAGGATTATTTACCACAGTAGCATAATTATGACTTATTTCAGTGTGGCCTTAATTGGAGTATTTTTCATAGCTGGTTTCTCTACCCTACTGATTGTAATGTAACCACTCTTGGAATGAAAATGAATGTAATTGAAACAAAACACCTTGCTCTTTTGTCTACCTGTCTACACATCAGCCCAACGGTTTTGTTTATATTCTCAAAGCACCACTAGAGTGTAGCACTGATGAGACGTGCTTGGCAACCAGAGAATATGAGGTAGATCGCCGTTACATCTCCTACCCGGACAAAGAGAGAAAAAGCACCCATCGTCCCTTTGAGTAACACATTTCATAATACGAATGTAATTACTCAGCACGACCCACACCCTCAGAAGTAAGAAACAACCATACGCTTTGCACCCTCACCCTCCCAGCTTCTCTTCTACAACAGCTATTGCCTTAATTACAGAATCTACGACATGCTACTGCAAAGCGAAAGATGCAAACGCCTCTTTTACTCCGTTTTAATCCTGCCGGGAATCCTGGCATTCATTGTGACGTTAATCCCATCGATAATTCTGTCGTGAATTCTATTGGGCATCCTGGCAGACATCCTGTGTGAAATCTTGATGGGCATCCTGTTGGAGATCTGGCCAGGAATCCTGCTGGAAATCCTGCTGGAAATCCTGCTGGAAATCCTGCTGGAAATCCTGATGGGAATCCTGATGGGAATCCTGCCGGGAATCCTGCCGGGAATTCTACCGGGAATCCTACCGGGAATTCTACCTGGAATTCTATCGGGAATCCTGCTGGAAATCCAGCCGGGAATTCTGCTGGAAATCCAGCCAACAATCTTGTCGAGAATCGAATGCGGGCCCTTGTATATGGAAATAGGATACGTTGTCTACCAGCCTTACTGGAGTTCAGAGAAAGGAATTACTTGTTTCGCCTCCGCCTTACCTCTTTCTCCGCGTCTTGCTCCCCGTCTCCCTGCGCGGCCGGCGCGCTCTCCTCGACGTCCGCCGCCTGCTCCGCCGCCGCCTCCTCTCCGTCGCCCTCCGCCTGCGCGCCGTCCGCCGTCGCGTCGTCGGCCCCGTCACCTGGGCCGTCGGCGTCCGCGGGGGCGTCCTCCGTGCCCTCGTTCGCGTCCTCTTCTTTCCCTTCGCCGTCCTCCTCGCCTTCAACCGCGCTTTCGCCTTCCTCGTGGCCCTCCGCCGTCGCAGCCTCGCCCGGCGCCTCCGCTTCAGCGTTGGCCTCCTGTGGCGAGGAGAGGTTTGGGGAAAGGTAATACTTTGCAGCAATTGCGAGATCGCGATTTGGTAAACTTTTCTTAGTGGGATATGAGCATGGTACAATATTTGCATGTGTTTTAAATATTAAATAAACTATTTTAATATCTCCATCTATTTTAATACGTAATAATACATTATAATATATTAATATATACTCATAAATTAGGGTATAAATATTAGCATACCTTTTGTTATTTCTACAAAAACCGAAGCGTCTAGCACACTGAATTTCATTTTAAGGTCTTTAGTTACACGCAATTGATAATTTTATTTATGGTGTTCATCATTGTTCAACAAATTCTCGATAGTGTTTAATGATTTAACCACTGTCGTCCGTCGTTTTGGATGACCGAAGCGCCTTTGTGCGTCTGTGAATGGGGGCATGAATGTGTGAGTTGATGTACGTGTTGTCGCAGAGCCTTGTGTCTTCCTGATCTTTCTTGTAGTGCATGGTGTGCACTAGAAGCACTAATGCCACTTTCTTCTCGTGCCTTCTAGTACACGGCTGCTAAGGTGGCCCACTTTGCCTTGACCCAGCGCTTATATGCAGACCACCGGTGTTGCCTCTTCTGGAGTTAGCCGATCGGGAGTGCAGGCGCAAAGGGCGCGATCGGCTCTAGTCTAGTGAAATGCTAGTGGCACGCGGGCCACTGCAGGTGGCCCACCGTGGAAAGTCTGGCCTGCATTCTTGCATTTGTTCACCACTGTTGCAATGTATTAGCATGTAGTGTATGGTTCATTTATACAAAAAAGTATGTGCGCATCTATACAAACTACAACCGAGGTCCATCGGTATGCAGATCTACATTCACGATATTGTCAACTTCACATTTCATAAACTGATACTGTATTATTCTGTAATAATGAAAATTGGCGTAAATACGTACTTGGGGGTCGGGGTCTTCATGGGTAGGTTCTGCCGACGGAGAACCTTCGCCATTCTCCTCCTCCTCCTCTTCTTCTTCTTGTCCTTCGCCGACTCCTCCCTCCATCCCGTTCTCCCCTTGGCCACCTCCGTTGCCTTCTGCGGCGCCTTCCTTCTCGCTGCCCGAGACGCTCACCCCGCTGAATCTCGTCCGCTTCTTGAGTGGCTTTTTGACTGGCGGTGGCTTTCCTTCACCCCCGCCCTCATCGTCGGGACCCGCCCCCTAGAAATTGGGAAATAAAATGAAAATTAAAAATGATTTTTAAACTCGATGGTTATTGCAGAAATCTTTTGGATATCTATATGGATAAAAAAAGAAGTAAAAATATTTTTATTGTGGAAGATGACTTCTATTTACCTATCCAAATGGATTTGTGGTATGAACATATAAAAACAAGAAAATTTACGCATCAATACACGTGCGTGAAGTTAGTTTTTTTTCTTAAGACATCTGAAAAACGTGTTGTCTCTGTGAAACCAATATTTTTGCAGGGCGACATTCCGTTACCGTGTGATAAGCTTTTTTGCATTAAAATGGCCGAGGAAGATAGTCCCTAGTTACGATGACCTTGAAGAGTACGGATGAAATAATGATTCGTAATGGAAGCATTTTTATATGATCTTAGGATTTTAAAAAATATTTAGTGAGTGAAATGATTATTTTTCGATTGACCCTCAATATTGACCGAGCAAAATACATTATATAACGTACTTAATACAAAAATAATTACTACATCGATTTTTATCTATAGAATTATTTATCGATTGCATTAAAACTTTGGTAAAATTGAATGCTTTTAAGCCATATATAGAAATGTTGGATGTAAAGTACGATTTATACTTTCAAAATGTGCATCTTAACCGTTAATGAATTTTAAAATTTTAAATAATTCAAGAAAAAATAGCTAAGACAATTTTAATAAACAGAGCGGTCTATGAAATAGAGACACTGAAGTGTCTAAAGAAGGATTGAGACTCTTGAGTATCTTCATATCGTACCCAAAACATTTTTTGCCCATTTTTTATAACAGACTAGCTAAGCACCTGGCATTGCTCAGGTACTTATCACAATCATTTATTTAAAAAAATATTATTAAATAACCCCACGTTTCCCCGGCCAGCCCGAACACTCCGCCTACCTTTGATATTCTCCTGACTTGGTCGCCCCGTCCCCTGCTCATCCCCATTCTCCCCCCCCCCCGCCCCATCCGGACCACACATCTGCTCAATCTGGCCGGCCCCACCCACCTGGTCGCGTTCCACAGCACTGCCTACACCTGCCCTCTACCCAGTGTCCCGGGCAACGTCCGGCTAAAATGCCGCGCATACTGCGAGTGCCGTTATTCCTAGAATTACAGTAGATCCGGAATTATGTCCGGATTATAACATTTTGAGATCGGGGACGCCTTCATCCTTCGAGAACATTTAAATAATTCTCGAAAAAATAAATGGGTAATTTAGGCATAGGAGTTAATATATGTTGTTTTAGGGTACCAAGAGAAATGATCAATTAGTCATTCGATTCCTTGCGACAAGACTTATCGGTTCTCCTAGAATAATCTGGAAAAATTCTAAAAAACTGTTTTCGGGATTTCAAGAAACCTACAGTGATAAAAATGTTAATTACTATACTGCCTTTCCGGTGTAATGTGAATCGTACGACTTGCTTCACCAGATTGATGATAATTCAGCCTAATTATGACATGAAACCATTTTTTAAAACAAAAAGTATTTCTTATCGTACACTGTCATTTATCGCCATATGTAATGGATGAGACAGGCATTTCATATATTTACAATTTTTTTATGAACTCCCATAAGAAAATATATTTTCTAACACGAAAATACACATTGGAGGTGCCATTCCAAGCTAGTAATAAGAAAGAAATAATATTCCCGAACATAACTGTTAGATATCTGTTCACCAAAGGCGTTCTAAGGATTCTAATGATCCAGTGTAGGGCTGCTCAAATGGACGGTTCCCTTGACGTACTTTCATTTGGCTAAATCTTTCATTTGGGGGAGCCCTGATCTAGCGAACCAAAGGCCCTACGGGTTCTTGCTGCCGCTCGATCTTTACAACCCATTAACGCCAAAGAAAATACAAAATTTCTTACCACATTTATTAATTTATTATTTAGTTATCTGTGCCTATTTCTATAGTTCCTTTCCATAATTCCTTCTCATTATTCCTTCCATAAGAGAGCATGTAGCGTCATACTGTTTTCATATTTCCCTCGAAATCACGATCTTTTCGATCCAGGAAAGTTATATAGCGTATATGAAGCTCCATATCGAAGGCAATAACAAGCATAAATAATAATGTATAAGTAAGAAATACACATATTTTCGTTTTTAACCCTAGTTTGTATGGACCCCGGAAACTAAATGAATGCATATGCAGGACCTCTGAAGCCCTGCGCAATACGCTCTCGAAAATGCACATAAAATTGAATTTTATTCTTAATAACTTGTTTTTTTCATAATTTCAATAAAAATCAACTCTTAATGTTAAACAAATAATTATTTATTTAAATAAATATTAATAGAGCCTGAAAGTCCTATTTCACACAATTAACATAATATAATTAAATTTCAGGGCCTACCTATATAACGTCTGAGAATTTTTGCTTTACCCGCGACTAAAATAAAATCAGAAAGACGGAAGAAAGAGAGCACACTCTCAAAATTGCAGCTGTGCACAGTTAAAAGCAAAATGAAAACATTAGGGCCTCGGAGGCCGTGCATATGTATCCTAGAGTTTAAAAAATTTAACTATTCTGTAATAATCTATGTTGAAGGGGGGAGGCGACCCCAATATTGCCCTATGTGACACCAAGTCTATCTACGCCGCAGAAAAGAAGTGACCCTACTGCGGCGGCTGCTGCAGCGGCGGCGGCGGCGGCGGCGTCTGCGGCGTCCGGGGCCTCAGACACTTCGCTGGCTGTGGAGCGCTGCCGGTGCACGATGGCCGTGACGAGGTGCTGCGTGGTAGCTGCCGGCCCTTCCACGCTCGTCTGCGACAGTCGGCTGCCCGGGTCGAATGCCGTGCCCTGCTCCAGACGGACCTGCGGGCAAAAGACTGACGTGACGCCCGCTTTGGCCCCATGTACCCCAGTTGCTTGCGACTTGTGGAGGTGAATTTCCATTGACATCATTATGTACACTGCGGTTCTTAAAAAGTAGGTGTTCCAATGTACTGGTGGGGTTCTTCGCTGAGATCATTATTACAATTATTATTATTATTATTATTATTATTATTATTATTATTATTATTATTATTATTATTATTATTATTATTATTATTATTATTCGAATTTTTCACTCTCTACACTGCATGTAGGAACATTCACTTGACCATTGCTGGCTTAGGAACGCAGAGACAAGACACGAACGAATTTTAATCTTTAGACATTTTAATCAATCGTGTCCCAATCAGCAATACATCCCAGGAATTCTCTTTCTATTCTGCAGCTGTATAGTATTACTGCTTTCTGCATTTGCTCTACGCATGAAAATAATAATTATACCACTTGAATTCCATGCACTGTGTGTTCTGGTATTAATGATGAAGTGGACGTTATTGTCGGTTGTATGCCAATAGTCTGAAGTCTCCATTGTGGCGAAGCTCTTGAGTCAACGATACATATTTCTGAATTTTCAAGTTATAAACAGATTTTAGATTGTATAGCACCGTAAGCTCTTGCGGCCGGAGTCAATATAAGAGAAATTTTCCTGGAGGGTAGGCCGTGGTTCAATTGGTATTGAAAGGCCAAACATTTCGTCGATGACTACGGTTGGCAACTCTGTTCTATATGGTTTTGTTTTAGTGTTGCGGTAACCCGTACTCCGCCGCATACAAGTACATCCCCACCGCCGCGCCCCCTCCCGCCGACTATGAAAGCCGCGAAGCCAGTCGCCAGCCAGTCGCCGCCCGGGATATTTCGTCCGTTCAGGAAAAGATTGCAACAGTTTTGTGAAAATTTGGAATATGTTTCGTATCATCAAAAAACTAAAATCAGCTTCCTTCTCCCGAGCGCGCGTTTGCTAGTGGAGCACTGCGTGACCTTGTGTGACGAACTGTTACATTCAAAATATTCGTTCAACACGAGTCGCAAAAACATCAAAATTACTAACAAAATGGTTATCTAACATAAGACAATATGTATATCGTTGAATTCGTCTTTTTACTCTTGTCATGATAGACTGAAAAGGTATGCATAGTTCCATTTGAAAAAAACAAAGTTTCCTCAAATATCTCGTAAAATACAAGTCATGAAATATGAATGAATACATGTATCAATTAGCCTCATTCCCTCACGCACTTTAGTGAAAACTACATTGCAATAACTTCAAACGTTCAAAAGTTACAGGAGGTGCTAAAGTTACGTGACTCTCACGATATATCGTAAGTAATTTCTTGTTGAGGTAACCTGGTCTTGAATGGCTATCATAAAGCCTTCTGTTTGTGGGTACAGTAAACCACGTATCAACTACCTGTTAGATAAATTAAAATCTATGTTCTCGCCTGATTCATTTGGATGTCTACCATGTAAACTCTTCTCGACACCACTGTTGCATCCGGCTTTCATTGCTTGGGTACTCTGGTTGAAACTGAGCATTTGCAAGATTTAAGGGGTGATACTGAAATCAGCCTCTACTATAGCCTTATGCAGTGTGCATGCTTCTGTCCACTCAAGAAGTACTTTCTCATTAGAGAAGTTTGGTTGGTATTACTGTTGGTTATATTTGTAATGCCCCGACCTCCTTTTTCACACGGTAGATTGATCCTCTGAACATCAGATTTAGAATGATATCGATATTGCGTCATTTGGGTTTCAAACAAGGCTATCTATTGCATCAAGGACTGTCTGACTCAATTTTATTAAGCCCATTGAGTAGATGATCACAGGAATAGCGTATGTATTTATTGCAGTAGCAATATTTCGCGAAATCAGAGATGTTTTAAGAACATTTGTGAGTTAGTTCTTGAATTCTGCGTATATAGGTTTTGTCACTTCCGAGAAGGATACTGTTCGAAATTGCTCAATACCAAGATACTTATGTACTTCATCACATTCTAATGATTTTATAAGATTGCTTCTTTGCGTCTTGTATTCCAGTCCCCTCGTCAATTTGCCACGTACCACGTTAGCCGTTCTACACTTAACTTTACCAAAACACATTCCGATGACTTCAGAGAAAGTTTCGGTGATATTAAGGAGCTGCTTCAACGAACTGGCTGTTAATGCTTACATCTTTATATCATCCATAGATGCCAGATGGCAAAGTCTTTATGAGTGCTGACTCTTTATCTCGTAGCCATATGTTCTGATGTTGAGGATGACAGATAGCGGATTCAGAGCGACGCAAAACCAAAGTGGTCTCAAAGAATCTTCTTGGAAGATATCACGGTTGATGATAATTTTATTTGTGATTTGTTTGTTAATTTTATTTGCGATTTGTTTTAATTGTATTCACTTCCTTTGCTTTTAATACTATTTCTCTCTTCCACATTTTTGTTAGGGTTCAACAGGAGTCTGTCAACTTGGGATGGATTTTGTATATTTTTAGCACGTCTATAAGTCAGTCATGGGGGACCGAATCATAAACACTCTGATAATCTATACACGCTGAAAATAGATTTCTTAGATTATTACTTGCTTGTTTCAAGACTATTGAGTCAATAATTAGTTGTTCTTGACATCCTAGCGATCCTTTCTAACATTCTCTTTGTTGTTCTGCCAGGATATTGTTACCACTACAGTGATCTTCCAGGATATTGGCTGTTATAATAATTATTATTATTGTTATTATTATTATATTATTGAAGTTACACATTAAAGCTACATGTGTCGTTAACAGAATTCACCAATCTGTACTGACATACATAGCAAGAATTAGAGAAAGTGGTGGTGGCCAGTTTTTGCATACTTCGTAGACGCTTCTGTAGTACTTTAAATGCATGGTTGAAGTACCGAAAAAAATATTCAGTGATTCTATGAACTTCTTGAATTTACGACGAAACTCTTTTATGGTTGAGAAAACTTGGATAAAAATCCCCTAAAAATGTTTTTGAACACCAGGGAATGATGTTCGTTTTGAGAAGACTAATCAATGGCCAGAGGAAAAACAATAAAGAAGTGTGCTCTTGAAGTATGTTATAGCAAATCAAAACGTATTTGCAGAAAGTGCAATGAAGCTCTATCCGACATGTTACATGCAATTGCACTCTGCCTGACGGAATAATTGAGATGCGAAATTTTTTTCTTCTCGGTTCTTGCCATTGGATGTGTTATCTGTTGACTATAAACTGCATCCACCCCGACTTGCTAAAAGCGGCGACATTTTTGTCTTCGGCGTCTGCAACTCCACGCGTTTATTAAGGTCAGGACATACCAACCCATGCGCTCCGCTGGCGCAACGCAAGTGTTGCCTGTGCATACCGAACTTTACATTCGATGCGAATTTCTCGAAAACTAAGAGTCAAAACATTATATGAGCGTTGATTTACAATAAAAAACACAATTAACACTATAATTAACAAATATTTTAAAAAATATTTTAGCAAAACGGGCTATTTGTTTTCCTCGGATGGAGCAAAGGCGCTCAAAAACGGCCCAGGTCTCATTTTCGCTAAACTCTGAATTTTCCAAATGTTGCGAAAGTTAAAAGAATACGGGAAAGTGTGTGCTGTTGTGTCACCGGTAGTTTCGTATGGTTCGAAATTATTATTATTATTATTATTATTATTATTATTATTATTATTATTATTATTATTATTATTATTATTATTATTATTATTAAAATACATAGAAGGTAGGACAGATGGAAATGCGGGCAATGTGAAGCATGAGAAGAAATTATTATAGAGATCTTGTTTGGACCGTTTGTGGTAAGGTGTCATTTGACGTGTCTCGGTCTGCGGGGAACTAGCCAGATTCTGTTGTTTTTATCTAATGTAAAACCACATATAAATAAACAAAATTTCTTTTAAAACTGTTTAAGGCGTCGATTGATTGATTGATTGATTGATTGTTAGTGATTACGGGCGCGTGAACTACTGAGGTCATTAGTCCTGTAAGTGTAGGGCATGTTTTTCATCGGGAGGTAGCGGTGATCTTCCCCCACTGGATGGCGAGATCCGGCGCCGATCTACCGTCGCCAAGCAAGTTTTCCCAACAAGGTATCTCCCACCAGCGGGGCACTGCCCCAGCCGGGACAAGTTCCAAGTCCCCGACATGGAACGGCATGTGTGATAGTGTGGTGCATGTTAGTGTAAGTGGGTGTATGTGTGTAATGGGTGAGGATAGGTCAAGGAACAGGAAGGAAAGATCGCGCGCGGTCCGTGGCCCGTTTGTTAGGGCACTGCTCTGGCATTCGCCTGGTGTTGATCGGAGCAACCACGGAAAACTACCGATCAGAGCAGCGGGCCGCTAGAATTATCCTCCAGACAGCGACTGAATTCGACCTAGCTGACATGCTAGTGTCGAAAATCCTGACACTGTAGGGACTCAAACCTAGGACGTTCCGATCAAAGGCACTACGGTGACATCAGTTGATGCACTGAGTCAGCGCTCCCGGTTCAAGGCGTCGATTTCATTTCAGTACCTGAAGAAGTTAGCGTTCAGCAACCATGAAACGTAGACCTATCAGTAAACAACATCCCGATGTCGTAATTAAATGTGCTCTCACTGGTCCTACATTCATCATCTCCCGTATTCTTATTACTAGGGAGAGGGTTTTTATGTTCTAAAAAACTTGAAATATGCTTTTAAAAATATGCCTTTATGACCTACATATTCTGGAATATGTACTTAATATAGAATTAAGATTAGCAATATTTTATTTCTTCTACAAACCTTTCTTGATAAAATTCACGAAAAGCATGTTTGGAATGAAAATATATTTTTGTGCAAACATATTATAATCTACCCTACTTCGCGAGAGAAATAATTGAAGGAAATATTCACCTTTTTGATGTACATTGTATGTCTTCTTGTAGTTCTTTTGACTGGTTTAAAAAATATGTTATCAAAGAATATCCTACATTTCATCTATAGACAAAAACGCAAACTCTTTCGAATCAATGATCGCTCACAAATAAAAAGATTCTATGAAAAATGAAACCTTTTATAGATAAGTCTCTATTTTAACGAAATACGCATAATATAATTACCTGAATATGCACCAACAGGAAAAATCGGCCAAATATGTACTACAAATATGCACTTATTCTAACCAGATGTCAAGAAATTTCACTTAGCTATGCACTGAAGCAACGGACAAAAATATGCAAAATCGTAGAAATCCGCTCCCTACTTCTTACTATAATGAGTAACGTTGACGGATTCAAGTTTTTATTTTTTAAATATTTTATTGATTTTGTTGCTAGTATATAGGTCAGTTTTAGTATAAACTTTACATATGTTTGATAGGCTTACATGCTAACTTATTGTTAAAACTTACTTCTAAGACTTAAATCTAACATAAAGAGGAGGAGGAGACTTACATCTAACATGAGGATGCCCTATTGGGTCCTCTATTCTGGTTCAAATTCGGAGAAGGTTTTGAAGAATATATTGTAGGGATATCTGTTTTTTTATTCTGGTATGGTCCGGGATTTTTGCGAGTCTGAAGGTTGCAAGGGAAGGGATGTGAGGTAAATAATAATAAAAGTTGATGGCTAAGTATGTGATGTGATGGACTCACGTGACGAGAGTCCTGCCGCCGTCGCCGGCGCACTTCCTGCGCCTCGGCGGCCGTCACCACCTCGTCGTTGTCGTCCTGCGCCAGCGCCTCGGGAGCCCGGTCGGCCCGCACGCGCGCCGACTTCGGCCGGCGCCCTGCGCGCCCAGCACACAACCCGTATTACGTTCTAGGTATGGGGATAATCAAACCACAATAGTAAAAATAAATCATGTATATTTATTTTATGCCCAAAAGCACCTTTCGGGAACAATGTTTTCCCATCCTCAGTGGGTCTCTATCGGCTACCACCCCGGAACGTATTACGTTCATTTACTACACTGTCTACTTGGATTTCACTTGGCAGAATGGACCAGGAATTATTATGGACAGTCAATTTATTTCTCTTTTCAGGTTTATTAATATGGATCTGTCACAACGATTCGGGACCATATTCGGTCTCATTCTCAAGACTAAAACAATTAGAAAAATGTAATTATATATGTTAAAAAGAAACAATAAAATGTTTACAATAAATATATAAAAGATAAGTGAAGAATTCTTAAAATATATTGTTTTAAAGAGCAAGTACTAGAGAGAATATGCACGAAAATTGTACCAATTGTATGGATTGGTTCAATATATGGATTCTCCGTATTGACATACGCCTCCTATATTGGACCCATACGTATTACGTTACATTCAATACTTTTACACTTCAAACGTATCTGAGGTAAGTGTTCGCATGTACTTGGTACAATTTCATGTGTACATTCTCTCTAGTCCATCCCATTTATAACAGTATTTTAAAGAATTCTTCGCTTACCTTTTATACACTTACTGTAGACATTTTTTCCTACTTTTTGATCGGTATTTCTATTTATATTATTTATATGAATGACACCGAATATGACCCCAATTCATATTAATGAATCTGAAAATAAAAAAAATCGTCTATAATAACTCCAGGATCATTATAGTAAGTTAAGCCCGCATTACTCTCACGTCCTCTACAAGAATTGAATCATTAAACCGGTAAGTGTATGTAGGATTATGAATCTTACTTTTGATATTAGTATATTCGTACTTTTTAGGTTAATAATGTATAACGCTTAAATAATTGACTTCATTACAAATTAATAAACGGAATGGATTTGATGCATGTACAAAAATAAAAATGATTAAAATATAATAAGTAAAATTGAAAGTTTTCCCATTTGTTTCATGTCTATGGAACATGTTCTCTGATCTACGAAATGTCAATTGTGAAAGAAGCGTTATGAGGTTCTAGTTATGCGCCATGAACCACGAGTTTTTAAATATTAACATTTACTTACGTATGGGTTTTTCGTCTCGATGCATTAATAGTTGTGAAACATAAATAATCGATCGATAAGAGTTTTAAAAAACATTACAACAAAGAAAATACTTTATAAAATTACTTAAAGCAATATTCTTATGTAATTTGGTGTTCGAGCTTTGATGGCAAGACACATGACTGTCAGAAAAGTAATTGCAAGAGCGATATTTCCAAATGAAGACTTATACTTCATGTAATGATATATCTGCTAATCGTGCGTCATACAATCAATGCATTCATTTTGTAGCGACAGATGATGAATCAAAAATTCTTATCCGCGATTAAACATATCTGCCAGTGTTATAGTGTTGAATCAGTAAAGTATTGACTTTACTGGGAGCTTGTCTCGTCTCTCGTACATCGATTTTAAACACAGGTCATGGGCGTCATGGTCATAAACAGTGACTCATCGGCAGGCCTATTCATTTCTTCTATCAGTAAGCCGTGTTTTTATGATGCGTTTTCCCTGTCGCAGAGCTAGTGATCGCGTGCGCGTACCGACGTCTCATCGTACGACACACATCCCTGGGCGGCAAGCGCACTGAACTGCGCGAGTAAAACACGAGGGAGAGGTTTCTCTCTCCTTTTATTGATTGATTAGTGTTTCCGGGCGCATCAACTGCTAAGGTCATTACCCCATAAGTGTAATGCATGTTTTATCGCGAGAGGTGGCGATGATTTTGTCCCGCTCGGTGGCAAGATCCGGCGCCGACCTACCACTAGCGATGTTTTCCCTCACGAGGTACCTCCCGCCAGCGGGGCACCGCCCCAGCCTGGACAAGTTATAAGCTCCCGACTGATCTCCCGAATGTGTACGTAAGGGGTGAGGATAAAACAAGGAAGATAAAGAGAAGGTCGCGCGTAGTTCGCGGCCCGTTTGTTAGGGTACTGCTCCGGCAAAAAAACTATCGATATGACCAGCCGGCCATTGATTTCTCCCTAGAGCGGCTGAACTCGACCTTTCTATATAGCTAGTGTCGAAAATACTGCTACCATTGGGACTCGAGTCCTAAGATCTCTCAGTTAGAGGCACTGCAGTAACATCAGTTGATGCCCTGAGCCATCTAAGTCAGTCTCAGCCCAGACGGTACGCGCATTAAGAGCACAGAATTTGCCTCCCGAGATGTGCAGTACAGTAATGTATATACATGTGTGTAATGGGATATGAAATGACAGGTATGAGGAAGGAAAGATCGTGCGAGGACTGATGATGTCCGTTTGGAAGGCTACTTCTCCGGCATTCACCAGGTACTGATCAGATTAACCGCGATCAGAGCAATGCGACTTTAGAATTCTCCTCCAGTCGTAGTGGAATTTAAACCAGCAAATGCATCTGGAGTCGAAAATCCACCACAGTTAGAACTGGAATCTCTAGGATCTCCCAGTCAACGATGCTACCAACTTGAGCATATGGAAGGAAGTGTCAACAATGCTCTAAATGAATTAGCTGAAAAATGCCATGTGTTTTGTGTTCTAAATGTAACGAGTGGATTCCTCCATGTGCTTGGTTGGCTAATTAATGATTCTGGGCGCGACAACTGTTAAAGTCACTAGCCCCGTAAGCGTACTGTACGTTTTATTGCATAAGGTGGCCGTGTATTTTCCTGCAGGATGGTGAGATCCGCCGCCGACCTACCGCCGACTAGCGAGGTTCTCCCAACTACGCATCTCCTACCAGCGGGGCACTGCCCCACCGGAATGTGTGGTGGAGTAGGGCATGTAAGAGTAGGTGTTTGTGTAAATAAGGGGTAGGATAGGGTAAGGAATGGGAAGGAAATATCGCGCGCGGTCCGTGACCCGTATGTTAAGGTACTGCTCCGGCATCCACCGGAAACTACTGATCAGAGCAACCGGCCACTAGAGTTCTGGTCCAGACGGCGACAGAACTTGACACAGTTATCTAGCTAGTGTCGAAACTCCTGCCACCGTCGGGACTCGAACTTTTTTATTTTTTTATTTTTTTTTTTAAATTTGTTGCCTCTACAACTTGATGCAACGCGTCTCCAAGGGGCTTTGAGCGCTTTGCGCTGGGGAGTTCTCCTCCATTTATGTGCGCTATTGGGGAGTAATCCTCCATTACTAACATGTCATGTCACGTCGCAGTCAGTTGTCAAGAGGACCACCAGGTAGCACCTTCGCGTACGCGCCTCCTGCTACGCGCCCCTGCGTCACTACCCAGCGGCCAGAATTGGGAAGGAATAAGGATAGGGGTGGGGTTTAGGACACTTAACAGGGGTTGGACTAGCCCTTGTGAAGCAGCCAAACTCGTTTTGTTGGAACCTTTCGGTCAGAGGCACTGCAGACGCGTCAGTTGATGTCCTGGGTCCACTCTGCCGGTGATTCCTCCTCGTGAAAAACGATAGGGATTGAGGCTTCCTTCTAATGCACACAAAGAAACAAACAAAACCAGGAGGGAGGTCGATGCGGCGAGCGATACCTGTGGCCGGCCTGCGACGCCTGTCGTCGGCGTCGGCCGCGCGCTGGCGCTCCCGGCGGCGCTCGGCGCGGCTGCAGCACGCGGCGTCGCTGGCGGCGGCGTCGCTGGCGCGCTCGCTCGCCGAGTCCGCCATGCGCCTCGACCGCCGCCTCTCCCCTCGGTCGCCCCGCTCGCCTCGCTCGCCCCGCTCCCGCTCGCGCCGCTCCGCGCGCCGCTCCGCGCGCTCCCCGCCGCGCCGCCCGCGCCCGCGCCGCCGTCGCCGCCGCTCCCGCTCCCCGCCGCCCCCGCCGTCGCCCACCTCCTCCGCCGAACTGCCGTCCTCGTCGTCGTCGTCTTCGTCGTCGTCGTCGTCCTCCTCGTCGTCGTCGTCCGAGGAGCGCGAGCGCTCTCGTCGCCGCCGTCGCCGCCACCCGTCCCGGCCTCGCTCGCCGCCCGTGTCGTCCTCGCTCAGGCTGGGGGCACCAGAAGTGTTTTGTTGTGTATATTAATAAACAATTCAAATTAAGTACATACTGACTAATCCTTTCCCTACAGGTGACTCAGAAAAAAATTTACAAACTTAATGTACAGGGGTCGAAAATGATAATTTTCAGCAGTGGATGTGTTTTCGTGCAGTGAGAAATTGCATGTGACAGTTACATGCATTTATATTTGCATGTAACAGAGTTATGTGGCATTATCTTCTGATTTTTAGACATTCTCCGTACGCACAAATTTTCGGAAAGTACACTAAATTATCTTGAAAGCGTAGGAACGTGACCTACCGATCAACTGCACAAACAGGCTTGCCTAGAAATCAGTTGCAAATGCCATATGTATAAATGGATGTAACTCTGTTGTATGCGTTCCCACTATATATTCATTGACAAAAATATATTATTTTCGACCCCTTTATAAGACCAAGAAGTTTGTAACGTTTATTTTTAGACTCCTGAATATAATACGCTAATGATAGATGACAGTTTTGGACAATTTATAAGTAACCATTGACACAAAACCCTGGAAGTGTGCTACTTCTGATTAGGGAATCACTCACCTGTGATACATCAAACAAATTTAAGACAAAAAATAATAAAAGTTTGCCGTTACGATAAAAGAAATATATATCTGCAACACACAATATATACGCGCGAAAATGAGAAAATATGCTAAAATACGAAATATATAATATAAAAACATACAAATATACAAAAATACGAAATATGCAAATATTTAAAAATGCAACTATAAAATACAAATAAACAAAAAGCAAAAACAAACCGAAAATAGGTAAACTATGCACCATCTCTACTCCATACTCACTACTTCACTTCACTGTATGTTTATTTGCTACTCATTAATTTATAGATTAACGGTAAGTATATTCACCGCACTTTGCTTGGCCTTTCGTTGTCCTGAAAAACATCACTGCACTTCACTAAATTCCACATTTACACTCTTGAGACCTATTAAACGCATACCTTGCGTGCCCCTGGGAACATTAGTTGGTTTCCCTGCATGTAAATTATTGAAGACAACAATAGTCCTAGTTAAGAAGCTGTATTTTCCGGGATCTTTTTTTCGGTGTTCTTGGGAGACACGAATTTTTGGGGACATATGGGATCAGATGAGAAAATGAAGCATATGTGGATAATAGGTGGGGACATGTAGGGACGTAAGACGCGTATCTCGAATGCAGTTGGGAGACAGACGGGGGCAGATGGGTCCCAAATTGCTTTTTAAATAGCTTTCTACGAAATGAGACCTTTTTGACTTTACTATTACATTTACATTATTATTAGATTTTTGGAGATTTAGTTCTTTTCGGTGCAGCTGCACGAAATTTATGTAAAATGAAATTACAGGAAAAAGAGAGATGTGATATTTCAAGATACAATTAAAGGGACTATTTTATTTTCTGTTCAATTTATCTCAATATACGCAATATTACAATCCAAATACCTTACTCTGAAACAATACCGGACCTTCAATAGTGTTACACACGGTTCATAGGCTGATCGTTTTAAGTTGGGGATACAGAATGAAACCATTTTTACTTTTTTTAAAATTATTTATCAAATGCGAAGTTTTCACAGAGATCTAGCTAGTATTACTCATTAATATTAATAGTTTCTTCTCTTGAAGTAAAGAGTCCTTGATTGTTACGGTCCTAAAGGCTGTTCAAAGATTTGACTGTCTCGATAGCTAAAGTGGTTAGAGCATCTGGGTGTATACCGGGAAATCCGGGTTCGATATGCAGCTGGGGAACTCAATTCTTGGAACGTCAATTATTAAACAATTACTTCACACATTATAGCCACAGAGTCGCAACGAGAAATATTCCAACGTGATTTTTAGCTTAAAAGTGTGAGCAGGTGGCAAAATGTAAAGTATTATTATTATTATTATTATTATTATTATTACTATTATTATTATTACTATTATTATTATTGTCGTTATTATTATTATTATTATTATTATTATTATTATTATTATTATTATTATTATTTCTCCACTTCACGACTAAAGATATTATAAGTCGATTGAATATAAAATCTACTCGGGTTGCAACCAGATCCCCTGCGTAAAAATGGCCAATGTGTTCTATTTTGTATTAATTTTTTCCATTTTTCATTAGTGGACACATGATAATTTCCAAATTTTGGAACTGGTCAAATGCTTGTCTCTGTAATGGTTAGAAATACAGGGTTGAGTCACGTACCTTTAGCACCTCCTGCAGTTTTTGAACGGTGGAAGTTATTGCAATGCAGTTTTCACGCAAGTACATGAGGGAATGTGGCTAATTATACATACATTCATTTTTATTTTATTATTGTATTTTTTGAGATATTGAAGTCACTTTTTAAAAAATGGAACTATACATATTTTTTAGTATTTCATGACGAGCGTAAAAAGAAGAATCCAATTTCCTATATTTCCTATATTTCTTATATGTTAGATAAGCATTTTCTTGAGTATTTTTGATTTTTGCGACTCGTATTTGATGGATAATGTAACGTCCCGAGCACGTGCCAGCAAACAGAGCGTTGCGCGATCATTGTTGGTCGACAGTTACATTAAAAATATACATTTATCACGAGTCGCAAACAAAAAAAATACTCCAAAAAATGCTTACTGAACATATGACAAAATGCATATCATTGGATTTGCTTTTTATGCTTGTCAGACTAAAAAATATGTATAGTTCCATTTGAAAACCACAAAATTACATCAATATATCTTAAAATACAAGTGACAAAAACTAAACGAATACATGCATCAAGTAGCCCTATTCTCTCACGCACTTTTGTGAAAACGGTATTGCAAGAACCCCAACCGTTCAAAAATTACAGAAGCTGCTAAAGTTACGTGACTCTCCCTGTATATAAAAATATGGTAGATAAAATAAAATAATATGACATGAAGTCTTCGATGGAGTAAAGTGAAATAAATACTAGTGACATAACACACACGTTGACTCAAATGACATTTCTGTTAAAGTAATAATTAACCGGAATTTTCAATGAAAAATATCCTTTTTAATGCATTTTAAGTACATAATTACAATAAATTTATGCAATAAATGTAATATATAAGGATAAAATTCTCTCATTTCATTAAATTTGGTTTAAAAGATGATTAAGAGTATGGCATTAAACGTCTTATATTCCGCTCCCAATGGGTGGGTGGAGGGAATGAGCCTCAAGAACTCGCGCCCAATGGCAGGGATCGCATTTACGAGTTGGAGACGGCGGAAACGACACTTGCGGCACTTCCAGCATTAGCCGATATTGACGTGTTTCTTAATTTAAAAAAACGCAGAAGAAACGACAGAAAACTTGGTGTAAAAAAGTCGTACATCTTGCGAATGTGTATAATTTAATAAACCAATAACGTCTCCGTTTCTTGTAATAACTATTTGTATGTATTTTTTACTATATATTTATATATTTATTTATACATTTATTTATATACTTCTTTATTTACGAAATTATTTAATACTCGCAACATTGTGAACGGTTATAGTTAACATTTTGTTAGTCTTGTTAGATCTCGTGAATACTTATGTCTCACGTTGAACCCGCTACAAACCGTTGCAAACGTGTCTCCAAACGTGAAGGAGTGTCAGTCAACCTCGAGGGGAAATATAATTTTAGAAGTGCTTTCAATTTCTATAAATGCATGCATTGTACTACTGCACGTATGTACGATTGATTGATTTTTTCGTGTTTCCGGGCGCGTCAACTGCTCTGGTCATTAGTCTCGTTAGTGTAATGCATGTTTTTTCTCGGGAGATGGCGAGATTTCTTCCCCCGCCGGATGGCGAGATCCGGCGCCGACCTACCGTCGGCTAGTGGGGTTTCCCCCTAACCAGGACTCTCCCACCAGCAGGGCACCGCCCCAGCCGGGACAAGCTCTAAGCTCCCGACCGGTCTCCCGGAATATGTGGTGGTGTAGTGCATGTTAGTGTGTGTGTGTGTGTGTGTGTGTGTGTGTGTGTGTAAGGGGAGAGGATTGGACAAGAAATGGGAAGGACAGATCGCGCGCGGTCCGTGGCCCGTTTGGTAGGGCACTGCTCCGGCATTCGCCTGGTGGTGATCGAAGAAACCACGGAAAACTACCGATCAGAGCAGCCGGCCGCTAGAATTCTCCTCCTGACAGCAACTGAATTCGACCTAGCTAAAAAGCTAGTGTCGACAATCCTGCCGCCTTCAGGACTCGAAACTAGGACCTCCCGGTCAGAGGCGCTGCAGTGACATCAGTTGATGCACTGAGCTACCGCTCCCGGTCGTATGTACGACTGCACGACTATGCATGCATTGTTCCTCTCGTAGCAGAGAGATGTACTTGTGATGTTCTTAAGAAAATAAAGGCCTGTAAATAATATTTAAGAAAATGTGTTGAATATGTAGTCTTCACTTTTAGTTTCGACTAAACATTCCAGAGTAAATGCATTTGGAGCATCACACTTTCTAACATAAGTTTCTCCGTTTGTATGCATATAAATGATGAACCATTTTATAACAAGTAACAATAAATTTGTTTAACATAGAGCTACATTGCTTGATGAAATGGTTTAGTTCGTTGTAATTCTATATTAATATTTTGTGCAAAATCGTATTTATTCGACTGCATATGATTTCAATTAAGCGAAAGCACTCTATTTCAAAAATATGTACCATTTCTTAATTTTTCTTTTTGGATACCAAATCAGTTTTCATCATACACCCCATGGTGCGCCTGAACCATACGCGAAGTACTGAAACACATGCGGGCTCCTGCGATCTGGGGCCAGCAGAACGCGAGAACTCCCACCACTCAACACACACGAAAACCGTAAGACAAACTTCATGCTCAGAGCGAGATCAGAACCCGCGACCTTTGGACAGATGTAATCAGTCGGTGTGCAGTCGACTTTCTTTGCCATGCCGGGTGGGACTTTTGGACGCTGATTTGTATTATTGTGGTATTTTATTTTTGGTAAATACATTTATATCAATACAAACGAGGTAATGTTATTGTCAGATTGTAATAATCGATATTGTGCATGAACGTAATACTGCCTCTCAAACAGGGAGCAAAATATCTTTAGAGAATTGACAAAGGTTGAACATTAGCACTCATTGTGAATGTTTTGTAAAGTATTTTTCTGTTACAAGTTAACACTCATCTAGATGGAAGGGGAGTGGTAGTTTCTTACTAGTGCTGTCATGTGCATTTGCACTCCTCAGATTGTAATGTGATGATAGCGGATGAAGTATTATCATCTTATTTTCTTCTATCATCCTATTATTGATGATTGAATGATTAATGCGGCAATTTGACTTCAAGAGCATAATGTTCAAGCACACGTGCCAGATTCTGGACTCGAACCAATTACCATTGATTTGTAGTGTGATTTCGCTCGAGCAAACAAACCTCGACTTTGTTATAGCTCATTTGTGTAATTATTCAATGGCTGTCGGTCTGAAGTTCTACGGATGCCTATCGTAAGACTAGTTAACGTGCAACTTCATCTGAGCCAGAAACATATTCATTTATTTATGTAGTGTTTATAACAGAAATACTATTCGTGTTAATTCTTATTGTTGAGAAATATGAAAAAAATGCAGTTTCTATATACTATTGTTACCAAGTAATTTTAGTGTTATTGAGGAAAATTTGTATAAAGAATAAATTGACGTATTATTTTAAGAAATTGAATATGAAAAACCATATTGACAAGGATATGTAATAAAATGCATAATAAAATAAAAGAAAATGTAAAAATGAGAAGTAATGCTGTATTACGTATACAATAGCTACTTCGCAAAAGATCACGGAAGTTACAAAACTGAGATGTATTTTTGGGCAATGTAGTACATCGGATTAAATTAGAAAAAGCAACTAAGTGCCAATTTATGTGTATTTTAGGAGTATATTGGCTGCTTTCATAGAACTGAGTGAAAGGGAGCCAAACCTCTATAAAACCAAACGGAAAACATTCCTACGTCTCCTTTCCGTTTTGAATTTTTTCAAAACATTGTTTTTATAATTTATCATATCAAAATAATTATTCAATGATTACACTCTTTCATGAGTGGTGTTCTTACCTTATATCCAGTATCCTTCACATCACGTGGCAGCGATTCACAGCTGTTTAACCACCATTCATAATGTTCCGTTGCTTCCCCGCGCCGTGTGCACACTACCCGCGCCATGCGACGCAGTGCTATCGAGTAGGTGGATATCGACATTCCCCCTTCCCCAGAAACTCACACGGTTCTCTACTTTTTTGAAAGTCAATAAAACTGCACTCTTGGAGGAAGTCATCATGGAAGTTTTCATACGTACGATAGAAGAATGGGAAATACAGCTATTGATTTTTCTTCATATCGATTGGATGAATTTCGTTGAGATGACATTTTCATTGATTTTTAGGAATTAGGCGAGAGCTATACGACTTTGTTTTTATTTCAAAATAAATTCAAAGGGATGAACATAATCAAATTTTTTAGACAAAAATGAATAAAAGATTTGAAAAAGCACACTGTATTTCACTTGAAAATATATTTTCTGGTATAGAACCCAAGCTTATTGTCACAATTCTCAAATTAGAGAAACAGCTTCCTCTAGAAGGTTCTTCCCAAGTATTCGTTGTTTTCATCACAGCGAACAATCACTATCTGTTCCAATTTTTTAATGTATATAAAAATGTTTACATCGCTGTCATCTCACATATAACCGTTTTATGTTAATACTGAGAAATACTATTGTCTCCATCTGGATTAAATTCCAACTCAACGAACCCACTTGTTAATCAGGCACATGTTAAAATGTTTCGGCACAGTAGATATACTTGGTAGATACAGTAAATAGATATCAGGAAAAAATAATAAATACAATGTGACAGAACTACAGTCTTGCGATAAAGTGTTTCGCAATGCGATAAAGTGTTTCACAACATAGGCTAGAATCATAATTTCATATTTCATAGTGCGAAGAATTCGAAACTTGCTCGGGTGTAATAAAAACTATAAGTAAAAAAAATAGATGAAATCTCATCAAAACGGAGGTTACTGCCTATTATTATCCACAATATGTGGTTTTATATCAATATTTTAATAAAGTTTTACTAAAAATTAAAAATTTATATAAGCTTTCTTCGGGAAACACAACCATTGCTTCCACGGCACCCCACGATAAGTTATTTTCTTTGTAAAGATATGTTCTTTAATCACGGATCACTATTTCGAGGTGTTTCACTGAAGTGAATATTCGGTGAAATGAATTACACTGATTAATAAGAGCATATACTATCATTATTAGAGAATTTAAAATATCAATATTGGCATTAAAATTGGAAATTAACTGTAACAACTATTACAAATGATATGTTCTGACGCGTGACACCAAACTCAATTGGATTTTCTTCCAATTTCCGAGGATCCGTGGCAGAAACGTGATCTTATTTTCCCTCGAGGCGTAAATGTAGTTTTTATTCTCTTAGATATAGCTTTCAGATATCCCAATATTAACATGAAATAAAATACATAAAACAAATAAAATAAATAAAACAAATAAAACAAAAAAAATAAATAAATAAAATAAAATAAACAAAATAAACAAAACAAACAAAATAAACAAAGTAAACAAAGTAAACAAAATAAATCAATGAAAGAATCAAGCACATTTTGAAGCAAGTGCTCACCTGTGGCCGCGTCGCCGCCGCCCGCCGCACACGTGCTCGCAGGCGTCGCGGTGCAGGCTGCAGTGCAGGCGTCTCCGCCGGCGCCGCCTCCGCCGGCACACGCGCTCTTCCTCGCTGGAGTCGGCGTCGCAGGTGGCGAGCGCCGCGTGGCGCCGGCACGCCGCCGTCCCCTCCAGCCGCTCCACGTGGCGCAGCGCCAGCTCGTCCTGCACGCGCACCTGCACACGCAGCCCGCCCTCAGCGCACGCCTCGCCAAACCGCGCTCTTGGCTTGCTTCATTGTTGTTTCCGGGTACGTCAACTGCTACGTTCGTTGGTCGCGTTGGTGTATTCAATGTCTTATCTCGGAAGGTGGCGGTGTTCCTCCCCCACTCAATGGTGAGGTCCGTCCGGCGCCGTCCTACACGTCGCCTTGCGAATGGGGAGTTCCCCTCCAGATATCACCCCAGCGAGGCACCGCCCCAGCCGAGACAAGCTCAAAACTCCCGTCTGGCCTGCCGACTGCATGGTGGTGCAGTGCTTGTAAATGTGTGTGTGGATACTAGGAAAAGGAAGGAATGATCGCGCGCGATCCATGGTCCGTTGCTAGGGTACTACCTCGGTATCTGCCTGGAATTGATCGAAGAAACGACGGAAAAATACCGATCAGAGCAGCCAGCCACTAGAATTATCCTCCAGACACGGCTGAATTTGACCTAGCTATAAAGTTAATGTCAAAAACCCTATACCGTCGGGATTCGAACCAAGGTCTAATTCGGAACAAGGTCTAAACTCCTGAAATGCGTGGTAGTATAGTGCATGAAAGTGTGTGTATGTGTGTGTAAGAGTGGAATAGAAAGAGGATGAGGAACGTGAACGGTGCGCGTTCGTGATCCGTTTGTTAGGGTACTGCCCTGGCATTCGCCTGATATGGATTAGAGAAACCCCAGAAAACATTGATCAGAGCAGCCGGACGTGAGAATACTTCTCCCGATAGCGGCCGTCTTCGACCTATCTACAGTCGAAAATCCGCCACCGTCGGGTCTCGAACTCTAGGCTCTTCAGGTCAGAGTCAGCGCAGAGACAGGGGTAATCCTGACTCTGAGATAAACTCGGTTGGGCCTGCCTTAGTGGATTCACTGTTTGATTAACTGATTGCGGAATTGATATGATCATTGACGCCCTGGGTTGGAATGAGAAGGAAATTGGAAATAGAGAGCGTATCACGGCTCATTGTATAGTGGGCTGCACCGGCTTACACCTGGATGTGATTAAGAAAACCACGGATATCACTGGTCAGAGCAGACAGCCTATGAATCTGATTTCAGCAGGCGACCTTAATGAAAGTTAAACAAATAAAGCAAATATACGACATTCTTCATTAACTGAATTAATTCACTCGAGACAATAAATAAAAATGTATGACCAATGTGTTTAAAAACTTTCCAAATTTCTTTATCCTGAATATGGTTTTCTTATTTCATCAACATTCACATTTTTGATTTACATTTTAATCCATCTTCATGTGTCTGAAAATTACATTGAAATTAAAACTACAAAATATCCTCATGAATATAAGTGAGAAAACGATGAAGGCTTACCTTAAAAAATTTAATAAATATTCAAACAATTATTCATTAACGCTAATATTAGTAATTGTTGTAAACATTGTCAATTATTTAGTTGTTAGTAAACCTATATTTTCTAATCGTCTCCACAGAGACATTTTCACTCGGTATATATCAAGTTGTGACTAACGAATTCTCTTTTCAACCATCTGGGTAGGGGGTAGGCGAAGGTAGAGAAGGATAGGAAGGGGTTCATTGAAAGGGATTTTTAATATGAATATTTTGATTGATTTCTCAAATTAAAGGAGTCTTAGTTTAATAAAGAATTAAAAAGCTAATCTTCATAATGTATTCTCAACTTTCCATCTTGCCTGGATTGGATTCGCAATCGTCCAATCATTGGCCCGCTCGTAGCGCTCTTAATGAGCAACAACAATGATGTATAATGATTTCATTACATTATGGCCTCGTTTGGCGAGTAAGTTTTCGATTCTGCGGCCCAAACTGAAGCAGAGTCCGAGGAACAGTTTCCTGTAACACAATATACTAGGTATCAGCATTGTATCTCTTTCTCTATACAATTTCTAGAACTGCTGCCTTGCGGACGCTCTGAACAATGTGTGAAAACTTGCGCTACAATCTAATATCAATGGTGTGTTGTCGATGAATGAATGGAGACGTTGTTTCCTCATCGATGTACCACTCTTGATATGTACCGCAAGATGACACCCAGCCAGAGCCGTTTCATATACGATGGTACGAAAACGACCTCTGTCAAACTCAGATCGTTTACTTTCTCGTACGTTTTCGGAAATATGGATGGTTTTCAGGTTTTCCGTGAGATGTTGGCAATTTTTAAACTATTTTCTCAGAAACGTCTTCAGATTATAGCTGGCGCCCTAAGAAGAGACATATTCTTCTGCCATCTCATTGTGAGAGCGTCCTTGCCGTTTGTATATTCACCATCGAAACCCTCCATCAACTGGATTGCACAATAAATGGTGTTCTTTGTACAGGTGTCCCACCAACTGAGGGCCACCCCCATAACTTCTAAACGGTTTACGGTATCGACATGAATTTTTCTCTCAACAATGCGGAATCATGGGGCAAGTGATATGTAATGGAGGTATTGTTTGAAATATTTTCAGTTTTTGAAAAATTTAAACAACTTTGAATTTTTAAATGAAACTATAAATTTTTCTCATCAGCAGCATATATCATAAAAAGAGGAATCCAATGATGTATCATATGTTAGTGTATTAATAGAAATTTTAGTATAAAAGTAGGCTTTCTGACATGTGATTTTAAATTAACTTCATTTTCTGTGCACGTCTTCTAGAATTCAGTGGGAAATACAATTATTCAAATTATCGTTTCCACGTTGTCGCGGCAGGAAGTAATAAGAGCCAAAATTTATTGCTTATTTATCCTTGAAAATAGATTTTATTACATGGGAGTTTTTTTTGTTTGTTTTTTTCTCCCTTTCAAAATTCAAAATTTATTGCTTATTTATCCTTGAAAATAGATTTTATTACATGGGAGATTTTTTGTTTGTTTTTTTTCTCCCTTTAAAAATTCAAAATTTAAGTAGTATCTGACTTAGTGTAGGGATCACAGAATTTTTAAAATGTGCACACAATTCACTTTTCCCCATAGCACGTCATACGCAGTTTTAACTGTTTTTTTGACGTAAAATAAATAAATAAATAAATAAATAAATAAATAAATTAAGCGGACATTACTTCCTTTAGTAACCCTTGCGTCTGACGCCTTTGGGGAAGGTGGCCTTCTCTTCGCGGCGCCGCCGTCCGTATAAGGCTCGGCGCCGCGAAGACTAACATCCCCAAAGATTACAGTTGAAGGGGAAATATTGTCCGTTTAATTTAAAATCACATGTCAAAAAGTCTATTTTATTACTAAAATTTCTCACAAAATACAAACATATGATACATCATTGGATTCCTCTTTTTATGATCAATCCATTACTGGCGAGACAAATATATCATTCAATTTAAAAATAGAATATAATTAAATTTCTCAAAAACTAAAAATATTACGAAAAATTCCTATACAGAATATTACTTGCCTCATGATTCTGCATTGTTGAGCGGAATCTACATTTCCATATCGCAAACCGTTTAGAAGTTATGGGGGTGGCCCACAGTTGGTGGGACACTCTGTATAATGTATGACTCATATTGGATGTGAGTTGCTATTTATTAGTTCTGCGTAATCTAGGCATTTCTTTCTGCATCACAGTAATATTTGTTCAATTATGTAATACATTTGTAATCGTTCGTATCTTTATTTTTAAATCTCAGTTTTCTTGTGACTTTATATGGATCTCATGAATCACATTGCTACTAACTGAAGAAATATTATATCTGTAGCACTATAGTCGTTATCTCACAGCTATACAAAGGTCTGGGTATTTCATGATCTTGTAAAATTTCATTCCAGCAATATGGTTACATAATTGAACTTCGATAACTGGTCACTGAACATTTACTTAATTTTGAACTAGTCTCCCCTTCTTCAAAACTACTTCGTTAAACTAAATGACGTTACTCTTCAGATTTATTAATTTTTTTTTTCATTTTAATTTATTTTAAGTAGACGTTTCGAGCGCTTTTTTTTAGAAAGCAGGTATTCACTTAATTTGTTGTAAATAATCGGCTATATCATCCACTCCCTTTCTTTCAACATATTACTTCTGCAATTAAACGCCGATGCTTAGTTACCTTCACAACTATTTGTATATTTCTTATTAAATTTTTTTTTATTATTATTATTATTATTATTATTATTATTATTATTATTATTAAATTATCTTGGTAAATAAGAAATCAATTTTTGAGGTGTGTCAAGGAGTGTATATTAATGGTTAAAATTAGAAACGAAGACACAAAGGAATGTATAAAATAATAACGTAAAACAGAAACTAAAGATCTATCTAAAAACTAAAAATCTGTGGATCATCTGCAAAGAATGAGCAATGAGAGATTGCCCAATAAGATCTATTATTGCATACCAAACGGCAAATGGGAGTTAGGAAGACCAAAGAAGAGATGGTCTTCATTAGAAAACGAAGGATTAATCTAATAATTGCTAAGTAGTTGAATGTGGCGTCGCCGACACTGTAAACTCTTTTAAAAACATTTTCATGTGTTGAAAATTTTTTTCATACTTCACTTCTTTCACGCATAGTTTCGTTTAAATATGTTCTTACAGTATCTGCCGTTGGACTTACCAATGTATAGTAGTAGCTGATACTTCAAAAATTCCCAACTTCGAATGGCCTAGTATGTTACCTCCATACGGGATATGAACTGGTAATATTGCAAATTCAAAATAATATTCGTTGTAAAAAATACTTGGAAGGCATTGATGATGCGAACAGAGTTTAGTACAGCTATATTTTTTTATGATTTTGGTTAATATGCACAATAATGCACAAAGATCACCAGCAGATACTGCACACTCACAAAATAACCTGTTCTTCTGGATTATTCTCTAATCCTAATATAAGATTAGACTCAAATTGTTCCGAGAAGTTTGCCCCAAAATCTTCTACAACTACGTTTGATCCTTCCACGGATTTGCTTAATACTTCCATATTCTTCTCCTACGATTTTAATTTAGGAATAATTTTCTGACAGAAAAATTAACCGAGAAATAAAAAAGCACCTAATTTACACAATTCGAGTGCTTTTTTATTTCTCTATTAATTTTTCTTTCAGAACAAATATATTCATTTCTCTTCTAAATAATAAATAACTTACATGTTTCTGGAGTGTTTCTATGCTTCTTCAATGCAAACTTTTGCCTAGAAAGCAATTTTTCAAATCACCTTTTGATTGCTTATTGCGGCTCAGTCATTCGGAATATCCAAGGAATTTAATAGACAAAATATGCTTAAAATTGTTTTAAGAGCTTATTTTCGACGTTTCCTCTCCGGACTCTGAAACTCGGTATTTGTGCACTTAGAATTATAAAAGTGAGAAATCGAACGTAATAACGTTCATTCATTCTCTATCATTACTTACAATTTCGTTTTCTCTGTATTCACTTGAAATTCTTCAAATTTAATAAGTTCCAAGGCAATACTGCTCGTAGGTTTTGCAAATTTACTTTTTAAAATATGATAATTGGTCTATGAACAAAAATTAAAATTAAATATGCCGCGCGTTTACTTGTTAAAATTAACTTCACTTGTTCACTTAAACATGTCAAGATCAGTATTACCAACGTCGTGAAAGAAAATTATTGAGCGAAAAATGCCTTTGGGTATTGGAGTTCAATCAACGCCATCTACATCGATGTATTTAGGTGGCGTTTATTTTATTCCCGGTATAATCACGAAGATGGCAGCGCCAAAACACTCAAAAACAGGTTTTTGTAAATTTCTTTGAAATGTTCTGGCCGGATCAGAAAACAAATTATCAGTTCCCCATCAGGATTGATTAGGTGTACAACGCTCATGGAAATGAAAATACAAGAAAAAATAATTCCATAGATGTGAATTACGATAAAAACTGACAATTTTATTGGTATGGCATCCTTACATGCGACGCGTGATATACGAAAATATCGTAATTAGTAGATTATTAACATTCATGCATTTTTTTCTAAGAGTAATGAGTGTCTAGTTCGTAAATATGACGTTGATTGACCTAATGAAATATTTGTACAGTTAGCTGAATAGACTCTTTCCCGCCTGGATGTCAATGCCTCGGGTTCGATTGCCCGCAGTCCCACGTGGTGGCGTGTCCGGCACCTGCCCGTGGATTCCAAGGTCGCTCGGCAGCGCGGCAGTCGATACCTCGAAATGGGCGGGAGTTAAGTATCGTGTTGGGATGCGCTCATAGCCACCAATGCAGACCGTCAAAATTGAATGAGATATTCCCATATAAAGATAATGCACTGAGATATTTCACATGACTTACGCATGTATCCACCCCTATTTTTTATTTATTCGTTATTATTTCGGGCAAAACTCTTTTTCTGTTCCTTGATTTATTTTGAATATATTATTCGAAAAAAACTTTTTATTTATTGATTGTTTCATTAGTTTGCGGTTCTGGAAAGTTCAACGACTTGGTTTCAGCTTTCCTACATTTTTATTACTACTATTTCGAGTTTATAACTTACACTGTTCGGAGTGTTAAGTGATCCACTGTCGGAAATTATTCTATAAATCAAAAGAATTCAGTAAAAATTAAAATACACCATAAATCTGTTACGTTGGGACTCTTAAAGGTTTTTGGCAAACCGTTGTCCGTTAAATATAACAGTGGGTGTTGAGTGTATTATACAGACTGAAATAATCTAACCCCATCATACCTTACCTTTACAATATTAGAATTCTATCACATATATTTACTTGTGGAGGTTAACGATTTTTGACAAACTTTCCTTCTGTAAATTTGTTTCATTTTTCGTGGAGTAAAAATAACCGATTATGTTTTTAAAACGAAAATAGAAAATATGATTGTCTAAAAATTGATTTGGAAACTTTTATTAAGAAATGATTATGTTTTGCCCTTCGATTTGTAATTTCAAAATAACTCAACTTACGCAAATGTTTAGATGTTATTATAATTACATCTGAGACCAAAATCCAATTACAATACTACAACGTATTGCGAGATGAAATTACCCAATTATCTCGGTACACAAATTGAAGTTAAAAATAAAATCTTGAGACTATATATTGAGACTATGCTGATTACAAAAAAGAAAAATAATGTTTATTTTAACAAAACAATGATATAGTTCAATGAATTAATTACATTTGTTTTGTATTACTTTTTAAAAAAGGCTGCCCTATGCCTGTAACAAGTAATGTACTTCAGCTTCCGAGTCAATGACCCGCATCTCGATCGGGTTTTTGTCCTGTTTCCCTGATCCATTGAGCAAAAGCTTAGATGGGCCCATGATTTGCTCCTGGACGTAAACGTAGCTTCACTATGCGCACGTTTTGTTGATGTCTCCTTTTGCTTGTAGTGGTAGTCGAGCTGAGGATGAGTTACTACTTTGTTAGCAATGCCAAAAAATCATATCTGTAGATTGTTTACTGTTGCAAGTAAGTTTTCTGTGGGAACAACACGTCTAGTTTTTCAAATGCTAATCTCGCGCTTTCAAACATTTTTATTATTATTATTATTATTATTATTATTATTATTATTATTATTATTATTATTATTATTATTATTATTATTATTATTATTATTAATTAAAAAAATAATCTTTCAACTATTAATAGTTAAATTATTGGGAAGGGATTCTGGAACTCAGGAAAGCGTCCGCACATGATTTTCTTCCCCACACGTCACATAGATTTTTTAACTGGTTTTTGACTAAATGAATATCACGTCAGTGACATCTGTTGATCCCCTGAGCACCTATGTCAGTCCGATATATGTGATTGTGTAGTTCGTGATACATGTGATAGTTCAGTTCAGGGGAGAGGATGAAAAAGGAGGATTGCGTAGATTTCTTTGCCTGATCGTTAGGGTACTGCTCCGGTATTCGCCTGGTATAGATTGGACAATCCACATCAAACTACCGATGAGAGCAGCAAACAGCAAGATTTCTTCTATAGAGTGTCATTAAATGCCACCCAGCAACGAAACTAGTTTTGAAAATCATTCATCGAAATCGAATCGTCGAACTTCTTGGTCAAAGGTTCGCGTATGCAACGGTGTTATTACTGAGCCATCGAGGTCGGTGTTTGGATAGAGGTATCAACTGAAGACGTGGTATCTTCCCACTATAACTTGCATTTGTATAATAGAAATCAGCTCATAATTACTTCTCTAGTAGACGTGATATGATGGGATCGAGTGGTTGACTTTATTCTCGTGCGGTGCTCGTCAAGGTCGGCCACGTCCAGTCGATATTGTGGCTTTGGCGGGAATTCGGTGGCGTGCCGAGATAAACACGTAACCTTTCCTGCGATCCGATGAGATTAGTTCGGCGCTGGATGGCACTGAGCAATCTACGCTCTTCTCAGGTTCACGAAAAAGGGTGTAATCTGTTCTAACAGGACGAAGATTTATTTGCCTACGATTCTCAACACTGTTTCTGAACGGGAAGAGTTCATCGCACGGAAAAGGGACATTCATGAAGAGGAGCATGCTATTTGAAAGAAATTAGGAAAAAGTCGTGAATGTCTTACGAGTTACATCTTTGTCATCGATTTGTTGAATTTGAATCATTCATAGAAGCTCATTAAACTGAAATGCAAAAAACTATTTTTTCACATTATGACCTTTATTATAGTTACGAAGTACATTTTAGAGAACCAAATATTTTTACTAAGGTAAAAGAACTTGGTTCTCAGACACGTTCTAAAAGGCTGGTGATAATTCAGATTCCAGATAATTCAAAATATAAAGTTAAATATTTTAATTGGTACTGTAAGTATGCCTTAATATATCGCACACAAGGTTCGTCGATTCTGAAATAACTTCGACGAAGGGATGTTTCATCGAGATCGCGGAAATGGCGTAATATAAGAATCAAAACTTTTCCATCGAATTGTAGTTTGATACTATTTAGCATATACTAGACGATATATGTTATTAAAAGCGTTTATAAGTTGAAAGATACAACAAAGGCAACGTAGTATTTGTCTTTTATGGAATAACTTTCGTGGTAGAATTGGCTCTTTCGTTTCATTCCAAGTCACTCAGAACTCCGTCCTCCTATAAACACGCGAAAGTTTGACAGTCGGCAGATTAACAGAATTCATTTTCGAACTTTAGTTAGATCCAATTTTCTTCAATAACCGTAATTCAAGAAGCGGCTTAAGTGACTTTTCTTTACAACTGATTTCAAACAGTGGGTTTTCATTAAATCGTATTCAATATTATTATCAATCACCAAAAATGATTAGTTATTGAAAAAAATGCATTTTTAACATACGCAAGAGACAAATGGCAACTAATGTTTTTGAAAATATTCATTAATAACACAAACTGTGATCATAAACAATGATCGTTTTGAAGGGACGCTTCTCTACAATGTATGAGAATGTTTGTCATATCCGCAGTTGGAGAGAGATGGTAATGAAGGGATGGAGAGGGAGTGAGAGGAAAGAAGACGGACAGAAAGGGAGAGAGAGGGATGGAGAGAGAGAGAGGGAGAGGGAAGGAGACGGACGGAGAGAGAGTGTCGTGACTCCCACTTAGAACTGAAATGAGTGAAAATTGAAGTGTGTTTGTTTTCCACAAATGGCAAAGAATGAGAAGCAAAAAATGTGGTCTCATTCTCGAGGAATTATCTTTTTGCAATTAAACTAAAAGACGCATTGCTTTCTATTTCTATCTTTGCCTAATACACGACATTTAGAATATAAAATACTGACAAAATGTCATGAATGAAAGAAAGTAATTGATATTGTTTGGTAATTGTTTCCATTGAATAGGATTAATTTCTATCTTACTGTACTTACGAAAATGTCTATTTTGTAAGAAGCCACTGAAAGTGAAATCATATTGAACGTGACTCTGACTTCTTCTTTAAAACATTAAATTCATGTTCCCTTTTCTCGTGTCGAGACATTCAACCTCATAAATGTATTTTTATTTAGAAGGTCTTTCTATCTTGATCACGGAGACTACAGACTGCTCTCAACACTTCGAACGCCTTTATCGAAATTCGGCATGCACTGAAAAGTCGTTAGTAAAGAATTTTACAGAAAACGATATTTCAGGGACCTAAAGAATATGTATAATTTTAAATTTGTGACGCCTCTCTGACAATTAACTTGCCTTCCCAGAGAATACTCTATCCCTGTTGCCTCGAAATTTCTTCAGATCTACTGAAATGGTGTTGATGTGATGACGTTGGTCTCATTTATCGGAGTTCGCTTTTCTTCTTGGGTACTATCAGTAAAATTACTTGCTAGTCTTCATAGTGCATAAGAATAACAATTTATTTTCGACGGTTTTTCAGAAATTCGAGTGAACTTGACTATGAGCCAAGTGGACAAATTTTAGTGCCTACAAAAACATAAAAGGTCTATAAAGACATTAACATTTCAGAAAGGAAGTAAAATCCAAGAGACTAAAATGAATGCGATGAATTTGCAAGGACCAAAAAACGTCCAAAATCGACGATTTAGGTTTAGGGAGAAGAAACATTGTTGTACGGATGCTTGGTAGTAATGAGAGCGTTTGCATCAGGTGCGTCAAGCTGGAACAGCCAAGTCAGCACACCCACACGAAACATATCTAATCATTTATTGCTAATTAATTGCCAATTAACTGCCACATTTTTTAATTAATTGCCACGTATTTTCGTGGAGAAAACGGGTGTGTGCTAGCTTGACGTCAAGCCAGCACACACATCAGTTAAATTCGAGCCAGAGCTCAACGGAAACCATCTAATCATTTATTGCTAATTAATTGCCAATTAATTGCCACAATTTGGAATTATTTCGCACGTATTTTCAGTCTAAAATAATAAAAGTAAATGGCAGCAGGCATGACGCAACCCGCAACATAATTTTGAACTTCAAGCCAGCACACACATCAGGTAAATACGAGCCAGATCTCAACGGAAACCATCTAATCATTTATTGCTAATTAATTGCCAATTAATTGCCACGATTTGGAATGAATTCGCACGTATTTTCAGTCTAAAATAATAAAAGTAAATGGCAGCAGGCGTGACGCAACCCGCAACATATAAAAAATTGGAATATAGAGAAAACAAACGAGCACAATCACATAAAATTAACGAGATAGTTTAAACACATATCGAACTATTATTTTACTCTATGCATGATTTAATTACCCCTCTCTTTTATGAGATAATACATTTTATAACTTCGTACTTTTGCAAACACGTACGACATTCAAATAGATAATGCAAGAGTACCAACGAGTGCGATATATCTATAATCTTTTAAATAATTAAATACACATTCAATACTAGTTTACTATACTGAAGATAAATTAATCAATGTTGCCGTGTGTTATATAAACATTGCTGAAACTGCATCAGATTTATCGAACCAACCCACTTTTTCAAAATCGAAAATGCAGAGAAACAGCAAGCACAATCACATAAAATTAAAAAACATACTTAATAGATGTTTATAACTAATATTTTACTCTACACACTATTTAATTGCTCTTGTCATTTATTAAATAATAATTTGTTTAAACGTCTTTGTTATGAAACCTCATCGAATTTCGAACAGGAAATGGGAGAGTACCAACGAGCTCAAAATTATGTTGCGGGTTGCGTCATGCCTGCTGCCATTTACTTTTATTATTTTAGACTGAAAATACGTGCGAAATAATTCCAAATTGTGGCAATTAATTGGCAATTAATTAGCAATAAATGATTAGATGGTTTCCGTTGAGCTCTGGCTCGAATTTAACTTATGTGTGTGCTGGCTTGACGTCAAGCTAGCACACACCCGTTTTCTCCACGAAAATACGTGGCAATTAATTAAAAAATGTGGCAGTTAATTGGCAATTAATTAGCAATAAATGATTAGACATGTTTCGTGTGGGTGTGCTGACTTGGCTGTTCCAGCTTGACGCACCTATTTGTATCTCGGAGTTACCGCACCTAAAGCAAGGTTAACGGTCCTATCTGATCTCTCTCTCTCTCTCTCTCTCTCTCTCTCTCTCTCTCTCGATTATATTGTAGTGCGAATGGTATTACATTCTAACAATAATAACACTTTATTGATCGAAACGTAAACGACGCGGGGTCTCTCAGACAGTGAAGCTCCTTGTTATCTCACCGCATTCTACCCAATGTGTGTTTCCAAACTGACAGAAAAAAGTGTCGAAACAGCGTTGTCACGTTCCACAATCAGCGATAAATTGATTCAACATTTAACCACGCGTTCTAGAAATTTAGCATAGGAGAGTAGAGGACAAGGCGTACCTTACTGAAAAGGTTTTCGGGGTGAACCATGTTGTTCAAAATGTTGGCAGCATTGCCGGTAACGTGGCGTCACCTGAACAGCCGAGTTCACTAAGATTTTGTCTGTGAAAACTTTCTTGTACTCGTCTTGGAGGATCCTAGTCGAACAGGATAGAAAACCTGACGTAAGTCCATGTCAATCGAGGTCTTTTATCGAGGTCAGTTCTGAATGCTCGGGATTACTAATATTATCTATTTTTACTTATGCTGCGATGTGACGGGCTTCCCGATATATCGCCATGGCTTCAAAATACAGTTTTATGACTAGATCATACAATTCAGTAAATCGTACTTAAGAAAAAGCAGAAAACTAGGTTTAGCACAGCAAAGTTTGCGCGCGGTTCATGTACATTTGTCGAAGTACTGCTCGTGAATTCCTTTGGTATTGTTAGTAGAAACGAGGAAAAACTACCGATACCGATAGTCGGCCGCCAAAATCTCCCACAGACAGTAGCTGCATTTGATCTAGCTACGTATCTGTCGTGCCTAAAAATCGCCATTGTCGGGACTCGACTCCTAGGTCAACGATGCTGCAGATGCAACGCATGTTACCACTAATCAAATGCAGCTCATACCGCCGATCCGACGGCAATATTTACTCTTCCTCTATAAATACGTTTTCGACAGAGGCACCCAGGATTTTTATGGGGGGTGGGTGGGCTACTGGAGTCCAGGGTCCAGCCGTTCCCTCGTAAAGAACTTTTCACATAACCTGAGCATAAGACGTATTTTTCTTTGTTGACTTATAGTTAAACTAATAACGTAAACAGTTGACACATTGAACGATTTAGTTAAAGAATAGAATTACGCTATACTTGTTTTTCTTGTAACGTGGCGGCTGAGGGTAAAATCTCCAAGATGGAATTCGGCACGACTTTTTGAGTCACTCTCAGTCCTGCCGCTAGAGTCGCTTGATCTGCAGCACTGCTCGATGCGGTCGCTATCATGCGACATCCTGCGGCAGGACCAAGGAAGACGCAAAAAGTCATGCCGAATTCCATCTCGGAGATACTACCCTCAGCCGCCACGTTAGAAAAAAAACAAGTATAGTAATTGCTATATTTATTCATATGTATCATTGGCTTCTGGGGGCTGAGCCAGTGCGTGATGGTTACCTGCACGGAGCGGTGTTCGGTGCGCAGCGGGGCGGGCGGCGGGCGCTGCAGCAGCTCGGCCATGGGGCTGCTGGCGAGGGAGAGGCCGCCCCGCGGCAGGGGCAGCGTGTGCGCGCGGTCGCCCGTCGTGTACGGCTCCGACTGCGTCTCCCACGCCGCAGGCCTGCAAAGCCGCCACGCAGCGCCGACACATTTACTCGCTTTTACACGTATTTTTACACAGTTTCTTTATTTGATTGGTTGATGTTTCCGGACGCTTCAACTGTTAAGGTCATAAGTCCCGAAAGTGTAGTGCTGGCGTTTTTATCGCAGAGGGAAGCGGTGACCTTACCCCGCTGGATGACGAGATTCGCCGGTGGCTTACACGTCGGCTTGCGGTTTTTCCAAACCAGTTTTCTCCCATCTACACAGGTAACGTCCCATTTGAGACAAGCTCTATGTTCGCGACTGATCTCCCGACATTTGTGGTAATGTAGTGGTAAGTGTGTGTAAGGGATGAGGATAGGGCAAGGAAAAGAAAGGAGAGATATGTGCGGTCCATGTCCCGTCGGCCGTTTGTTAGGGTACTGCTCGGGCATTCGCCTAGTGTTGATCGAAAAAAACACATAAAAGTACCGATGAGTGCAGCTGGCCGCCAGAATTCTCCACACAGCGGCTAAATTCAATCTAGGTAGAGTCGAAAATCCTGCTACAGGCAGGACTCGAAACCGAAAATCTCCCTATCCAAAGCACTGCAGTGACATCAACTGATGCCCTCAGCCATCTCAGCCGGTTCCTTACGAAGTAATCAACTGTACTTGTTTGCTTCTGGACATAAATTATCATCTCTAGACGCACGTAATTTTGACTCTGCTTTTACTAGGTGTGCTAAGAGTAGAGCCGGGAATGTGATTTGCTAATTTGTTAACAATTCTAAAAAATCAAATCTGTAGTTCGTTTACCGACGCAAATAAGTTTTCTATAACTCGGGATCGAAAATGTTTTTGTTTTAAATGTTGCCAACTTCTGTTTTTTGGTACTTTTATTCATCATGCAACTGTTTATAGTAGAAGGGCGAGGAAGGGTTTCTAAAGCTAAAGAAAATGTGCCTTATTATATTTATTCCCCATACGTTATTTCACGTACATTCAGTCCCCCCCTGTGACGATAAATAAAAAGTCATATCAAAACGACCGCACTTCCGCCGCAAAAAATGTGTTCCCAGCTGCAATGCGAAGCAATTGCAACGTTTCTTCTGAAGAGAGGTGTGGGTGCATACGCTGGAACCCGCGTTCCGTAGGCCCCACCCACCTGCCGGTGCCGCCGCGCACCTTGGCCGCTCGCTCGGTGAGGCGGCCGGCCGGCACGCCGCCGTGCAGCTGCAGGTACTTGGCGCAGCCGCGGTTGCCGCGGTGCAGCGCCGCGTCCATGGGCGTCATGAGCGCGCCCTTCGACGTGCGCATCACCGGGTTCAGCAGCGCCTTGTGGTCCAGGAGAATCTGTAACAGGCAAGAATTGTTCAAGGTTGGATATACGTAAAGGGCAGGCATGTCAAGGTCGCGGGAAAAGTAAGCTTCCTACAGCTCACGGGCACTGCGTCCAAAGAAATTGGCGCGAGATTTAAAAGTAAGGGTTGTACAAATTCCTCCTTAGTGGCGGTACGTCACTGGATACCGGGCCCATGACAGTCTTTGGGAGAAGTTACTTGTCAGTTATTGTCACAAATTTAGCAATATTAATTCCCATATTCTCCTTAAGGCAAAGAAATGATCCATTAAAATGAAATAATCAGTCCGATTTCAAATTCTCAATTGAGAGTAGAATTTAAAAAAATTGAGTCAAAAGAATCTTGATTTTGTAAACCTGTTTACTTAAGAGTGACATAAAAGAATGAACTTTCAACGTTCAGCTTAGAAGGTTTAACAGACAAATATTCTTGTCTGTTAAAAGCGCTGTTCGTATGTAAGCGAGAAATGTTAACTTATGGAGACTTGTTAATTTATTTCACATTATTTCTAAATACAATAAATAAATACAAAAAATGATTGATTTATTAACACAACTCAAAACAAAAACAAGGGAAGAATTCGCCATTCAAACATATTCCTGTCACTTCACCAAGATGTTTGTATAAGTGAGAATTTAGTACGAAAATAAAGTTGAAATAGTAATAGGTAATGAAGAATGTAAACATAATACAATTCTCGGTTATTTGATAGAAAAAATATGACAAATACATTTTCGTATGAAGCCACTATTTACCGCCTCGCGCCGCTTCAGCTTAAGCATGTACACCCCCTTCTGGATTTAGAGGGGAAAGGAGACCGAAGTCAGGGTAAATTGCTCCTGCCCGTAGGAGTGCCGGGCTCCCAGGCGGGCAAGTAGTTCGTGCGGGCGCGGTTTGATGCACCTGGTGTGGGGTGTTTAACATAAAACATCCTCAAGGCCATGAGTTGGCCTTTTCTTCACCATTCCGAGGACCCGCGGTGTCTCGAATTGACTAACCTCCGTGACATCACGCAGCATGGTTAAGCAGTTCGGCTTCCGACGCCGGCTGACGGCGTTTGATGTTCTTATGAATAAACAGCTCTGATGAAGGAAATCTATTTTCCGAAACGCCCACAAATAAGTAATTAACACTTCCATTCCCTTGATCAAGCCTCACGAACCGGCTGCGTCTATTACAGGACGTCTATTTAAGACCCTTCAGTGTGGTTGCTCGGCATGGAGCTCCCTCACGATGAGCTCTCTACTCCACGGCATTTGAGGCTTGGCGCGCTGCGCTCTTCAATACAATGTATGTCACTTGAGGTGTTTAAAGTGCGCTCTGCCTACTTGTACGCACTTTTTGATGCGTCAAAACTTGTTGATTCATTTATTAAAATCTTTTTCTCTTATGCTAGAAATTTAGTACGTATGTGTTCGTGAAGCTTCTTGCGGATTGTTTTTGTAAACTGTCGTTCAACATAAAACTCGAGACAAGACCACATTGGTTTATTGAGCAATTGATTATTTCGTGATTCAGGCGCGTCAACTGGTATGGTCATTAGCCCCATAAATGTAGTGTATGTTTTTATCACGTGATGTGGCGGTGTTCTTTTGTCGTTGACTGGAGAAGACCGGCGCCGAACTACCCCTCGGATTTCGGGGTTTTCTCCAACTAGCGGGGTTTCCTACAACCTACAATAATCCGTGTAGGCTAGCGGGGTTTCCTACAACCAGGTATCTCCCACCAGCGAGGCACCGACCCAGCTGGGACAAACTCTAAGCTCCCGACTGGTCTCCCGATATTGTGGTGGTGTAGGGCATGTAAGTGTGTGTATAAATAGAGGGTGAGAATAAGACTAGGAGGAAGGAAAGAGCCTTAACCCACCTCAGCCGATGGGACGACATTAGGTGAACTTGGAGGTCAGAGGCCACGAATACTGTATCAAGTTGTGGACTTTCCTTGTACCTCTCTATTTGGCAAAACAATCATGCAAAAACTCTGTTGAAAGAAGAATTGCTGCCAGTTGTATATTCAATATACAACTTGAACTTACCCGTTTGATTCTTTCTCGACCATATTGTGTGAAAAGGAAATATTGAAGGGTCTGGGAAGATTTTGCGGCACACAATATTTTAGTTTATTTTTATCGTATCAAATGTTCTAATTTATAAAATGGTATTGGTTCTGCCGAATCATGTGCAGATTTTGAGAAATAAGCATTAGACACAATTCTGCTACCTTGCGTTGAAAGCGTTTGAATGAAAGCCGATGAGATTGAACACTTTGCTGTATTAAAAAAAGAACACAACGTTGCATGGTATCCAAGTGACTGCGACCTCCAGCAAAACTGGATTATTTCTCATACCCTTCGTTTTTATAAAGAAAAATTCACTGCAGCTTTACACTGTACGTCCCATTCCCTCAGTATTCGCCAGGAGGCGGCGATCGAATGACGTCATTGTCTCATGTCAGTGGTCTCCTTTTCAAGATGTGCGTGGTTGCAATTTGTGTGGAAACATGTAAGATGTATTTTTATCAGGGGGTTATGTAAACAATTCGAATTGATTTTGTTTGATTGATGTGGAATTGATGTGGATGTTTGTGATTAAGAAGCAGAAAATAAATGTAAAAATTTTCGCTAACCTGTGTGTCAATACTGATTAGTTTCGAAAGAAAACGGGACTTTTCTTCGCAAAAAAAATTATAAGAAATATGGTAAGGGACTTTAAAAGCTTAATATGATATAAATAGGAAAAACGATGTAAATTTTTTCTATGAATTAAAATTCAACTAATTAAAAAGAAAACCAAACAGCACCATTCTATAACAATAAAATTTGCCTTATAGCATACAATAACTTTAAACACACAAATTATGTACAAAAACAGACGGATTAGACTAGAAGTATTATATTATAGTCAGTACAGCGTATAGGATATAGGAGATGACCGAACGTGAGTTAGTTGGCTTTAAATATTCTCAATATATTTATTGATTCTGGCTCTCTGGCTTGGGATGAGATGTGATCAATACAATGCATTTTTAAATAAATTGAGTAAAATTACGAAAAGTGTTGATTTGAAAGGGGACACGACACCTACTCCACATGGATTTCCGGCTGCTGGTGTGAGTGCGCCCATGGGCGGTCGCCGGTGCACAACTGCACCGCAGGCGGCGAGTGCAAGGCGGCGGCGGCGGCGCTTCGCAGTGGCGTGCAACTCTGCGATTCTCACGGGGAAGACGCGCTTCGACTCGACTTTTTTGCCGCAAACCTTTCGTGCAGGCGCCTCGCGCAACTGTTGAGCGACAGAATGTTAATGGCGAGAAGGAACGTGGGAGAGAGAGAGAAAAGTAATAGAGGAAAGGCGCGGGCGAGAGAGAGAGAGAGAGAGAGAGAGAGAGAGAGAGAGGGAGGGAGGGAGAAAGAATGAGGGAAAGGGAAAGCGGGAAACAGAAAATGAGAAAGGGAGGGAGATAAAAGAAAATGAAAAAAGGGAAGCGTAAGAAAAAAATTCACAAGAAGTGATGAGATACGACGAATAACAGCGAGGGGGGGTCGGGGAGTAAAAATATAGTAGAAGAAAGACATTTTTGAAGAAGGAGAGAGGATGAGGACGAGAGCAAATGTACGAATGGAGAATTAAATGAACAACTTTTTGAAATAATATCACACTACGCGAGAAAGGGTGCTGAAGAAGAAAATATGCAGGATGTTCCAAAAATGCCTGGAGGTGCGTGACCATTTAGAAGGAAAATTAATTGAAGTACAAAGTCGTTTTAAGTCTGTGGCTGCGTAGATATCATCCGAGAATGTTTAATTAGCTCAAAATTTGCCGTAACCAACGAACTTGGCAACTGAGTAACATTTATATGTCACGTGCGATCACGATATTATTTTAGTTCATGAAAATTTCACTTTTTGTCGAAAACCGAAAATTAGCGCTTATTGTTAGTGCAGGTTTGGTCAAAGTCGTAATACCATCGAGGACAGACATTACAAAGAACAAACAAATGATTACTAAGGACACCTGTTTTTTCACTTATATTTCAACAAAACTGAATAATTATATAACAGACCTCACAAAACGCACTTTTGTGAATCAGACGATAAAGAAGTGGACCAGCTTACCATCGACAGTCTTTGAAACCTTTCCTCTCACTAAAAATGTTTATATATAAGTTAGGTCGAGTATAATTTAGATTATATTAACAATATCATCTAGTTTCTTTTTATTATTTCGAATAAGAAATGTATTTGTAGTTAATTGGAGCAGAGTAGTGTTGGGTTAAGTGAAATGTTCAGTGAAGAAATCGGGCAAGAGAGAAATAAAATGGACCGGGCACGGAAAGTGGCTTAGTGTGGTGGAAGGAAGTGGAAAGAAGTGCGAAACGATAATAAGCAATAACGTATCCGTAATTGATGCAATAGTTTTTTTTCTGTTGTTCGTATGTTTTAATTTCTTTGGACGACATTTGATTTTTATTGATTGAATGATTTGATATTTATTAGAGAAATATTATAAGTATCGTTATGAATATTTTTGTAATCATTTTTTTCTGTTATATTGTGTATAATAATAACAATAATTGTATATTATTATTATTATTATTATTATTATTATTAAATTCTGCCACCAGTTTTTGAAACTATTTGCTGAATAAATCTCTCTATTTATAATTAACGGAATAATTCAGAAGTATTATATTTTTTTATCATGAAGCGTTTGGAAAAGGCATTATTTGTATCGTAGACGAAAGGAAATTCTTGTCATTTAATCCGTCATTTTTCGTTCAAAGAAGAAAGTAAAGCATAGTTAAGGCATATAAAAAATCAGTAAACTAGTATCCAATGTCAGAATAGAGTGATTTTCATTCTAAATGGCATTTTACATGCCGCGTTGGTTTCTTACTAATGAATATTGTGATACCTATTTCATTAGTGATGCAAATTGCAATTATGCACATAATTATAATAGAAAAACCGCAATAATTCAAGCATCTTCCAATTAGATACGGCACATGAAATTTAGAGTGAGCTACGAGCGATAAAAATTACACGCGCGTAAGTCTTTAATATCGATTACTGAATGAGTAACACATTTCTCTCAGAAATATCGTATCTACGAATGCGGTACTCAGAAGGAGTTTGCGTGTCTTGGCGCTGAAGGCCGTAACGCGAGTCTTCTAGAATCCACCGGGGTTCCCCAAGGTAACGAGTTGGAAACGTGTTATGTCGCAGTGCGCAAGAACAACTTGTTAAGTGGAAAGAAATCCACTCACGCATGAAATAATTACAAAAACGTTTCTACTTGATCTGGCCTTGACCACTAAAACTATGAATGTAGTGGTATTACCAGTTCAACAACCCATGAAGTGCAGTTGCTGAAGAAAATAATATTACGTAAGGTACTAAGACCTACATTTCGAATTCTTTGCAAGACATTCACGTTTTTATTACATAATTTCTCAAGACAATCTCTGAATGAGAATAATTTAGCGCTGATAATTAGGTGAGTCATTGCCTTTATATTTATAAGGCTAAAATTATAATTAAAAGTGCTTTATTAATTCACTAAATTATTACGTCATGAGGTGAAGACTCAATTAATTCCCTTACTTTGTTTTAACTCATGAAGTTAATAGAAAACGACGGGAAGTTTGCCTGTCTCAGGCTGAGAGTACCTCTTGACGGGCTATATCTATATGCTGAGTTCAGATTCTCCGGAAAAAGTTAAATGTTTCATAGGATATGATGAGACGGGGAAATACTATTGTTTCTTCAGATATAATTCCATGTTGGAGAGCCAGTAGCAACTAGCACCTAGGGAAAATCGAAACACTATGTGCGAAGTCAGGCCTCCCGGCACTCCTCCTGTAAGCGAATCCTGATTTAATAAATTAGGAATGCATTGTCCTAAGGGACTTGTCTAAGGACAAGTACTTGTCCTCGTGTTGTGATTCGGCCTGCCCGCGGCTCCTAAAAAAATTAGGATTTACTTTGTCATATATTTTCTCAGTTGAGCCACATTCATCTTTCAAGTGGATTCATGCGCGATGGCACCCATAAAAGTAAAGAATGTGAAGAAGAGTGCCTTCAATGTTATATTCTGTATTTTTGTTGCAATATACTCAATAATTTTGATGCGTAGTGGAGACGAAATGCTCAAACAGCACGTTTCTTCAAGGAGCACACAAGGTAGGTTCTTGCAGAAATAATGTTTTTGCGAAGCAGCGTTTAGGTAATAAATACTGCACCCTGTGAAATGTGACCAATCGCCAAGTACACATGTTTAAAAAAAGGGTTTTATGTTTCTCTCGCAGTTTTCGGTGAGTAGCAAATTGCATCAATTATTTTGGGCATTTGAAATACCACATTTGCGTGAATTTATTGTTAATTTATTACTTAAATATGTTTTAATCAATGTATTGTATACTTTAAAACGATTGTGGCAATTGCACTTTTTGATCAATTCCAAAGTAACATTCGATGATATGCGATAATAGAACATATCTGAATTACAGGTACAACAGCACAATCCCCTCTTGTATTTCAGGTACACCTTTTTAAAGTGTTTGTTGATTTTAAAATGCAGGAATCACATGATTAATGATTGTTGGATTAAGAAGTATATGTTTCTTGGGAGTTCTGTAAACAGGTGTGAAAAAGAAAAGATACTACGGCAAGAGGGCATAGACAACACTTTGAAGAAAGAGGTCCGAAAGCAGTGAAAAGAAATATAATGAAAAGATGAAGTATTTTAATGAGAAGAGAAAACATACAAAGAGAAGTAATTGAAATTGACATGTAGTCAAAATTTGAACAGGAACTATCACTGGAACAGAACGAAAAAAAACGATAATATTTACTTTCCAACGTATCGCCTGTCTGGGTTTACTCGCATCATCTGAACAGCTACAATTTAACAATTAGTACATTCTAATTGAGAAAATTAGCATGCATTTAGTTATGAAGCTAAGAGTTCCCAAACACCACAAGCCCACATATTGACGCCGCATATATTACAGATATCACTAAAGAATCGTCTAGTCATACTCTTTTATGTGACCTTAAAACAATGAAATTTTCATTTACAAATGTATTTATCTTTATGCATATAAAAATTGAAGTAATATCTTTAGCAAGATTAAAAATATAACACAAATTTCTGTGGGACTTGTACCGTAAGTGGACATACGACTCATTATGTTAAAACTATTATACTTTTAGAATAAATACAAGAAATAAAAACATCCACTTCGAATCTTCTCTAAACGGTTCAAACTATTGAGATAAAAATTTCATCAAACAATTGAGGACACAGAAATTCATGTTTTATAGCTTTTAGCTTTTTGGCACAATTTTAACGATATTGGAATAACTTTTTTTTTTTAAAAGAACACTTCTGAAACCTTCTGGAGTAGCTCATTTAACTAGTAAAACAAATCAGGATTAAGCATCTTTACTTGAATGGTCAGTGAGAAACGGCCTTAAACTAAATCCATTAAAATCTCAATCAATTATAATTGGCTCCTATCGATTCCATAAAGCACTTCAAAATCTAAATATTCCTCATATCGTACTGGATAACACTACTGTTCCTCTATGCTCTCAAGTTAAAAATCTCGGTCTGACCATCGACAAATTCCTAAATTGGGAACCTCATGTTCGGGATACTTGCCTCAAAGTGTATGCTTCAATGAACTCACTCAAATGTTCTTACAAATGCATTCCACCCAAAACCAAAGAACTACTAGTAATATCCCTCTTGCTCCCCCTACTTGATTACGGTGACATTGTGTACGGTAACGTAAAGAAATCAACCGCTGACGCTCTTCAAAGAGTTCAGAATGCGTGTGTTAGGTTTCAATATAATATCAGAAAGTATGATCACATATCGGGATACTACAAAGCAAATAACATATTAAACTTGAAAGGCCGACGCATGTTTCATAGTTTGTGCCTTTTTTACAAAATATTAAATACGGGTGTACCTACGTACTTGTCTCATAAAATTTATTATCTTAAAACAAGAAGATTCCAGAAATCTTTGTTATGCAATTTTTCTAAGAGCAACACTAATTTTTACAATAAATCTTACTTAGTAGCAACGACCCGAGAGTGGAATAGACTTCCAGTAAATGTTAGGAAATGTAAAACAGTGCGATCATTCAAATAACATTTAAATACTCTTTTTCAGAGCTGATATTGTATGATGTGAAAGTGTGTACTAAATTTGTTAAGAATTGTAGGGTAAAGGTAATATTTTATATTGCTTTTTTAACAGTTTTCCCTCCATTTATTGTATTCTCTTAAGTTAGTTTTTAAGTTAGTTCAAAATTGTAAGGTAAATGTAATTTTTATATGGCATTTTTGAAGTTTTTTTCTTTTCTTGGATTTCTTAAGTTAATTATTAATTTAATTAACAATAGTACAATTAGTTATAAGGCATCAAAATGCAGAAATACCTTTCTAAACTTTCCTGTAAAAATTGCACTATTCCCGGGCAAAAGTGTATTCAACTGAGTTGCAACTTCAGAGGTTTTGGCATTAAAAATTTTAATTAAACTATCACGTTTTAATTAATATGTACTCGTGAATTTTTATTAAATCGTTAATAAAACCCAGTAACTTTTGGTGATATTAGGATCTTGGTAACAACAGAATTGGGGTGAAAATTTCTAAAATTTTCTGCGAAAACTTCCCGCAAAATTGATGGGCGACGGTGATTCTTTACTGCCGCTGTGAATACTTGTTGAGCAGCTGTGCACAATAATGTGTGCAAATTAAGCTAGAAGACATAGTATGGGATATAAAACTAGGTTGTCACAGATCTGAACACTTGCTTACTCTAATTTTATTATTCGAAATTGGCACAAATAACAGCATTAGTGTTATAGCAATTGAATGAGAAGAGCAGGAGTAATAAATCCATACAGCGATGTTAATTTATGTTTACATATCACCACATCGTTAGACATAATATTCAACGACGTTTTGAACCATCAAACAAGACAGCGTGAAAACGTTTTGAAATCCAGCCGCATCGCGAACTTTCGAAACTGCTATAACCTCGGATTTTATAATTCACTTATGTATTATGTATTTTATAGTTATTCATCAGATGTATATGTAACCAAAAACCTATGTAGTATTTCTAGATTTCCCTGTGATCCATTAAAAAATACCAACTTGATCCACCACAGAATTCACAGAATTCAACTTGATCCAATATGTTTAAAATAAAAAATCTATGAGGAAGGTAATAACTACTTATCATCCCCTCTGTCCCGAAACATTTGATGGAAATTCCATATCAAAATCTTCAACTGTTTAGAAAATGCTCGAGGTGAACTATTTTATTTACTAACTGCACATTTTCTACTTTTTAATCATATATTAATATTTTTCTAGGGCTTTTTCACAGCCGGCAGCCGGTTACCCTTTACGTCCCGTTGGGACGTTTGACCATATACATGGACAAACACATTTGCGGGCTCCTCCGATCTGGAGTCAGCAGAACGCGAGGTCCTCCGCGACAACACATAAATGAGAGACAAGGGACAAACAACAATGTCCAAGACGGGACTTGCACTCTTCAGACCGAAGAGCTGAGTCGGTACACGCTCTTAGCCACCTCGGTTTGATCGATTGATTGATTGTCAGTCAACTACTATGGTCGTTAGTCCCGTAAGTGTAGTGCGTGTGTTTGCTCGGGAGGTGGCGGTGGTCTTCCCCCGCTGGATGGCCAGATTCGGCGCCGTCCTACCGTCGGCTAACGGGGTTTTCCCCAACCAGGTATCTCGCACCATCCAGGCACCGCCCCAGCCGGGACAAGTTCCCGACCGGTCTACCGGCATGTATGATGCATGTTAGTGTAAGTTTGTGTGTAAGGGGCGAGGATAGGACTAGGAAGAGAAAGGAAAGATCGTGCGCGGTCCGTGGCCCGTTTGATAGGGTACTGCTCCGGCATTCACCTGGAGTTGATCAGAGAAACCACGGAAAACTACCAATCAGAGCAGTCGGCCACTAGAATTAGCGACTGAATTCGACCTAGCTGAAAAGCTAATGTCGAAAATCATGCCCCCGTCGGGATTAGAACCGTCAGAGGCGCTGCAGTGGTATCAGTGGATGCACTGAGCCACCGCTCCCGGTGCCACCTCGGAAAAACTTAATATTTTTTTATATTATATTCGATTAAATCAAGAGGAGATGTAGCAGAGCCAAGTGGAGCGTACCTTCACCATCTCCATGTTGTTGCCGATGGCGGCGATGTGCAGCGGGCAGCGGCCGTCGTTGTTGGGCGAGTTGACGGCGTCGGGGCGCTGCGCCAGCAGGTAGCGCACCAGCTCCTTGCGGCCCGACGCCACGGCCTCCTGCAGCGGGTAGTCGCCCTTGACGTTGCGCACCCACAGGTTGGCGCCGTGCGCCGCCAGCAGCCGCAGCGTCTCCAGCTGGCCCTTCGCCGCGCCGCAGTGCGCCGGCCTGCACGCACACCGCACCACACATTGGGACGCCCATCCGCTTTGCGGCCAAGTGGATTTTTACTTTCTTGTCCTTACGAAGGTATTTCGTAAGAAGAGAAAGTTATATAATTGTGCGCCAAAAAACGGCGGTTTGTCGGCACAAAAAGTCTTATTGCCGAGCCCTGGTAATAAAAAACTGGATAAATCCTTGTGCTAAGTATAGAAAAAAATCCTCTAACATGTGGTGTAGCCAGAATTTATGTTCTGTGGTTCCGTGACCCCGAGAAACTGTCCGTATGTGGTCAACGCTAGCGCCTAAATCGTTTAGCCGATTTTTTTCAAATTGATATCTCCTGATAGTTCCTCCTGAGTTTCAAACGAATATTTTGATTTTTGAGGGTACTTTACGTGAAGCGTGAAAAACAGTTTCAATATTTTCTCAAAAATGTCACCAAATTTTTTGATCGAAATTTGTCCTCGGATAGCGTAAAGGACGCTTAAGAGAATGGTGCAGGTCTCATGTTCGTTGAAATCCCACATTTCTTGAAAATGGCGAAAGTGCAATTCTTCCTACAACTATAATATTAAAGATAAAGATTTTTTGTAATGAAATCTACTCCTTAAAGACGGGTCTTTAAATACGTTCTTGTTCAATTTCCCGAAAATATGAGTTTTTTCGTAGTAAGGCGTGAAGTATAGGCAATTAAAAATTAACATTTTTATCAAAAATCGATTCAATTTTTTTCTTTAAAATTTTTCCACAGAGAGAAGAAGGGATGCTTAAAAGAATGGCGGGAAACTCATTTTTATTGAACTCTCTCAATTTTAGAAAAGTGCAAATGTATAAATAATCCGAGAAAATATGTGCTGTTGGGCGCGTCAATTGATCCGCTCATTGATTCCATACGTGTAGTGCATGTTTTTATCGCGGGATGTGGCGATCTCCCGCTGGATGTTGAGCCGAGCTGGATGTTGATGACTTTCCCGTCGGCTTGCGTTTTTTTCTCCCCAACCATCTCCCACCAACAGGGCTCCCTCCAGCCGGGACAAGCTCCCGACTGGTCTCTCGACTTGACTGGTAGTGTAGTGTATGTAAGTGTAAGGGGTATGGATAGAACGAGGAACAGGAAGGAAAGATCGCACGACCCGTTTGTTACGGTACTGCTCCAGCATTCGCTAGGTGTTCATCGGAGAAACCACGGAAATCTACTGTTCAAAGCAGCTGACCGCTAAAATTCATTTACAGGCAGTAAATGTATTTAACTACTGTCTGGACCATTCAAACCACAGGGCCTATAATTTCCTTACTTCGAAATGGTTTGAGTTATTGAAGATAAATGCACTTCGAACGATAAATACGAGTAATTCAGTTTAAACGGAACGAATTCATTTGCAAGGAATTTAAATTTATTGTTCGGGAAATGCCAATCATAAAGTAACGATGAACGTCGATGCATTATTTACGTGTAAGGTTTTTAAGAGCAAAATAACGCCCAAATACAATATTTCCGGCAACGGTTTGCAAGCATAGTTGATGTGTTCGATTTCCGACACGTACATGAAGCACAGTCTAATTGAAGGGGGGGGGGCTGGGGGTAATGAGATTACTGTGGATAGCCACACTATCCACAGTAAGTCTTGTGCCAATTATAAATACCTCAATTTTGGTCAAAGCAAGGCTTGTCGTCTTACTGCACCAAGCCGTTAATTCGTACGAAGATAACGTATATACTAACAAAATTAGACATACATTGACCAAAATCAAGATGTTAATATTTACGAATAGTAGGTGATATCCTGTGGCTGGTGTGCCTCTCCGAATCCGACTTTATCATATTTCGAATATCAATGCCATTCCGGTTCTCTGAAGACACTCAGAGGGGAAGGATCCACGGCAATCCCAGAATAAATTTCAACATAATCACACATAATCACAACACAAGGAAAATATTATATATTTTAGGATTAATCCTATAAGAATTCAACAACGCAGTATAATAATTTCCTGGAGATTTGTTAAAATACTTTCAGTTTTTGAGGTACGGCACAGTCATTTAATAATATAATTTAGGGTTTGTTTGTTCGTATTTTATGCGCTGTCGTATCGTTCAACAGAGTGTGACAAAACTTTGTCAACTTATTGCTGGCACTTGCTCAAAGAATATATACATAGTATGATGGGAATGTGCGAAGGTCTGTTGCACGTAGACGAGCGTTGATGTTGATTTTATGCGTTTACGCTGACTCGAGCACCCCTGAACAGAAGCTCTTCGCAACCCGCCGCACCCTCAAGTTTCACGCCTTAGCTACATATTATGCCCCTACGATTGTGAAATATCTGCAGGAATTAATACTTGGACGTTATCTCGGACAAATAAATCAAATTTCTCCAAGGCAATGTCATAGCGAATGCATGCACAAACTTCAGGGAGAACGTTTTAACAATAGGATTCTTGACAATTGTGTCCAAACCAGGACATAGAATAAATCCATACTCGCGAGAATGTCTTTTATCTATTAAAAGTTTTGCAGAGCATAGCGTAAAATGTGATTTACAATCACTTGACCAGGAGCGTGTGAAGTGTAATACATTGCAATGGCTAAGCATTGCCGGGTCCACTAGTAGTGAACATTTTGATCATTTTCTGCCCTATCCGTGGGGATACAGATGGTCACGACCTTTCTTTAGTAATCGTACAGCCACAATGTTGCTCCCATTTCACAACTGCTATCTGCATCGCCATATACTAAACTGAGATTGCAACGCGTTTACGGGCAGTCTTGGCTGTAAAAAACATGACGCATGGCGGCAGTTTCGAATCGTCTTGTAAACATCCGATAAGAGTCGAAAGACGAAAATACCCCTTAAAATAATGTGGCTTGTGATCCAGTAATAAAAGACGTAAACGATGAAAAAGTAACTTCTTAACAAACACTTTGTATCCCAGGCCATTGTTGACCGGTTGGACCCCAGAACCATTTAGAAGTATTTAGAACTATTTAGAATTATTTTAAGTGACATCAGAAATTATTTTGGTGTGACATGCATAAACCTTTACTATTTTTAGAAAGTTAGGTTTTCTGTTAATTGAAAACAAATAAAAAAGTAAAAGTGCCAATTTTTATGATGATTTTCCCCCAAACCATAATTTTGTGGCGTGCTCAACGTACTAAACTCAAAAGAACACACGCGTCACAGTACAGAACTCCGTCTACCCCTGCAAACACTCTACAAAAAGGAAGTGACATTACCAACTCTCAGCCAACTGATGGTAACACAAAACTGCCACATCAATGGAGACATCACCTCAGTGCGCAGAATCGTAACACCATATTCTCAGGCACGTGCGCGGAAAGTCGAGAAAACATGCGCTCGAGCTAAGCTCGGGCTTGGGCCCGAGTTTAAGTCGGGCTTCGTATTCAATGTGCTAAACAACGATACAGGAAAACTACGCTCTAGACCTATGCTCTAGAAAAACGACTACTAGAGTCCATCGTTGTCTCTCCCCTCCCCGTTAGTACGCAACTATTAATACGTTACAAGAGTCCGCAGAAAATTAAGTAAACAAACCATCTCCCTTGTTCGAGAATCACGGTTTGCGAAGTCCAAACAGGTCGAATTTCCGCCTGCACGCCAGGTGCGGGCCCCTCCCCCTCCCGATGACTTCGTAAGAAGCCGACGTCGGGGCCGTGCGTGTCTCCCTACAAAAGGCGGGCGAAGTCGCGGGGGTGGGTTGCGATGGGCGCTGACAGGGCTGGGAGAGGGGGATGGGGGAAGAGAGAGAGGAGGAGAGTGTTTCGAGCTCGCGAAGGAGTGTCGCACACGCGATACGACGCTCCTAGCGTGTCGTTAACTCGCCCCGTCGCGTTATCGAGGATCCAGCTCGCGCCAAAAGGATGCTTTATAGCGTGAGACGTTAAGGATGACACAGCCTGCGCGACGGCAACTGTCATAGGCTTCGCAGAGCGTAAACCAGGGCATGGCGAAAGTTTTTAATGACGTGGGACACTTCGGATTTCAGAAAGTATTTGCAACCTTTTCAACTATATCCAATGAACTGTATTTTTTCTATTAATTGCTGTTTATCGGATACGACGTTTTATCGTGTTTGATCGGCCGTGGAACCAAATCTAAAGTCTTTGCGATTGCAACTTTTGGAAATAATTAGCAAGAGATTCACTTAAATTCCATTAATATAAATACACGTTTTGTAGGATAGAGTGAGTACTCTTAAATCGATACTGACAATACATGTTGTTCCGTGTAATAATCGTGAATCATAATTTTTATTAATTTTTGAACTCCAAGTGCTCATTACAAGATGATAGGAGATTGTCATATAAACAAAACTTACCAATTCATGCAATGGCAATGTTGTCAAAAATTCAATTTTGGTAAGGCAGACAGTTTCAGGAAGACTCTCACGATTCATTTGTCACTCTCGAAAGACATAATACATCTCCTTTTATCATAAAGAATAGCGTTTAATAATGGTCTTCTTGATAAACAATGCCTTTCACATCCCCATTATTTTCCTACTACGCTCTTATTCTGATGGGTGTGTACAGCTTAATCTACAAAATTAATTAACGTAAGTTGACTTCGAAAGCACACCTGTTAATCAAATACATTGAATGAATTGTCAAGTTTCACCCTTGTAATTAATTAAAGTATCTGCTCGGCGTTTTCGCGCAGATTATTTTAATCAAATACAACAGGAAAATGAACGGGTAAATTTTTGCACTGCACCAATCCTTTAGTTTTCGGATTAGTACTGAGTTTTTAAACTTTTATTCCTTTGAGATGTTTTTTGCTTGGGATAATTCATAGCTCAGTAATTGAAATAAGTACATATTGTAACCGATAATAAATCGGTTGGGGATTATCGTGAGATGGTGGGTCCATGATGATTACAAAAGAAAAACACAAAGTCGTGACCACATAAAAAAGATATAATTGGAATATTATATTGCAAAATAATACATGATGAAAATACAATTGACCCTTGAATAAAAAAACAAGACAATAACAGCAAACATTTAATATCACTCAAAAAAACATAAAAAGAAAATCATTAATTGACCATTATATGCCTTTCATGTTCATGGGCGTGTAATTTATTACTCTTCTCACTGACTTAACAAATTTGGAACTTTTTCTTTTTTTACGTTTATCCAACATTGATCGAAATATTTCAATATTCACAGGATTTTGCAATACAAGCCATTACTCGAAAATAAAAAAAATGAATCTCTCTTCTCTCAGAATACCACTAAGTCTGGTGGCGGACGGGCATAGAATATCTTGAAAATCAGTACTCGGAGCCTTGAGTACCGAGATTATATGACCAAGTCACGTGCCTCCACGAGCACCTACCACAATGTTCACATAATTTAGGGTTTTATACACTCTACATTCACTTTTTCTACTCAAGTACAGGGCCGTTTGGCTGCTGTTACCGTGCAGAAGGTTACGACTCGCAGTAACGCACGTACCCATTGATAGGGGGTGGCCTGGGGCACTACGCAAGCACATTCGAGCGCCTTCCTCGTATCTTGCGAAGAGGGCTAACTTGAGGCTTCTCGCAATCGTGTCAGTTCGTGACGGAAAAAAACAGGATCGTCCGTTATACCGACCGTTGATAAACCGTAACCGTTGATAAACCGTATTGTAACACACCTACCTACTTTACCACACGTGGTGGGTCGTGATAGCATGAATGCTCGTGAAGCGAGCTTACAATTCTCAGGAAGCAGGATCTTTCGGGTTTGAGGAAGGTCTGAACCCTTAACACAATGAATCAAATAAAATAATAATATAAACATATATTCAATGAGAAAATTTACAGTGACGCAATTTCACAATAGGTTATTGCACTTTAAGTAGCTGGTCACTGAAAAAATGAAACAAGACAAAAAAACAAAACATATAGGCGTCACCTCTACTGCCTGAACACACTTTCATCAACTACAATTTAGGATTTAATTACTCCTTTCTGAGTTTTTCCCCTACTAAATTATTTACTCTTTTGGCCTCTAGTTTTCCGTGCACGGCTTCTTTCCAAATGAATTTGATACTTGTTTCAAAGAAACCCTTTCACAGGTGCTAGCCTTGGGCTTCGCACTCACTATAATACTGAACACAAAAAAATATACGTGGCATTCACGTTACTTAATTCAAACCCTTTTACATGTCACAAAAGCAATTACTTGAAACATAATACAACAAAGTGATCTTTCTGGATAATATTAACTGTACAACATATAAAATTTCTTAATCATTAACGTAAAATTGTACAAGGTAGACTTCTTTAAATGAATCTACTGACACGTGCGGTAAATGGCCTGGAAACTGCCCCTCACACAGTTCGAAATACTTCTCCCTCCTATTTTAGACGTTTCACCCACTTTTAACACTGCCTTTACCTCACCAGCTCTGCGTCGCTCGCCTGTAGGTAACCTTGCGGAGTTTCTGCCGCTCGCCCCGCGTTGCCGCCTCGTCTCGCGTGCTGTGTTGCGACGAAAGCAGTCCCTTCCACTCGAACGCCGCCAAGCCACCAATTTCCACACCTTCCTCTCGTTCCGAAACCGTACTATCCTCGCTCTAGACCAAGTCCTTCTCGCCTACGCTTCTTTCTTCCTGGGGTCGTCCGTCTTCCACCGCTTCGTACACGTTCGTTCGCGCTTCCAGCCTCGAAATTATTAATGTTGCAAGAGTTATGCTCACATGCTCGGCCGACCTGCTACACTTTAGGAATGTGTGATCTCAGCGTGCAATGTGAGATGCTGGATTAAATTACTGTCCTTCTGCGCGAGTTTTACAACTTTTGAAGTTATTCCGATGTCAAAACAGTTACTTGGCTTGCTCTCCGACTTATTGTGACCGCGACGAATGATTTTGCACTCAATCTCCTAATTACTTCACTTTTCTAAGATACGCTTTTCCGAGCTAGCTTTTAATTATCAAGTTAAAGTAAACTCCTATACTATCTATTTGTACTCACCGTTACAGTTGTAGCAAAAGAGCTTCTTCTGGTCGCCGCCGCAGTCGTCGTAAAAGAGAGTTTCTTCTGATCGCCGCCGCAGTTGCCGTAAAAGAGAGTTCCTCCGAGGCTCGTCGCGATACTTATGATACTCGCGCCTGGGGAAATTTTTGGAGGGGTGCATATTCTCCTCCTTTCGTGACCTCACGGAAAAACATTACCCACTAGTTCGGGCGTTGTAGTTTGAAAAGCTGCGGGCAGAGGCGCGTTTACCGACCATCGCTCCGCCGCGTATCCTAGTCCTCTCTGTTAGTGGGCTTCTTCACATGGCTTCTGGTGGCGTTATGGGGTTGTCTAACCCCGTGACGTCACAATATATTGCAATGAGGCCATTGCTGGTCGCCGGACCCAAACTCGCCCCTCGGTCACGCCAATTAGGACAGTCCCTGATTTGACACGGCTCAGCGCAAGACGCGCGAACACGTGCCTGTCGTTCTAATCAAAGATTTACGACTAGGGTGGGATTGTCTCCCGGGGACAGCCCTTCAGGCAAAGAGCGAGCGGCTGCCCGCCCACGTTTACCCTAGGCACCGGAACAAGTGAATTATAGAGATCCCGGCTACTGTTTAAGTAATCCCATAGGACTCATATAATCATCACGGAGACAGCAGAAAGGACTGCTTTGTTCATTTCTGGTGTACTGGCCAAAACACACGCACAACTAAGACCACCAATCAGGCGCCCAGAAAATGACGTTAGATAGAAAATGCCCTATCGGCTTCCGACTCGCGTCGAATATTCTAGAAACTGAGATTTCGACCAATAACATTTAAAATTCCGATCACGTGAAGGAGCGATGTGCGAAATTAGAAAAGAGAGTGGGGATGCGACGCAGGAAGCTCGAGAGAGGAGGATTTTTGGCAGAAGACAGATAGAAGGCGAGAGAACAGCATAAAAAAGAGACTGCTGTGTTGAGGAGTGGTAGTTGGAGCCAGCGATTAGTGTTGGCCGACCAACGGAGTGCAGGCCGCCCCGTTTGAAAGCACAAAACTGGAATTTATTCCATTTCAACGGGCCGGCGTTGATCCGTAAGGATCGATTGTGCAGACGAGTTATCGAGGCTGACCTGGTACGGAGTGGGGTGGCGTTTGACGGCCTCCTCCGATACCCACCGATCGGAGCTTTTTTTCATCCATTTCCTGACTACGGGCGGCGGATCTGCGAAGGATTGGAACGGGAAGGAACGCTAGCACCGCACGTATTGCTGCTTCCGGCTGGCTGCGCCTTGCTACAACGCGGTTCGCGGCAGCGTTTGTTTTGAGGACGACCACAGATGTGCAATCATCGAAAGAGGTAGAATCAACGACTATCATTTTGTACTAATTCTAAAGACATTCAAAAAAGAGTCATCTAATGTAAAAAATAATATAGAGTTTAATTTAAGAGACTTTCCGACCAAATTGTATTAGAAAAAAGCAATAAACGTGTTCTCGCCATTCAGGCGATTGACACTTAAAATGGAACATAACTTTGTAATTATTGTAAAGTAGTAATAGTAGCAAACCCAGTGCATGCCCTCATTCAAGAGTGCTCACCCCTGAGGTTCTCATATGCCGGTGCCAGGTGCCAGGTAAGTGCCCGTTTGGCGCCCTTCATTTATAAATTTAACGCGCACACCTGTCAGCTGATTACCGACACACTTCCGTGTGACGGTGTTTTCCCCCCTTTCTGTGAGGTATCCAGACCACGTGCTACGCGCATTGCTCACATGCGTGGGTTGCCGTATGCGGCAGGTCGGGTTCATCACTATATATATATATATATATATATATATATATATATATATATATATATATATATATATGACCGTTATATATATATATATAATGTATATATGTTATTAATATATATGTATATATATATATATATATATATATATATATATATATATTCCGTTGACCGTTATCGACCGTTGATACCGACCTCAGTTCGGAGCTATGGCCCCACCCATGGCGCTGAATCTTGTAGCGGTCAGGGGCTGCGGGTGACGCCCAAATTACGTCTCCTTGCCGATCAACTTCTCGCAGCGATGCCGAACTCCAACGCTCGAAGACATAAGGGCGCAGCAGCTCTGTCGACCGTCTCTCCTCCTCGTACAGACAATATCCGCAGTCCTTACTCCCCCAATAGCTCACTATCGCCAGTCCTCATTACTACCCCCATCCTCTCCTCGGCGTCCGTTTCTTTTTTTTAAAATTTATTTATTGCTTGTTGGGTTGTACATAGTTCAGTATTACACTCTTTCATATGTAATGATGACTTACTACTAACTTAATACTATACTTAACCTAATTCTACTATTACTACTACATTGGGGTAGATTACTCATGAGAGTATCTACTGTTCACAAATGTTTGAGAATATTTTGAGGAATGAATCGAATGGGTATCTATTGTTTATTCTGGTCTGTGTGTTGTTCGTTGAGGCTAGATTGTATTGTTTTAGTTGGTCTATTGAGTTTATGTTGGAGTAGAAATTATTGGATATGCGTGCTATTTGATAGGTGATTGGGTTCATGTTTAATTCTCTGTGGAGTTGTTGATTTGAAATGAACCATGGGGCGTTGGTGATTGTTCTGAGGAATCTGTTCTGTATTATTTGTATTTTTTAACGTTGGATGGTGCGGCATTTGTCCATATGGGACATGCGTATAGCATTATGGGTCTTATGATCGTTTTGTATAGTGTTATTGCATTTGTTAATGAAAGTTTGGAGTTTTTATTCAGTAATGGTTTGAGTTGGATTAATCTCACTTTGGCCTGTTGTATTTTAATGTTGATGTGTTTTTTCCAGTTGAGTTTTGTATCGAGGTTTAGTCCTAAGTATTTGATAGGTTGATTCAATGGTGTCCAGTTTATTATGCTATTGTTTAATAGTAATGGGTGGGGAGCAGAGAATGGTCTTAATGAAAAAATTTTTGATTTTGATTTGTTCGGGTTTAGTTTGATTTTCCATTTTGTTGCCCATTCATCTATTTTGTTTAAATGTTGTTGAATTTTTGTACTGCTATATGACAACGTGCGACTTGATATGAATATTGCCGTATCGTCGGCGAACTGTGCAAGTTGCGTGTAACGTGTGATGGGGATGTCTGCTGTGTAAAGATTAAATAGCGTTGGGGATAGTGGTGAGCCTTGTGGAAGTCCTGCTTCTATTGTGCGTGGGTTGGAGCTATGATTGTTTATGGTTACTGTGAAAGATCTGTCTGATATAAATTGTGTGATAATGTTTAGTAGGTATTTAGGTGTTCCTATAGTTTTAAGTTTGTAGATTAATCCGGGGTGCCAGACTCTGTCAAAAGCTTGAGATACGTCTAAGAGTATTGCTATTGTGTGTTTCTTTTCTTGGAAGCCAGTGTGAATATATTCAGTTATCCTGAGTAATTGGTGTGCAGTTGAGATATGGTTTCTCAAACCAAATTGATGATTTGGGATAGCTTCTGACTTTGTTAGGTGGTTATTGAGTCTTTTTAAAATTATTTTTTCAAATATTTTTGAAATAGTTGGTAGGAGACTTATTGGTATATAATTCGCTGCAAGACTATGATTAGTGTTTGGTTTAGGGATCGGGATTATATTTGATATTTTCCAAGGACGTGGGAAATAGCCTAATCTGAGTGATGAATTATAGATGTTATTTATATGTGCAATTGTGGATGTGGGCAAGTTTTTTACTATTTGGTTGCTAATTAGGTCGTGTCCAGGAGCTTTTCTTTTGGGCAAATTTTTTATGATGTTTTTAACTTCGGAGGGTGAAATGAATTTTATTCTCTGAGGGACGTCATAGTTTGGTGCTCTATTTGAATCAATTATTGCCTGGTGGTTTGAGTGTACGGATGTATTGTTAGGTTTGAATGTTTGAGCGAAGTGTTCTGCTAGTGCTTCTGCCTTGTCTTGTGGAGCATATTTTATACCTTGTGCCGGGTTGAGGGGTGGCATGGTTATTTTTTTGTTTAGAAGACATTTTGAGAAGTGCCAAAGTGATTTATTTGAGGTACTTAGTGATTCTATTTTGGTGTTGAAGGATTGTTGGGTGTGTAGATTAATTGCTTTTTTTGTTATATGATTAAGGAGATTTAGCTCTTTTTTCAGTTGTGGAATTCTATTGTTGCTCCATAGCCTTCTAGTTTTATTGCGTGTGTTGATTATTTCTATTATTTCTTTGGGTAGTTTTGGTTTTGTCTGAATGAGAGAATATGTGGGTTTGTTGTCTTGCAAGTGCTTTATTGTGTTTGTTATTATTTCGTTTATCTGCATGACAGATTTGTCTATTTCTAGGGGAGAGTTTAATATTTTGAATTGTGGTGTCTTGGCTCTCACTATTTTCCTGAATGATTCCCAATTTATGTTTTGGGCTCGGCGTCCGTAAACCTTCTTCCCTGCCCGCTCGCCTCTCTGGCCCTACCGCGCGCGCCACCGTTACCCCTTGTCGGGGCGGCACGCCCCTCCGCTGCTGATAAGAGGCGCGCCGGCGGCGGCAGCGCTCCCCGGACGCAGCGACGCCAGCGGCGCGAGCGCGCGGGACCCCACCATGCGTGGCGAAAGATTAGGAACAGAGACCAAATGTTTCACTGCCCCTCATCCCAACCGGTTTTAAGATTTTTTTGCAGTGGTGACTCTAGTAAATGTATGAGGCGTATTGTTCGATTACAATATAAACGAATTACATGGTTTCATACTCATTTAGTTAGTATACTACTTTTCGAGATGCGTTCGGATCACCGTCTCACAAGCTCTTAGATTTTGGTATTAGCTCTGAAACAGTTCACAACCGATTCGGATAAAACATCACCACAATTAAATAACTACTTCGTCGTCTTTCTTGAATTACTGTTACATATTTTGCAATCGTCATGCAGATGTTAACTTAAATCGAGAGGAACGTCATGAGTCGACGAAAGAGTAATAGGGACCAGTGAAAAGAGGCATCTAGGGAATTATTTTTCTCTCATTAGGAGGAAATCTTACAAGTGAGAAAATATAAAATAAGATCATTTATCTTCAAGTCAGGTTATCTATTTATTTATTTATTTATTGGCGACTTCATTTTTGCGAACTTTTCCCGATATTTACTTTTATTCTGTTATTATATAAAGAATCCAAACAGGTAAAGAAGGATGTGAGCAGATCGTGAAAAATCGATTCTTGAATCTATTTTGGGTTGCTTATGAAAAAATCGATTCCCTTAAAAACCGACTTTAAAAAATCGTTTCTACAAAAATCAAGAAAATCAAGATTCATATAAATTCAGAAAGAAATGAAACAAAACGTTTTTCGAAATAAATAAATATTTTATAGTTTTTGCAATAATGAATAAATAAATAAAAACATTTTCGAATATAGTGTTTTATTTCACAATACAAAAGAATAAACAATTATGGGTGTTTAGAAATATGCATAATCTGTATGCAGAATTATACAATTAGTGGTCATGTCCGTAAGCGCCCTTCCTCTTACAAAATGAAACTTTAATTAGAATATTACGATTTTCACCTGTTTAACTATTTGTTTGACACTTTTTGGATGACAGGGAACTTAAAAACAGCAATTGCTGTACAAAAGTAAATTATATGTAAGGAGTGCTTGTGAACGATTCGATTCCTAGCTCAAAGAATCAATTCCAGCAAAAAGCGCAAAGAACGGAATCGAATCAAAAGATTCTTAAACGGCGAATTTTTTAGAGAAAAATTCTTATTGGGGGGCCCTGGGAACGAAAAAGTGGATAAATCCAGATGCTAAATTTAGAAAAATCCTGTAACACGTGGCGTAGCCAGAATCCGTGTTTTGTGGGTTCTTGATACCGAATAATCAAATGACAGCAAAACGTATGTCTGTCCGTACGTCCGTCTGTCTCTCTGTGAGTCTGTCCGTCCGGCAGTCCATCAGTGAACAACGCTACCTGCTTTAGCAGGTAGTTCAGTCGATTTCCTCCAAAATTGATATTACCCAAATGATCTGGCTGACGTCGCGGCCCTTTCAATTTGAAATTGATATTTAATTTTGGGGGGTACTTTACGTGAAGCTCCTGAATTGAATTGATGCCTTATTTTACGTGACGAGACTCGCGCAATGAGTCTGGCCACTCTTCCGTGTGACCACACAAATTTCGCTACGCTCCTTTCACCAACTAGGGGAGAAAGAAGGTACTTGGGCGACAAAACAGGCAAATTTGAATTTAGCTCAGAGGCTTCATTTAGGATTGAGGATCTTTTACATGCAGTAAATCCACTAACATGGGACAGCCGCCTTTACTTCCCCTCCGAAGGAAGGCCTACGAAGGATTTTTTAAAATTGGACATTGTGACATTTTCAAAATTAAAAAAATAGTTCCATAGTTTTTTATTAAATTTTGTTGTTGGATAGTGTAAAGGACGTTTAAGAGAATGGTGCAGGTCTCATTTCCGTTGAAAACACAAAATTTTCAAAAATTGAAAAAATTCAACAATTTTTCGGCGTTTTCCTACTATTCATAGTGGGCGGAATATATATTTTGGGTATCGTCAACGTATACGGTAATTTTGTTTTAATTTACCTCATTTGAATGTATTTGTACAAGGTGACGCTGAGAGATTGGAAAAGAAGTTTGTGGTCAGATTTGCATGTATCGTTCGAGAGGTTCAATTTGTAATTCTTTATAAATTTGTGTGTTTGGAATAAACCACTGAGCTTTAATAATTCTTCGGAGACATTTATTTTCTGTTACATGTAATTTTTTTCAAATGGGTTGGTGTAGTGTTACACCAGATGAGGCAGGCATAAGTCAGAGAAGGTCGTATTATTGATATATATAAATTAGTGTACCTCATTCTATTTTAATGGAAGATTTGAGATTTATTAACGGATATGACTTTCACATTTTGGTGTAAGTTTTGATAGCTATTGCCTGAATATGAGATGATCATGTTACTTTTTGATTTAAAAGAACACCAAGATACGATCCTATTTTACTGGAATATTACTTTTTGTCCAATACACATTACAGCCATTTAAGGGGGGAGGAAATTGATATCGAAGTAAAGTAAATATTTTAGCTGGCGATTTGTCAGTGTTTCATAGAATGACCTGGTTTTGAAACTTTTCAAATGAGTATTAACTGAGAAAACGCGATTTTATCTTCTTCAAAATTCATAAAAAGAGGGTAGTGGAATAAGATAGGCAAATCTGCACCCAAGGGCTAAGCATTTTTATGTTTAAAATAGTAATTGAAGTCTAATAAAACATTTTTTGCCAGATTTGAATCAATTGACCCCGAGTTCTTCGAACATATAAAAAACGTGTTTTTTGGCTTCTTATATAAGTTTAATTTTTTAAAACCACATTACGCATATATATATATATATATATATATATATATATATATATATATATATATATATATATATATATATATATAATATATTGACTTAAATTATCCTTGCGATTTTTATAGACGATAAAGATGTTTTTTGATTTTTTCAGGCATGAATATATCCGGTTTTGACCCTTACAATCTGCAAAAAGGGAAAAACACTTTTTTTCCTAATGTTAATTTGTGTCATATTATTTTAATTTACGTTTTTGGGTAAAACTGAGATTTGAACACATGATAAGTTAATATTCATAAAATGTTTAAATATGCGAACATTCATGATTCATTTCCTTGTATTTTTCTCATTTTCCACATTTCATTAGCTTTTCTTTAATTTAAATCTGACATTATTTTTACTTTCAACAAAAATAAAATTGCATGTTCTGAGAAAACTTACGTGCGTCCTTTTCTGTCCTGTCGATTGGGCTCAGCCCCATAACCAAGAAGCAAACGAGTGGAATCCGCATGGCCCAATGTGACTGTGTAGAATAGCGCAGAACAGCCATTTGTGTCGATGACATCCACTTCCGCGCCACATAGCGTCACCAACGTTTCCAGACAGTCCGTATGACCTCGACTGGCAGCGCAATGCAGCGCTGCAATCACGAAACACACGTTCCCATTTCTAGTCACATTAACATACACAGGTGTCCGTGAAGGAAACGTAGAAAATTGGAAAATAAGCTATTAAGACAATTTTAAGTATATTTTGACTAATAAACTACTTAGATATTCTAAATTGCTGAGCCGCAATAAGCACTCAAAAGTTGGTTTAAAAAATGCTTTCTAGGCAAAACTTTGCATTGCAGAAGCATAGAAACACTCCAGAAACGTGTTAATGATTTATCATTTACAAAAGAAACGAATATTTTGATCAGGAAGAAAAATTAACAGAGAAATAAAGAAGCATTTGAATTCTGAAAATTGGGTCCTTTTTAATTTCTGGGCTAATTTTTCTTTCTGAACAAATATATTTATTTATTTATTTTACGTCAAAAAACAGTTAAAACTGCATATGACGTGCTATGGGAAGAAGTGAATTGTGTGCACATTTTCAAAATTATGTGATCCCTGCACTATGTCATACACTACCTGAATTTTGAATGAATGAATGAATGAATGAAGAAAAAAAGCACCCATGTAATAAAATCTATTTTCAGGGATAAATAAGCAATAAATTTTGGGCTCTTATCCACGTTGTCCTTCAGGATAATACTTCCTGCCGCGACAACATGGAAACGATAATTTGAATGACTGTATTTCCCTCTGAATTCTAGAAGACGTGCACAGATAATGAAGTTACATTTATTATATATTATATAACATATTCATTTCTTAATAAACAATTTACATGTGTCTAGTGAATTTCTTTGCTTCTGCAATACAAATTTTTACCTAGAAAACAGTTTTTCAAACAAAACTTTTGAGTGCTTATTGTGGCTCAGCCATTCAGAATATCCAAGTAGTTTATTAGACAAAATATGCTTAAAATTGTTTTAAGAGCTTATTTTCGAATTTTCGACGTTTCCTCCCCAGACATCCTGTACATATTTTGACATTACAAAAACGTAGATGGTAATGGCATCTACTTTGGTATCTGATGGTAAAAGTAGATGGCAATATTGTAACCACAAGAAAGAAGAGATACATAAGAAAAGATAAAAATACAACTGAAAATCAAATAGATGATCTTACCTGTCAAACCATCTTTATCATCCGCTTCTACACTTGCACTAGCGTTTACTAGCGCCAAGATTGCATCTGCGCTACCTGCAATTCAAAACCAACTTCCTTAATCGCTTTCATTACTACAATTACTTGTACTACATAGTTATGTCAGAGAAAATATGAAAATATCTTTTTATATGAGTCTATTATTTAAATTTGAATCTAGCGTTACTGGACAGTAGTCGCGTTTATTTCTGAAATTAATTTTGATGGCGGGGGAGGGCTGCTGGGGTGGCGGGGAGAGGACGGCGGGGAGAGGACGGCGGGGAGAGGACGGCGGGGAGAGGACGGCGGGGAGAGGACGGCGGGGAGAGGACGGCGGGGAGAGGACGGCGGGGAGAGGCGGGAGAGGACGGCGGGGAGAGGACGGCGGGGAGAGACGGCAGGGAAGAGGACGGCGGGAGAGGATGGCGGGGAGAGGACGGCGGGGAGAGGACGGCGGGAGAGGACGGCGGGAGAGGACGGCGGGGAGAGGACGTCGGGGAGAGGACAGCGGGGAGAGGACGGCGGGGAGAGGGACGGCGGGGAGAGGCGGCGGGGAGAGGGCGGCGGGGAGAGAGGGCGGCGGGGAGAGGGCGGCGGGGAGAGGGCGGCGGGGAGAGGGTGGCGGAGAGAGGGTGGCGGAGAGAGGATGGCGGAGAGAGGATGGCGGAGAGAGGGTGGCGGAGAGAGGGTGGCGGAGAGAGGGTGGCGGAGAGAGGGCGGCGGGGAGAGGGCGGCGGGGAGAGGACGGCGGGGAGAGGGTGGCGGGGAGAGGGCGTGGCGGAGGAGGGGGCGGTGAGTGTTTGGCGTGGAGGGTAGGGGCGGCCGGTAGGGAGCGGTCGCACACTCACCCGCCCGGGGAGAGAGCGACGTGGAGAGGGTGGCGGGGAGAGGGTGTGGCGGAGGTGGGCGGTGGGGTGGCGGGGAGAGGGCGCAGGGTGTGTTTGGCGCGGAGGGTAGGGGCGGCCGATAGGGAGCGGTCGCACACTCACCCGCGCTGGCCGCCCACAGGATGGGCTGGCGGCCGTCCTGGTCGGCCACGTCCACGGCCACCCCGCGCGCCAGCAGCTTCCGCAGCACCGCCAGCCCGAAGCGCACGTCGTTGCCCATCTCCGAGTTGGGCCCGCACATCTGCGCCGCGTAGTGGATCGGGTAGCCCCCGTGGATGTCGGGTGTGGACGGGTCGGCCCCGGCGTCCAACACCAGCTCCAGCGCCTCCACCTCGCCGCACACTGTGCGCAAACGCCACGATCGTGTGCAGGAAAGGACATTAGGGTGGTCGTTACAAACGGTACTTACCTTCATCTGCATAGCAAATATTTAAAGAACTTGTAAAATTATTGTTCATGATCCTCTGAATTTATTGACTGCCATAGAATAATCATTATGAGCCGTGGTCATTTGTGACCATGCCGGAGACCAGTACAATCTGGAGTGGTCCTGGTTGTACTACGGCACATGTTAAATATTTTTGTACGATTACCTGGTTTGTAATATAAAAAATATACTAGCGTACTCGTGCGAGAACTCTCTCATGTTAAAGCCCACCATCTTCCCTATTTTTCATTTTCATATTAAGCCTGTAATATTATATTTTTCTTCAAGACCCTGTTATCCTCCGTCGCTTGTTTTATGTCTCGTAATTGATACAATACAATGCACCCTTACCAATAAAAAACTATTCTCATTTAACGTTATTACCGAGCATGTACACCCATGTAATTCAGTCGCGTGGAATATCAAGTAATTAGATCAATTTCACATACAGTTGCAGATTCTACAGTCTCTGTGCAGGTGGGGTAGAATCGGGAAGCGCCCAAGCAGCAAAAATGTAATAGAATGTTCAAGAAAATCTCATCCTGTATAATATTGTGTGAGAAACTTTTCTTTGAGGCATTTGGCCTCAAAATTGTAGTTTTTAAGGCCCTAAAATGCTTCGTTTAGGAGTTACCTAACAATAGAGATTCAAAAGTCCGGGCGAGAGATGCGGGTTGCATTTAACATTAAAATTTAGTTGTGTTTTTTAAACAAATCCTTCAAATTGTTAGAGTCAAAGTTCAATTCGTCACGTCTCCTTCAAATTCTCTTTCTTTAGAGACCTCATTTATTAATATTGGTTGCGTGTTAGAGCCGCAAAAGGCTACTGAAACTATATAGAAAGCGATGAAACAAGGAAGGTGAAGTTGGGAAGAAGTGAAGGTGAAGTTGGGAAGAACCCACATTGTTTTTGTTACTTTAACATGTTTATAAATAATAGCGTTTGTGAATCTTTGAAGCCAACTTTTAGCATTTAAACCAAAGGTTAATAAGTTAACTCATATGAAATTTTCCGTTAATATTCCTTGAATGTCGATAAATTCAAAGGACCCATGAACAATAATTTAAATTAAATGTGACAGTCAAGAAACTTCATTTAAACTGTATGAAGTAGTTTTTTTTAGATTAAATAAACCCACGTTAAAAATATTTTCTAAATTTACAGGACCTTCAATCACAGAAATTTTAATCAAAGGACACCACAGAATTTAGTTATAAAAATGCTTTCGGCTAAATGTTCTGAAATTTTCGTGTTACTGAGTCTCATGGAAAGATCGAAAGCTGTGTTCAGAAGTTAAAGACGCCATATTTGTTAAAGTTATGGAAATATATAATGATCATGATTTGAAATAATCTTGACACTTGGTGACACATCAACGTTCCTCTTAAGACTGGTCTCAAACTTTGTCTGTAAGGTAAACAGTACCATTATTGTTTCATGCCGTTTATTTTCAATATTGAATTGGAAATCTATTGAAAAATTATTCCAATATAAACAATAACAGGAGCAAAGAAGACTAAACCATAATACCTCAATAACATCCAATTTTTCAACAAAATATGATGATGATGATGATGATGATGATGATGATGATGATGAAACATGTCAATAAAAAATATTGGCTACAACTATGATAGCTTTTTCATTTTTACTTTTCCTCATTATAAAGAGAGAACAATGACAAAGTGGCCTCACAAATGAACTCGATCACATCACGATACCATAAAAACGCTCATGGTATGGAAATGGAAAATGAACACAGTAAAGGGATGTTGAAAAAGTTTATAAACATTTTTATAAACTTCTGTTTAACTGCTTTTTTTTAGAGGATCAGATGCAAACCTATTTCAGTATTCCCATAATGATTTTGAGACGAAAGAGATGGAGGAGAGCAATGAATTCAACTCATTAATTCGCAATTAATGGGAAACAATTAATAAAGATGGGGGTATCCTTTTTTAATAAAATATCATACCAGAACTTTGCTCCAATTTATGTTAATATAATACTTTTTCCTCAAAGTATTGTCATTTATTTTGTCACAATTTTGTAAATAATAATGAAAGTTAACGAAACAGTTTCGAAACTCATTTCGTGAATAGCAATAAGCGTGCGAAGCCTAAAAAAAGGGAAAGGGCTACATTTCTGGGCTCTTCTTGGCCCTTTTCCCAATAAACTTTTCTATTTATGAATTGAAATGTTTCTTTCCAGATGTGAATTGTCAACTTAAAAAAGGGAAATTGTAAATTGATCATATTTATGGAAATAAAATGTTTCATTACCTGGGTACACCAGGGACTTTTGGACATTTTTAGGGGATTCATGGCCATCCTGCCCCCCTGTGCGCACGTTTATGGGAATAGCCTCAATTATTTTAATTTCTATTTGTGTACGTTTAGATGAGAGTGCAGTTGAGTCTTGAATGTTTATTACAAGGGTGTTTCTATGTATTGTCCGGGATCGAAAAGGTTATTGATTCTCAGGTGCACTTTCAGGTCCTGACTCAGTATGGAAATCAGACATTTACGTGCTTCGTCAAACGATGCGTGTCCTAAACTTCATGACTGTGCTAACGATTTTTCCTACGTCATGAGTAAGTACAACTTATGACGAATGGATGTTGAGAAAAATGTTTGATGGATTGGTTTCTTGACCTTTGAAATCCTTCTTTCCCATACATATTGCATGATTTTCTGTGGGTGCAATATTTTGCGTTACTGAATTTTTCAGAAAAAAATACTGAATCGAGTGTCTGAAGTTGTGATCCCACACACCAGCATTAAATGAATGAATTTCAACATCATATTTCAAATAAATGGAGACTTGAAGAAAGGCTAAGTTGGAGTTTTTCGTAGTCATGATTGATTGATTACTAGTGATTCCGAGCACGTCATCTACTAAAGTCATTACTTCCGTTAGTATAGGCCATGTTTTTGGCTCGAGAGTGGCGGTGATCTTTTCCCTCTGAATGGCGAGATCCAGCTCCGACCTACATTCAACTAGCGGGTTTATCCCTTCACCATGTACCTCCTACCAGCGGAGCATCGCTCCAAGCGGGACAAGCTCTAAGCTTCCGACCGATCTCTCGGCATGTGTGATAGTGCAGTATATGTGTGTGTGTAAGGGGGTAGGGATAGGACAAGGAAGAGGAAGGAAAGATCGCGCGCGGTCCGTGGCCTGTTTGGTAGGGTATTGCTCCAGCATTCGCCTAATTTTGATCGGAGAAACCACGTAAAAGTACCGATCAGATCAACCGGCCTCTAGAATTGCCCTCCAGACAGCGACGAACTCGTCCTAGCTACCTGGCTAGTGTAAAAAATTCTGCCACCGTCGGGACTCAAACCCCAGAACCTACCGGTCAAAGGATTCCGGATAGAAACCACATTTTCCTCGGTTTTATGTATTATAACAAATTTTAGAGAAAAATGAAAGAAATCCGAATTTAAAGACCTTGTGAGTCTGTCAAAATCTCTTCGCGCAAAAAGTGAATTTGATTTTTCTTATTGATCATATTGAGTTATCCTTTTGTCAATTTCGCCTTTCGACATATTTCTGACGTTTTTACATATTAAGGTCATATTTTTGTCATGTTTTATCTTAATATTAAATCATTTGCTTTTCATTCAACACATTGACGGATCCACGCAATTGGAGCCTAAGTCGTGGATAAAATAAAAATATCTTCGGTTTTCAACAGATAAGAAACTTTAGTACTTTGAAGAGTGGGCTGATCAAAAATCGACTGGAAGACTATACATCAACTTTCAATTGCAAAAGATAAAACATTCTGCGAACGACAACAATAATTGTAATTGCTCTGAATTTATGTTTACAGTCACCAATGTTGACTATAACAATACACAAGACACTTCAAATAAATTTGAGCACAGATTTTAATGATTCATTTGGTAAGCTCATTAAATAGATATCTGTGTAGTACAATTTTCCCTTAGAATAAATAAGTTCAGCAAACTAATATACGAGCAGCGTCCACTGTTACAGCAATAAACATATACTTCAGTAAGTTCATTTACACAAGGAATTGTTCCTGCATGTGATCTGAAAACCTCAGCATCATTAAATCATAGTAAAAATTGCCTTTCATTCTGAAATTTATATTGTCTGTAAACGTTCACAACAGCAAGTTTTTGTTTTATGAATTCAAACACATTCTAATTTTTAAAGATCTTACAGATAGGGAGCGTGGGCCAAACGCCGCCACATCAAGTATGCTTCTCAGTTTTTAAAGTTATGTTGTTTTTGGCGCTAGATTTTGCATAAATTGATATATTGTAGGCTACAATGCATTAATAGTTGTCAATTAGAATGGTTCTTACACGTATTTTCCCATTTTAAGACACTGCGAAAGTGTTTGTTTTGGAAAAAGGTAGAAAAAAACAATTTGCCATTGTAAAAAACAAATAATAACAAAAGTTAACCTTTTGCTCCTTTCAATTCTATTAATCTATGGTAAAGGGACACCCTTGAGCCTATGGTGATCAGAACTCTTGCTGTTGTCGGGAGGAAACTGTCGGTAGAAAATAAAAAAAAACATAAACAATCTCTGCCATGACGATAAAAACAAATTAGAACTATTATACCATTTATTTTTACTCATTTTAGGGCAAAAGGAAACTAATAGCGTTGATTCACAAAGAAAAATTAAAATTTGTTGCTCAGTGAATATTCTGAATACAAATTCCGATTAAGTATATGAGGGCCAACAACAACAAAAGTTATTATTTTTATTATCGTTATTATAACCATTTGAGTAATACTACGCATATGTTTTAAGTATTACAGTATTATAGCGCATTCTTCATTCTATGTTAAATATTGAGGTTCTATTAATCTAAGACGCTAGTTCTCATCTTTCGTACGTTCTCTCGCAAGTTTACGATTCTTTATACGAATCTGTGCTTCAGACTTTTGCAGTTGCAGCAAAATCACGAAATGACAACACTGCGCCAGGCGATAAGACCGGCGTGGCATGAGCTACTGCACGTTTTTAACCAGAAATAAAACAGGAATAGCTTAATGACCTCTCTCACGCACAAATTTACTGCAGACATGTTTTGCAAAGCCATTTAGTGGTATCTTCATGGATTACTAATAATGGTTAATAATGGATTATTATGGATTATTTTAAGTTACTGAGGCATTACAGTGAAATTCATTTCATGAGGGCGTAGATGGGCAAAGAACAGCAGTACGTTCTGTACAAACTTGTGCCGTAATTATTATAAATATTAATGTTAATGTTTAAAGAAGTTAATATAAATGGCGGAAAGTTAAAAAATGAGTATTATTTACTGACGGGTAGCTCATTTTGTATTCTTGTACCATCTGAATGAATTACTTTTCGTGGAGCTAGTGAGAGTAACCCACGTCATAAGCAACTTCAGATAACAATAAGTGGAAAAAGGATCACATTTTCGATATTTATACTTCACGTTAAAATAGTGTAAATCTGTAATTGAAGATACATAACGGTACACACGTCATCTCATATGTATTTTTTAAATTTGTTGCGTCTTTGTAATGATGCAACGCGTCTCGATAACCTCATTGGGTGCTGATCGCTTATCATTACTATGATAAGGAGTAATCCTCCGTTTCTTTTATATACGTTGTAAGTCGTTATAAATATAGCATAGGTAGCATCTCCGCGTACGCGCCTCTCTCATACGCGCTCCTGCGTCACTACCCAGCGGCCAGAATTGGGAAAGAATTAGGATAGTGGTAGGGTTTAGGACACTTCGCAGGCGTTGGACTAGCCCTTGTGAAGCAGCCAAACTCATTTTGTTGGAACAAATTTCACATGAGATTCGATGGGACTCGAACCGTGACCTCAATGGTGAAAGGGTTTGCGACTTCGCTATGAGTCACGAGCGAGACTACGTACTACTCATAATTGTATGAAACAGAATAACATATTTTATGAAAAATGCAGATTAGATATAAACCAATTGATTGTTCATTGTTTATTAAAAATTTCATATAGATATTTCACAACACACTAGTTACACAGTTAATGCAGAAAGTGATAGTACACCTAGGAAACTATGGCAAAAACATCTATTATTTGGGTAACATATATAACATCGAATATTATCAGGGCGTTAGAGGAACATGTAGATAAAAGTTTAAAGACTGCAGAAAACCTAGTTTTCTTTCCCTCGTATTACAGAAGTTCGTAATACTTGTATTACAAATCCCATGATATTTGCAAACAAAAGAAAATATCATTTCTGAATGCAAAAAAAATTATGTTAAAATATATTACGCCATGTAATAGCGTGTGGTGTTTCCTTTTGCTTTGTTCATTGCCTATTTTTTCGCGACACGAATTTCATGAACACTGCGGTAGTCGCCGGGCCAATTATAACTCATTCTCTTATGAAAGTAAGTTTAAGACAGTGTTATTGGATAAATTGTATTTTATATTTTATATTCCAAGAAAAGACCTCAAATTCAATGCATGGTTAATGTCAGGGAATTTAGAAAGATTTTTTTATTTAGAAAGAGAATTTAGAAAGAGGAATTTAGATTTATTAATTTATTGTTTGGTGTTGAAGAGCAGTCATAATCGAGTATTGAAACGTTTTGTTTCGGGTCATTGCCTTGATAAAACCCAAAGTTATTTCCAAGACCCATGACCTAGCACAATGACATGGAGATTTACTTTTAATATGTGAACACATCGTGTTTCGTCACACTATTGATTACATGTAAACGATTCACTCTTTTGGTATTCATACGCCCCCACACTAGAACAATACCGCCACTATGTCTCCTGTATAGGTACAAGATTTTTAAGGTCCAGTTCATAAAGATTGCATCGTCTTCCGCCGAAGCCAAAAAAAAATATATTTTTGCTTTTTTTCTGAAAATATGATTGTAATTCAACAGCCCGATCCTTGTTTTAGGTAGCATATTTTTGCAAATTTTAATGGCTTTATATGATTTGTTTTACTCACCAAGAAGTTTTTCTAGGAGAGATATCCTTTTCCCAACAAGTATTACGTACTGTATAATGCTGATACCTCAACCTCCCATTTTTCAATTCCCCTCCCAATTTTCCAGCACTAAATTTTGGGATCTTTCTTAATTTGTCAAAGTAAATCGTATATCTGCTTCACTGGATACTGTTGGTCTTCCTGTTCGGAGTCGATTTATCTCGTTTTACGAACACAAACCAAACAATTATAGATTGCACTATTTTGCAACTGTTTCAATCATTGAGCAATTTTTTAATTATTTTTCTCGTAGCGTCTTTAGTTTTTGTGAGATTGCTGCCCATTTTCACTTCCTACAAAGTGCTGACAACTTTTTAAGGAGGATGGTAAGCCTCTTGTCTGTGATTCGGTGTGCTATATGGATTATAGAAAGTTGTAAAATCCATCATTTGTTACTTTATTTCACTTCGGTTCTTCGACTGTGCGATTACGTTCTGCGACTAGCTTCCACGTCTTAAAGCGCATTTGTATATTTTTTTGGTATTATATTTGTGATTTGGTGTTTTTTATTTTGCATACATAAAATTTAATATTCTTTTATATTTTAGACTTTAACATTTATTTCGTATTAACAGGTATTTAGCTTCTAAGGTAAGTGTACGATCACTCTTTGCACTAACTGTACGTATATTAGAGAAAAACATTTCCTTTGGCTACGAAATAAACAGCTCCGCTTAAAATAAAACTAATCTCCTTCAAAATGTCAATTTGTTTCTTGTGCACCAACGTCGGTGGCAATTGGTTTGAGAGTTCAGATATCCATTCTCAACAGAGCACAATATTAAGATAGAGAATAATAAATACAGAATATTTATTCACGTAGTTGATACTTGGAATTTTGACAAATACACTGTAACCATTCTTTTAATCATCATATCTCTTCTAATCATCAGAGCTACTACCCTTTAAGTCACTTGACGTATAGATTTTTTACTGAAAAAATTACGACCTCGTTGCACGGAGTGGAGATTGGCAGATTAGCGAAACGAGAGAACTTGCAAGTGAACCATGCGGAATAGCGACATCATGCCCCCGGTGAGATTCGAAGCTTTAACGCAGTGGCAAATGGAAAGGGGAACACGGGGCATATGCCATCCTAAAGCTAACATATTTTGAAATTTTACTCCATTTATTCAAAATGATGATTATATATTTATACTCGCTTCGCGTCCAAAACAGCAAGCTCATTTTAAATATACCTGTACATTTTTTTCAAGCTAACATGTTTTTAAAAAATGGACTCTAATCACTTATCGTAACGAACGAGACGGCATTGGCACTTTTCCTCGAGAATATAGAGAACGGCAACACCAGCACGAGCTGAGTAGCGCCGTATTTACAACCTCAACCTCTAAATACGCAGTGACGCAACTCTACCCTGGCCAACGACATGACGGGGCTCCGGCCTTCAGGCTCCGCGATAAACATAAAACATCCAAGAGATTTCCAAAAACATAATTTCCAACGAATTTTATGCCAAAGTACTTTTATGCTGAGCACTTTTAACTTTACATGAGGAAGCTTTTCTATGCGTCTCAATGTTAGATAAGAAGGCTCCAGCCTTCGACTCATTTGGCTATTAACACGAAACATCACTGAGTCTCTCCAAGGCATATTTTTCTATGCATTTGACGCCAAAGTTGTTCTTTGTCGAACACTTGATACTTCGCCACGCCTGCCGTAGTTGGATGTCGAGGCACCGGCTTTCAGTCTATGCAATTAATAAAAAACATCCTGCAGTCTGTAAACGCATAATTTTCTATAAACTACGTAACTTCCAATTTAACTACGGACAGAATGCCATTGTCATTCTTGGATTATATAAGAAAATGTCCTCCTTATTGCCACTCGTTCTTCGCATTTGTTCACTGATCTCGTGACGTCAGAGTCAACTCATTACGATAAAGGATAAGAGCACAAAATTAGTTCAAAAATATTTGAGGGGGTACGAACTGAAATTGCCGGATTACAGAACGGATCAAGTAAGGTTTTTTATAGGATCGCTCACATAACATACCATTTTTGAACGGTTTAAGATAATACAATGAACTCTCACAGAAGTGCTTGAAGAAATTAGGCTAATTGATGTTTTGAATAATTTTTTTATCTCTCGTATTTTACGAGTGCTGCATTTTCTTTTTAATTTAATCACACATTATTTCTGTTTATCTGTCATAAAAATACACATTCACTGATGTACTACATATTCTCATATGTTAAATAAGAAATTTTAAAGCAATTTTGAGATGAGTAAACTCACACTCAACGAAAAGTTTGTGTGTATTATTTTCCCACTGCCAGGCTAACCAACGGCAAGCAACCCCCTGCATTAATGCGCACTCCTCGTGCAAAATAAATGGAACAACAGAGCACGGTCACTTAAAGTAGAATACCATTTCAAAAGTTTCTAACAAGGTTTGATGTGCCGGCCGGAATAGTCGATATAGCTAAGGCAAAAGGCCATAGCTGCCTCCTACCTGTATGGTCGCGGGTTCAAGTCCCGTCCGGGGTATGGATATTTGTGTGTGTCTTTTTGCGAGTTCCGCTACCGACATCTCAAAGCTGCTAAACCAATGTTAATTGCAGTGGTCGGTGTGTGTCCTTAGTAGTTGAAAAGCGACCTTAAATAATTTTTAAAAAATGTTTGAAGTACTGAATAAATGAAATCTGCTTTCAGATATTCCCGAGTTTTCTGAAACTTCTAAAGTAAGAATAAACTGGCATGAAGTATTATTTTATTCTTACTAAAGTTTTCGCGGTGAAATATCACCCGTTATTGAAGGAATTACGGAAACATAAACAGAAATAAAATATTAGTACGAAAACACACTGTTCGTCTCAGGCCGCTAATCCCTACCATCGCCGGCCAGGGAAAGGAATATTCATGGTTTGTCACCATATTTATAAAGCACATCGGAAGCACACGACAAGAATAGCACTTGCACCAAATATTTAAAGGTTTCGGCAGCGTAATGTTTGCAAGAAGAGATTATAGAATGCAAGAGAGAAAATCAGAATATCAAGTTTAAAGAATTGTCTAGAAACAGGGTTAAATAATTTTATCCCTAACAAAATGTTACAGTCATTTTCTGTTTTAATGTTTATATTTAACCTACTAATGCTATCATACATTTATAGTATTATATCTTTCAATTTTTATTACTCTCTCGCCTATTACGTACTTACGTATTAAAGAGAATGTATTATAATGCTGCAGCAGAACATGGCAAATTTTGGTCAGAAAGGTCATATTGTGGGACCCTGTTATCGAAAAACTGGATAAATCTTGCTCCTCTTTGTAACAAATTACTTCCTCTATTACGTTGTGCAATTAAAATCCACATTTTTGGGCCCTTGATACCGAAAAATTGTAGCAAAGTATCTATCTATCAATTGTCAACACTAGCGCCTAAACTATTCAGATGATTTTCTCTAAAATCGACATTCCCCGATCGATCTAGTTCAATTCGAGATACTACAAATTTGAAAGGGATATTTTTATTTTTGGGGTACTTAACACGAAGCTTCACCAATTTTTCAAAATTTTCTCAAAAATAGCTCCACAATCTTGAATATTTTTCGCGAACAGAAAAAAGGTGGCTTATAAAAACGATGCAGGTCTCATTATGGTTCAGCTCCCTAAATTACCAAAAAATGCAAAGTTATACATTTTGCAGTAACTTCTCACAACTATAATATTGAAGATACATATTTTTTTCTCAAAAGTATCTTTTTTTCGAAGACATGTTTAAATACGATCCTATATAATTTTTCGATAAGTCTACTTTGTACGTAATTTAGCGTGAAGTGTAGGTAATTTTATGTTCCTGATTTTCAGAAAAATGTCTCGAATTTATTTCTATATTTTTTTCTTTCGAGTAGAGCCAAGTATGCAAATAAAAATGAAACCAGTCACATTTTCGGTGAACTCTCTATATTTTTGAAAATTGAAAACGCCTAACTTTGCAAAATTACGAAACTGATGATAAAGATTTGTACTTTTTCTTTCTTCATACTTTTTTATTTCTTTCAGTATTAAAATGAGTCTAATAGCTAATGATTTTTCACTTCACTAAATTGAATGAAAATTAAATAAATAATGTTTTATACCACATTATTTCATAAAAGTAACAACAAACTAGGGGTGGTACAACATGACATACATTCTCTCATTATTTGAGACGGCTAGGCAATATTATAATACTACTTAAGCCTGCAAAAATGTTTCCTACCAGCAATTTTTTTCCACTCTTGAACTCCAACTTATTTTCTGGGGTTTAGGAACATATTCACGTTATAATATTGTAGTTTTTCTTTATTAATCTTTAAAATTTTCGAAAATATAGTGAGTTTACCGGGAAAATGATGTCTGCGCCAATTTTATATGATTTCTTTACTCTATCTGAGAAATTATATTATCAAAAATTTGGAGCCACTTTTGACAAAAGTTTGAAAAATTGGTGAAGCTTAATGCAAATTACCCAAAAAATAAAAATATCCGTTCCAAATTTGCAGGAACTCGCAAGGACAGGTGAACAGCCAGAAAATTTAAGGTAACCAAGTTTGCAGTACCAAGGACCTACAAAACAAGGATTCTGACTATACAACGGTTTAGAGAAAATAATTTACGACATATACGGGGAAAAGATTTGCACTTTTTCAATATTAGAGTTCCAAAATACGAGTTTTCCTATCAGAAAAATCGCTACTTTGCAGTATTACAACACCTCACTACACGTAGAAAGAGAATAAGTTAAATAAAAAACGGAATATTTTGAACGCATAAATAATTTAATTAAAATAAAATTTGTTTTTTTAAATTACCACTACTAACTGTTCGAAGTACCTTGCAAGACCGCACGTTCCTATGTAGAACTAGCTCGGCGGTGAGATCATGATATTCAAAATTTCCGTTTACCGTGAGAGGGGAAAAAACTCAAAATTGTCAAAAGATTCTGATCTAAAATATAACCATATGTATACCAATGAATTAGTAATTTTGTAAACGGCATGATATGCTCAGAATATTTGTATGGTTATACTTGAAAAAAAGAAAATTGACATCAATGTTACGTAAAGTGCGAGTGCTAAAAAGTATTCAGAATACGTATTTATTCTCTCATGCATTTCGATGTCGCATGATTCATTCTCCGTACTGTACTTCACTGGAATCGGATATGTACTCTGGTGCTATAATTATACTACTCAATCAACATGGCTGATCTCCCGCTACAGAGCTGAATGTCTCCAAAGCCTTACAAGTGTAGAGCTCATTAGCGAGTATGGATCCACTATTGTCGAGTTGCCCGCAAGCGACCCGAAACCTTTCAAACGCATCGGTATAAATGACGTTTATTGTGAAAAGTCCAATTGGAGGTAATATAATCGGGAATATCTCGCCGGTGGCTCGAAGCATGAGTGAGTCAGGTTCTCTCAGATTGTTGCAGAGTGTAACTAAATCTTCCCTATTAAATGTTCTCTACGTGTCATATCAAAATTATGAATGAGGTGAAATTGAGACGCGTTTAAGCACACACCATAATTTTCATTGCTATTGAAGTTTAATTCACACTCGGATGATAAATTGACCTCTAGAATACAGTCTATAAACAATCTTGGAGTTACAATGAGCAAACATACTGTAACATTCGTGTTCAATAGTTTGTTCTCGGTTTCGTGTGATTTCCCATTTTTCAAAATTACCTACAGCAAAAATATTCATTTTTCTGATCGTTAAACTGTTATTCTGACCAGTATGACAAATATGACCAGAAAATTGATCAGGAATTTGATTGAGATTTCGTTCGGGAATTGGACCGGAATATTTATCATTTTGATCCTGAATTCAACCACGAATTCCATCAAGAATTCGATCCGGAATCCTAAACTCGTTCTTTCCTAGTCATTTTACCTTACCACTGAACTCCTGAGACAATTAACACTGACAATGGACATTAAAAATTGTTTTAGTAGCAATAATGATAATTCTATTTCACACTGCTTAAGGAATGTGTCGTATTTGTCATACTTGTCGTATTTGAATACTTGACCTTGTTTAGGAAGTTTGCGGGATTCGATCCCTCCTTGGACACGTGTGTGTGATAAAAATTACACTGCGGAATCAGCTGGGTAGGCGTTTGCTTGATCCGTAAACGGTATAATCAACAGAATAACTGAATTAAACTTTCATTTTAAAGGATAGTCCTTCGAACTAAATTCAATATTTTTTTAATGCACAGTTTCAATATAAGTTCCCAAGCCAATCATGCCCTAATTTCAATTGGATTATAATAAAGAAGAGTTATTGAAAGCATTTCGTATTTGCTATTCTGCGTCTGAACTGTTTGACGGGATTGTCGCAGGTTCGTGTTCCTAGATATAGGATTTTCAGCACCTTTGTCTGAATCGAAGCCAATTGCTGCCTGGATGAGAATTCTAGTAGAGACGGGCTGTTCTGAATGTGTGGGTGTTGTATAAGTGTAAGTGCCATGCATGTATGCGTAAGTGGAGAAGAGAGGACAAAGATGAGGAAGGAAATATCGCTCGCGGTCCGTGTCCCGTTTGTTAGGATACAGCCGTCCGTCATTACAATGGTATTGTTCAGCAGTCGACCGCTATAATTCTCCCATAGACAGCTGCTAAGTTTGACCCAGCTAACTTAGTGAGTTGGTGAGCTCCATGAACTGCATGCTACCTTTTTATACGGCGATCCTCTCTTCGATTTCCGGTCGGGGTAATAATAGAGCTGTATAGCTTTCCGTTACAGCTGTCTCAGTTTTTAAATAGCTGTGTGACGAAGGAAACCTCAGGCAGGCCAAGTACGCTAGGCACGGTGATGGAAATACGTCATTATCCCTAAATGTCTCCCTTACCCCCAGGCGCAGTTAATAAGAAAACAGGTTCCAGGGCTAGGATCAGTGTAAGCTGACCCAAATGGGTGTATGCGCAGGCTTCCGCGTCTGGAGTCATTGCATTCTTGGCTGTCCAGGATGAGCCGCGTCTCAGTCATAGCTCCATCGACTGAGACGTGGCTCATCCCGGACAGCCAAGAATACAGTGGCATAAATGGGGTTAATCCGGTGACAAATACATATCTTGTTAGTGTGACAACTCTGCCCCCATCGGGACTCGAAGTGTAGTCCGTCCGGTGAGAGACGGATGGGCGAGGCGCCACCGGACAGCAGTGCGGTGGGTGGGCGGTGCGGTGGACTCATCGGTGGTATTGCTGTCCGGGATGAGCCGCGTCTCAGTCATAGCTCCATCGACTGAGACGTGGCTCATCCCGGACAGCCAAGAATACAGTGGCATAAATGGGGTTAATCCGATGACAAATACATATCTAGTTCGTTGAGTTGAGAACTCTGCTCCCGTCGGGACTCGAAGTCTAGTCCGGATGGGCGAGGCGCCACCGGACAGCAGTGCGGTGGACTCACCGGTGGCCCAGTGCACGAGGGAGTGGCGCTCGTGGTCGAGGCTGTTGACGTCGGCGCCACGCGCCAGCAGGCACTTGATGAGCGCCCGGTTGCCGGCGATGACGGCCAGGTGCAGCGCCGTGTAGCCGTCCTCGTCGCGCGCCGCCAGCAGCTGGCTCCCGCCCGCCGCCAGCAGGTGCTCGGCGCACGCCGGCGAGGCCGTCTCCGCGCAGTAGTGCAGGGCTGTCTTGCGCGTCCGGTCGCGCTCCAGAGCCGCCTCCGGCTGCCGAGCAACACGCACGCGCGCCAGCACGGTTAGTGATGGAGGTGCATGCCGGCACGTGCACTGGCGGATTCAGGGCAATGCCAGGTCGACATCAAAGCCTACATTTACTTCATTCATTCATATAGTTTACCACGTATCGATTGCGAATCATTTACTGGACATCCGAAGGCGAAATCACATTATGAACATACATCCCTTTTTATTTCGAGCGAACAACTTTTTTATGATTTTTAGTATTTCAAAAATATTTATGGAACGTCCGAAGGGAAATTATCACGAACCTGAAATGCTTTCTGAATCCGCCTGAGTGCGTGTGCTTCACGGTGTGTTTTTTCCATAAGGAATACTCACATCATGGTGGCATGTTAGTTTTGACGTTTTAACTAGCGTGTAAGGTAGTAGAATTTGGATGTTATTTGTTTATTCCTGAGTATCAGTGTTCGTGCAGTAGTGCGGGGGTGTCTTCTGTGTCCCAGCGCCGCCTTCGCAGCCCAGCAACACGCTTGCGCGCCAGAAGGTAGGGAATAGAGGTGCATGTAAGCACATGCAGTGGCCGATTCAAAAGAACGCCAGCGTGATCGAGCTCAAAGCATTTTTTCGTAATTTCACTCAGTACATTCATATCGTTTTCCACATACTGGCTGCGAATCTTTTATAGCACGTCCTTAGGCATATTCACATTGAGAACATGCATCCCTTTTTGTTTTAATAGAACAATTATTTTATAGCTTTTAGCGTTTGTATAATATTTATGACGAGTCCGAATAGAAATTGCTCTCAATCTAAAATGCTTTCTGAATTCACCCGTGTGTGTGTGTGTGTGTGTGTGTGTGTGTGTGTGTGTGTGTGCTTCATGGCGTAAGTTTTCCGTGAGAAAAACGGCACCATGATGTCGTGTGTTTCGATTTTTTGTCTATTACGTTAGGTCGTGAAATTTCGGTCTTAATTGTTTATTCTTGAGCGTCAGTATCGCAATAGTGCACGGTTGTCTTCCACGTCCAGCCGCATTCATGTGCATATTGGCATGTGCATGTTTGCATGTACATGTTGACGCGTGCAGTGCTGGATCCAGAGGAAATGTCACCATCGGGGACATATCTCTCCACCTAAGTGCAAGTGTTTTCGTTTACTTCGTTTATTCCAATCATTTCCAACATACTGATTGATAATTATTTACCGCACATCCAAAGGAATATTCCCATTATGAACATACGAGTACATGCCTTCAAACGAACACCTTTTTCATATTTTATCGTACTTAGAAATGATTTACATACGTCTACATAGGAAAATGTTTTCCACTGACCCGGATGTTTGAACTGATTTTATATAATTTGAGGTCACTGATTTCAAATTTGCTGTCAGAAATTGTTCATCTCGACACAATTTTTCCCAACACACACTTTAAAAAATTTATCATTTTCATGTGTTGCAGTAGGATCCTAGCACTTCGATTTATTCATGCAAGAGAGGAAAACAGTGGTTTATTAATTGTTTTAATAGTGTTGTTTTTGCCTGAGATTATAACAAAATTGCAAAATATACAAACTTAAAATATACTATGCATTTTCATGATGAATTTTTGCTTCTTTGATTTTTTGGAATTGCTGGAATCCGGGATGTCGCGCTGCAAGCACCAACAGGAATCTGCTATCATATTTGTGTTCCATCTACCTTGATATCTTTCATCGATTGTTTTTATACCTTGGTGGAAGCGCTTATCCTGCTCTTTAGTTAGAGCGCCAAGATTTGAGGGAAATACATTTAAGTGGCTGTGCTGAAAATGCACCTTCACACTCATGTTTGCTCTTATCCTCTGATATGTTTTCAACAAAGTTTCAACTATAACCTTTTCTGCCCTTTCGTTACCAAGAATTTTTCTTGCAACATTACAAAAGCACACCAAGCATCTTTCTCTAAGGTGCTCATTATTTCCAAAAAACCTTTATCTTTCAAAAGAATCCTTATTCGAGGGCCATCAGAAATACTAGCTTTCAACTTCTCATGTGTCAGTGATGGAAATATAGAGCAGATATTGTTGAAACAAACATCATTTTTATCCAGAGTATTCACACACTGCTTCATAAGGCCTATATGCAGTGGCGGTAATATAATTTTATTGCGATCAAGAAGAAGCTTATGTTATGTACTCTTGTCATCAATGTGAAATGTTTTCCTTAAAACCAATATTTTATTAGCCATTGTTCTTTCTTTGCACGGCTGTCTCAAAGACACATGTAACATGGATATTTTGTGTACCCTCCTTGTTGACCTAGGAGTATCGATGTCAACGGTGTGTATACAATTTATAAAAAAACATTCAATTCAGCAGCTCAAAGCGACATGTAGGTCAGCGACTACTCTCGCCATTCAGCGGGGGAAGAAAGCTTCACCTCCCGTGATAAAAATCAAACGAGACAAATATCCATGGCTGTTGACACTCCGGTAACCACAAAATAATCAATCAATTAATCATTCCGCAACCCAACTCAACTTCAGCATTCTTTTGTATTGGGAAATTATCGCCCCGTACTACAATTGAACGTTTTAGAACGTCCAAGGTCTCATGTGTTCGACTAAAACTAATGGTACTAAATCACATACTTTCTCAGATTATTGGTGTTTTCTTGATATTCTAATATTGTAAATTGTATCCTACTAGCACCACAGCCATTTCCTGAAATACATATAACCAAATAAAACGCAAAATATTAGAAAAACTAAATAATTAATTTTTTGAAAATTTGTACATACGATAACAAGACTTTATTAAACACAGCTTCAAATTCCTTTCTTGATTAATTATTTATTTTCTAATAAATATACATCTGATATTTAAGTTTCAATTTGGAATAACAGATTTTATAAAAGAAAAAAATAATCTTCGCTGTGGTAGTCTATGAACTTTTTTAACTTTTGTAATTATCAAAATTCGGAGATTTTAATGAAAATCGTTTCATTTTAACAACTTCGCAATATTACAACAATATTTGAACCAACAAAAATGTTTCCAACCAGCAAAGATATTTCCCATGCTGGGATTCCAACTCAGATTCATAAGTGCGACACGCCAGTCACGTTCCTCTTACACCACCTTCCGGCTCCGAAGCTGCTTGCATTGTTCCCGGTGCTTTAAGAATAAATTTGAACATTGGTGTATCCAATTTTTAAAAAATCAGATATTTTCTTTGACATTTTTCAAGATTTAGTTTTAAGGGAATTTTTGATAATTTTTGATAATTTGAAGTTCGACAACAATGAGAACTGCGTCATTTTATGCGCCAGTTGCTCTACATGAGAAAAAAGTAATCCGAAAATTTCTAGATATTTTTGAGAAAATTTTGAAAAAAGGAACTTTACGCAAAGTACCACCCCCAAATATAAAATATGTTTCAAATTCTCCGGGCTTGGAGTTTCTGGCCAAATCATTCGAGGAACTTCAATTTTGAAGCAAATCGTCTGAACGGATTAGTGGGTTGTGTTGACCACAGACGGACGGACGGACGTTTTACTGTAAACCATTTTTGTGCTAGTAAGGACCCACAAAACGTTAATACCGAAAACACAATGTGTTAGAAGCAGTAATTTACTACATATACAGTAAAAATATTTATTCAAATTTGGATATTAGAGCTCCGGAATACGAGTTTACTTGTCAAAAAAATCACAATTTCTTCCGCAGCATTACGATTCTTTCTCCGTATTACGCATGTACGTAGTAAAATATTCGGAAAAAGTAAGGAGACAGATGTTTCTACGCAAAGTGTATTGTGCTTCTGAAGCGTTACAATTAAAAAGTCACTATCCAATTATAAAATAACAATGCCAAGTCCAGTAAAAAAAGGCACCACGTTCGTAGCTGTATTCCGTAATACCAGAAGATGTACAACTTCGTAGCTGGCTCAACAAATATACAACGAAAAAACGTAGCCCTTGGTCAGCGTAGCGGTCACAATAACCGTCTCTAAGCGCAATCAGTATCAGTCATAAACTATTTTCTCTTTCCGGGCACCAGGTCACCCATTATAAATCGATCGCTGATGCTCCCCAGACTCGCTCTCGTGGCTAGATGTCCGCTGGAGCGGGCGGTGACACGCTGCTCCCTACAGTTGAAAATAGAGCGCGCGCCATCTCGTGCGCAACTTCAAAATCAGCTGTGCACACAGCACGTAGTAGGTAAGGAAGTAAAAAGATCCATTTCAAATTTGAAGAGCCGGGATATCAGGCAGATCGATCTTGGAATAAAAATTTTAATGAAACTCTGTGGAAGGTATAGTCCCAAGTTTAGGAACAGACAACTTGACAGGGACATTTTGACAAAATCCACATTTTCTCTGAAAAGAACCAACAAAACATGTTTTTTTGTCAAAATATCGACTATTAGTCATGCAGTGTTTCAAAAGAAATTTAACAGAAAATTGAAACGACCCAGTCCATCAATGGTTGTGAACGACACTTTCCATCTTTATTTTATTTGTATTTCACAAGGAATTGACGCTAATCTCATGCGTCTCATTAGGGCTACATCATTCAGCAAGTACATATACCGGGAAAGGTGGCTCATTGCGTTAACGGGTGTCACTGCAGAGCCTCTGACTGGGAGGCCCTAGCTTCGAGCCCCGACGGCTGCAAGATTTTCGACAATAGTTTGTCAGGTCGAATTCAGTCGCTGTCTGGAGGAGAATTCTAGAGGCCAGCTGCTCTGATCGGAAGTTTTCCGCGGTTCCTACGATCAACACCAGGCGAGTGCCGGAGCTGTACCCTAACAAACGGGCTACGGACCGCGCGCGATCTTTCCTTCCTATTCCTTGTCTTATTCCACCCCTTACCCACACTTACACTAACATACACTACTCTACCACGCATGCCGGGAGACCGGTCGGGAGCTTACAGCTTGTGCCGGCTAGGGCGGTGCCCCGAAGGTGGGAAATATGCATCCCATACCAGTTGTCTCTGCAGTGCATTCGAGTCCTGACGGTGGCAGGATTTTCGACACTAGCTTTTCAGCTAGGTCGAATTCAGTCGCTGTCTGGAGGATTCTAGCGGCTGGCTGCTCTGATCGGTAGTTTTCCGTGGTTTCTCCGATCAACACCAGGCGAATGCCGGAGCAGTACCCTACCTAACGGGCCACGGACTGCGCGCGATCTGTCCTTCCTCTTCCTTGTCCTATCCTCTCCCCTTACACACACACACTTACATTAACATGCACTACACTACCACATATTCCGGAAGACCGGTCGGGAACTTAGAGCTTGTCGCGGCTGGGGCTGTGCCTCGCTGGTGGGAGAGTCCTGGTTAGGGGAAACCTCACTAGCCGACGGTAGGTCGGCGCCGGATCTCGCCATCCAGCGGGGGAAGATCACCGCCATCTCCCGAGAAAAAAAACATGCACTACACTAACGGGACTAATGACCGAAGCAGTTGACGCGCCCGGAAACACGAAAAAATCAATCAATCAATCAATCTGCAGTGCATCAACATCAACTCTATCAGAAGTCAACCGCTAACAACAACATTCAAGTACTAAGGCCAGAACCGAGGAAACGTAGTCTTGACAACCTCCAGGTAACCGATGCAGAAGGCAAGGCTAATTATTTCATGCACTACACTTACGGGACTATTGGCGTCAGTATTTGTCGCACCCGGAATCAATACCAACCAACCAACAAGTACATTTCCGTGTTCAGTGAATACAATTTCTCATGTTTGTCAATCTCCCAAACAATGGGCATTTTCTCCCATTGTTTAGTTTCTGCCCCAAAACGGCATTGTAAATCATTACTGAATGACTCGAACTTTACTAGCTTAAATGATTCCTAAAGGTGGCAGTAGCTTAAACGTCTTTCAATTTCCATTCTCTCGTCGACCGTCGTACTGAGCGGATCGCTCCACACCGTGCAGCATAAATAACGCCGACCAGCGAAGTTTCGTTACTCAGTGTCGTTCCTGCGCTGACCGCAGAGGTGGTTGCACTACTGCGCGATGAACAGTCAGTCTCTATCAATTAGTGTTTACTTATTCAGTGCAGTGGTTATTTCTACTCGTGCTCAAACGTTTTCACAGTGCTACATAGTGCTCAAATCCAAGCCCCCCTAGAGTGGCATCCCATCCCAGATGTCTCTGCAGTGCATGAACATCATCTCAATCAGAACTCAACCGCCAACAGCAACATTCAAGTACTAAGGTCAGACCCGAGGAAACGCAGTCTTGACAACCTTCAGGTAACCGACGCCAAACGCAAGTCTAATTCTCTCCCCAGCGTAATGGATTTACCAACAAAGAAAAGATTTGCCCCGCTCGGGCATCAGACAGACGATGACCGCGAGGAAAATCCCAAACTTTTTTTCTCACCCAAAAGAGCATGTGATAAAAAAGCCACCTCCAATATTTATTCAAGAAATTACAAACAATAAAGAACTTGTTAGTAAATTAACCTCCGAGGTAGGAGAAAACGTTATACCACAAATAAAAGGTAATTCAGATAAAACTATTCTTAATTCAATAGACGATTTCAGAAAAAAACTATTCACTTTCTCGATCAGAATAAGTGTCAATATCATACATTTAGAGACCCTTCAGCCAACACATTTAGTGCAGTTATTCGTGGAGTGCCGATCGATTACGAAGGAGAAATTACTGAAGAACTTCGCAAGGCTAATAGTTTGAAACGTCAAAGTAACCCGCTTGTTAAGATTTGATAAATTTTCCATGGCATTATGTGCAGTTTTAGTGAATGACAGATCAACCTTTGAAACACTATTTAGAATCAATAGACTTTTCAGTGCCGTGGTTTCAGTTGAACTCAGACGCCGTAATTCATTTATTGTGAGATGCAAAAGATGTCAGGACTTCGGACACATTAAATTATTGTAAGAAAACTCAAAATGAGTAATATATGCTAACTCCCATGAACCGCGTAAATGCAATTTAAACCCCCAACTTAATCCCACTTGCGTAAATTGTAACCAAACTCATCTAGCGTCATTACGCAAATGCAAATATTTCCCCAGAAGACAAGAAGCATTGATACAAAGAAGTTCATCTAACTATCTTTATTCACAGGTAGTTAACAATTTCCCTCCCCTTCCCCCTCCTCATTTCCCCCACTTCTCGCTACTGCCAACTACTGTCAGTCTAGAATCCCTCCCCTACAATCCCTTCCTCCTCCGCTCCATCGAAACCTTCCCCCTTCTCAACAATATATTATTCCATCTTATTCACAAAACCCATCAACAAACTCTGCACACCCACTCCCCCTCCCACCATAGCACATCCCTACACCTTGATACAATCTCAGAAATAATAAACCAAATAATCAAAGCCCTCATTCCCATAATCAACAACTAAATTCAAATAGTGGTTGCGTCACATCCATATTTATCTCAGATCAATAATATATATATATATATATATATATATATATATATATATATATATATATATATCACAGAAACGCACTTTACGCCCAAAGATAAGGTTAATGTTTCGGGTTACTTGACTTACAGATCCAACAGACCTTCTCGCACTGCAGCAAGAGGATTAGTAATTTTGCCACCGTTTGTCACGCCAAGACTTGAAAATATAGCAATAGCGCTCCAGTCACACGGTACACCAATCACATTAATTGCAGTATATAAGCCTCCTAATATCCCCCTGAAACAAACACACCTTAACACTGTTTTCAAACCCAACTACTATCATAGCCGTAGGCATCTTCAACGCCAAACATAGCGCATGGCGATGCAGAACATGCACCTGAATAGAACGTTTTTACTCAGATATGCTATCAACAATAATTTAATTCTCTCTGAACCCTCGCATTACCCGTATAATCGCTGCATCCTTTCAGCTATCCTAGATATTGCAGTTTGCAAAACTTTTACGAATCCGTTATTCCAATTTGTTCTAGCAGAAACAAACTCAGACCACTGCCCGGCGCTTCTCTCCTGTGATGCTAATTTCATACTATCTCATCACCTCAATCCTCATATCCATAATACTATCAATTGGAAACTATTCGAAGAATATCTTTCTACATCCACCCCCTTACCACCTTTCTTAAAAACCCCAGATCAAATCGATTCAGATATCTCTTTCTTCGGCAACACCATCGGCAATGCAATAAATACGGCTACTCCCAATCACATCCATCAGAGGCACCTCCCACCAATTCCCCTTCCACCCAACGTCCAGTATCTTATTAGACAAAAGCGATATACAAGACGACACTGGCAAACACTCCGGCTAACTCAATTAAAAACCGTTTTAAATCAGATAACGCATAAGATTCACGAAGAGTTAAATAAGTTTCGCTATCAAAACTTCCAAAAACTACTTCTAAACATTGATAAAAACTCCAATACTTTGTGGAAACTCTGTCGTCATTTCTCCCACCCCAATCAAACAATACCCCCATTATCCGCCAATTCTGAAATTGCTTACACGGAAGCAGACAAATTAGAAATGCTTGCCAACCGTTTCAAAGATATTTTTAACCCACTATTTCTACAGTTCTGAATTTTCAAAACGTTGTAGAGGACTTTTGAGATCCCCATACCATACTGCTCCATTACCAATTAGTTATATATCTCTCTCTAATGTCAAACAAATAATTAAGAATACAAAAACAAGTCTTTTCCAGGAATAGACGGTACCCCCAACAGTTCTATATCATTTACCTCTTCATTCCTTTGCTTACTTAAATGCCATCTTCAACAGCTGCCTCAGATTAGGCTATTTCCCGGCAAGCTGATAAAAATCCATAATTACAATATTAAAACCTAAAAAATCCCCGAAACATTCCTCTAGTTACAGACCCATAAGCCTTTTACCCACTCTGTCTAAAATCTTCGAGAAACTGATTCTAATCATACTTAATAAATTTCTACAAGATACGAAAGCTATCCCTCCTTTTCAATTTGGATTCCGCCCTCTTCATTCGACCACACACTAGCTTCTCAGAATAGTAGAAACCGTAGGGCAAGCATTTCAAAATAAGCAATATTCCTCTGCAGTATTTTTAGACTTTGCTTGTGCCTTTGACAAAGTTTGGCACACACGTCTGCTCTGCAAATTAAGGATCTACGGCACTCCCGATTACCTTGTCAAAATCATCAAGAGCTTTCTCGAAAATAGCTTTCCAGTGAGAATAAATTCCTCTCTCTCCGCCCCTAAGATAATTCAGGCCTGGGTACCTCAAGGTTCACCTCTCTCCCCGACCTTCTTCAATTTTTAACAGCAGATATACCGTGTACATCCTGTTCCACGGATTTATATGCAGAAGACACCGCGATATTCTCTACACACCATGATCTTTCAGTAGCAATCAACAATTTACAATCAGCCATCAACAATTTCTCTGACTGGGCAACAAAATGGCGCCTATACTTAAACGCAGCAAAATGCGAAGCAAAAATCTTCGCACTTAAAAGAATAACCAACCCTCCAACTATTACAATTGGAAATTCACCAGTTCCTACGCTCCCATCCAACAAGCCCGTAAAATTCCTAGGAGCAATCCTAGACACTCGTCTCACATGGAAACCGCACATTGCACATCGGCTGAACAAAACTTATGCTGCACTCTTCGACCTATATCCTCTTATAAACCGTAAATCGGCGCATTAAAACTGCATTAAGACCATCATTAAAATACGTCTGTCCTGTGAGAGGTGGTGCTGCACAAACAAACCTAAAAGTAATTCAAGTTTTTCAAAATAAAATCCTCCGAACGTCGGTTAACGCCCCATGGTATGTATCCAATAAGCAGCTCCACAGAGAATTGAACATCGATACCATTACTCAGCACATTTTAACATTATCAAAACAATTCTTCACCAACCTAAACCTAGTTCCCGGTGCCAGTCTCTACCACCTGGGAAAATGCAGTAATGGTCCAACCAGAATCAAATCACGCCTTCCCAAAAATCAATTCTGACCTCCGTAACCGTCATAAAACGTAATCCTAAGCTCACTCTTCCTCCCCCTTTCCCACTCCCTTCACATCACTGCCCTGTGGATAAAATCCTAATAAATGAGGTTCCCAGAGGGGATTCCCTCTCACAGATAAAATTGGGTTAAGTTAATTTAATTTGAAAGTACCTCGGTGCTTTCAGTTAATATTGTATTCTTTGTTTAGTGTTTGGATCCAATTTCAAACCTGTAAAGTGGTTTATCCACTGCTCGAGTACAATAAATTTAAAAAAAAGGTTTTTCAATTTGAAAATATTTACGTCGTTACAGTAATTTATTGAATTAAAATACATATATGATATACTAAATATGAAATTCTTGTGTGATGGAGGATTATAATTTTGAGAATAATAACAATTATTAGTTTATATAAAATGGAAATGCTTTGTTTCATTGTAAAGATTAAACTAGTATCACATATAGTATCCTAAGCAGGTGTCTACCAAAAGTGAAGATCAGAGGCAGTCATCAAACGATACAAATGTGAGTTATAAGACTAAGAAGCTTTTTGTAGACGCTTCTTCGTTTCTGAAGAAAATTATTGAAAGCTGTTCACCCAAAGAGGATTTTCATTGATTATACCACCTGGTGGCGAGTGCTTGTTTCAAGAGAGAAACATTTCGGTGTTTCACAATCGTTTTCAAGTTCGTCTCCCACTACAAAACTTCTAGGTAATTACTTCCTTATTCCAGTGTCACTCTCAAAATCAGGTGACCACTCCACGGGGATAATTAGATACCCGTTGTTTTCTTGCATGATACCCACAATTAGTGGGAAGATAAAAGTAAAATTAATATTTTGCTTTTTCGTATATGATAATTATGGCTGCGGGTATATCTGATACCTAAAAGAGCAATAAAAATCAAATAATTTTAATGAAAGGTATAATTAAATTCATAGGCGTAACGTTTTGAGAAAAAAGAGGTGTTTTATGCTTAGGGGCCTTAATTATCTCGGTGTGTGTTCATATACGTATATAATGTAATTATTTTTGCATTATTTGCAAAGATACATTTGCATAGATGCAAGATTTTCGATACATTATAATAAAAATATGAAACTATTAGCAATATAAATTTTGAAATCGATAAAACTGTATTAAGCCATGCACTCGATCACTTGAAGCTTTAAAAGAATATCTCATGAATGTTTCCACTAAAAAATGCATAGGTAAACGAGTATGTGTATAAAGACCTTGGATGACGACTGAGAATAGTTATTCACTTACAGATCATTATTAAATGAAAACATGGTGATAAAATTGGATCTGTTGTTTACACTCAAAAAACTGTTCAGTTTTACGAATATAAACATTCTAAAGTCCTATTTTTACAACTCTTGTTTATTTTTAATGTGAGCGAAAACTTTCTCAATTGTACTCGTACACGCAGGTGAACTATTTTAATATAAGTTTACAAGATTACCTATAAAGTCTTTGTTTCTATGAAAAAAATAAGAATACAGAAAATGTTCTAAAACACTAAAGTGCTCATTGGCACATGTTAGTGTTGTTTAATCACTCTGAAAATATGCGTCTCATTTTAAATGTACAGGCGGGAAGATCAAAAATATACCGTTGCCAAAAGAACATCGTTCCTAGTGTATGGTACTGCATAGTACATGGTACTGTAATTATTGTGGTGAAAAATACATTAAAACATTCCAAAAGGTAGTACATTATTTTTTGAATTCCCAAAAATTCGTGTAAACAAAAAAAAATCTTACTTATCTTCGAACCGGCTTTGATGATATAGTGGTTATCATGCCGAACTGATCCCATATACTGATCCCATGTTCACGGGTTCAAACCCGGCCATAGTCGGGGTATTTCTGAAGTGCCAAAAATCGACGGCATACATGCCGACGCTTGTCGGCATGTAAAACAGATCCCAGGAAAGGCACTTGGCCGATCCTGGCAAAATTAAATCCTCTAGCAATTCAGTACTAATGCACCAGCCTGCGCTAACCGGTATTCAAATCAAACGTAAATATTGGCGCTCTACCGCGCCCCTAAGGAAAGCAATGGCAAACTACCCTTGGCACCCAACTTGCTACTTGCTCAGGAGAAGTCTCACAATAAGGTTCTAAGTGCTTCTGGAGACTAGCCTACGCACTAATCAGTGTATGGCACTAACAAAGAAGAAGAAAAACTCACCTCATCCCCTAATAACTCCACAAATTTCACATCTGAAATGCTCGTTCCATTTCACTTGATCAGGCGCATTAAATTTAATTGCAGAGCATATAACTGGTATATTATTTTCAAATTGTTGGTTCGATTAACTATGCCTTTCTAGCCTATAATGTGTCATCTCTGTCAGTATTTCTACCCTTTCTCTATAATATGTTGTGGGAACGAATGAAATCGCTTTTTAAAGTTCAATAAAGTCACAATTCCTACTCGAACGTATACGCAACGTTCAAGTATTAAAATCATCAGTACCCTGTAACGTCTCTCTTCAGTAATACGCAGCAACATCAAGAATGAACGCATCAGTTTATTGTTGCAAGAACAGCAGAGAAAGTCTTCCTAACCGTTATCGTGCCTGAGTTGACATTTAAGTCTATTGATCACATGTCCTCGTTACCTTTCCCTGATTGTATCCAGGAACACTGCGCTGACGAGCTACAAATTACGTTCTACATATTTGATTATGAATCTCCGGTCTATCTTTAATGCACTGCAAATGATTAACGGACAGTGTTTTAATACAATCTAATTTTGATAGATGCTAATTAACAATTTTGCGGAAATTGGAAACAAGCACATATATTGGTAAACTTAGGAAACCTAATGACAAAGGTACTTCTTTAAATTGTAATGAAGGTTTTTTGACGAAATTGTACTAAAAAAAAGGAGTAAACTTTTGTAATGTACTTTTTATGTGTTTGTAATGTGCATTTTAAATCAGTCCTTGTAACATTTGAAAATTCTTTGCTTCAATTACAGGTCATTATTAAACGCAAGGCTGCCATTTACACTAGCTTGACAGTAATATGCAAATTTCAAAATCATAAATTACATATTTTAAAGAAGTTATTATTGAAATATATTTTTAGCACTATATTGTAGAGAAGTACAGAATTAAGGATGAACTATGAGGGAACAAGCAAATTAATTTCATTCAAGAAATAGAAAACTATTATCATGAGAGTTTTGCAGTATTAAAGTCTTGACGAATTATTTTGCAAACAAAAATAGGAAGATAAATGATTTACTTAGTAAATCCCGTATTTTCTATGCTATAAATATGCCTGAAATACGGCACATAATGTTCACAATAAATCAATCTTTAAAATATTGAATAAATATGCAGTATAAAATTAACAAGGAATAAATATTTGTACCCCTTTTCCATCTGTTAAGAGAATGGAGTGTTTCTGTTGAATGGCGCGATCGATTAATTTTATTTTCTATTTAAACTATCGTAACATTTGGGCATACCTACAGTATGCTTACACAAGTGCTGTTATCTCAATTGCCAAAACAAAACTGTCATCCACAATCTTAAATAATTTCTTATCGTGCCATTATATTAAATTAAAGTCATTGAATCCAATTGTATCCATATTATTAAGTAATTTAAAAAAAATTTGTTAGAGAATGTCACTAAAATTGTAACCTATGGAGTGGGACATCACTTCACAAATATTTGGATATGGAACATTTAAACATTGCATTTTAACATTGGATATTTCTGTGATTCAGTATCAGCGTACTGTGAGTTCAAAGAGGACTATAATTTAAGATACAACGGACATGAATTGTAGATTCGATATAGTATATAGTATTTAAATTCGTTTATTGTCATTTTCTGAATATTTCATCAGAACATCTTTCTGATTTCTTTTAATTTCATAAATTTCAGACTTGGTTATTTTTGCTATCTCTAGATTCAACATTGTATCTTTCGTACTGATCGGGTTATGCTATTAATTTTTACTCAGGTAACTGCCACTTGTCATTTGATGATATTCGAAATTTAAAGAATAATCTCTAATCTCAATTATCAAATTTTAAATCGAGAATTTCAATAACGAGGAACAATTTTGAGGACAAGAGAACACGTTTGCATGTATTTATTTTATAATTTCATTGCAAACTACGCACAACCTACTTTAAGAAAAATTAATTAATGTGAAACAAACTACAAGAGCCTCGATTGTAATGTACTTTTGAACTTTGATACTCTCGAGAAAGAAATCATCATCCTCATTGAAATGTATTAGAAATATATAATGTGTAGTGAGAAGTTGTTATATACCAACGTTTCACGCGTTCTCTACTCGCTCGTAATCCACTACAAACAGCATTGACTTCCCCCTTCCGTCATGATTTTTTTTCTGACATATGAACTGCTACGATCATTGGTCCCGTCAGATATAGTAAATATTATATCGCTGGAGTAGTTGGTGTTCATTCTCTTCTGGAACATAAGATCCGTCGCTGACCTCCCCGGTACTTTACGAGAGTTTCCCCCTCCAGGGTTCTCCGCCAACTGGGAAGAAGATGTGAGAAGCTATAAGCTCCCGACTGGTATTCAGACGGGGCCGGTCGCCCAGTGCACCTAAGTATGTGCTAAGTGTGTGTAAGGGGCGAGAAGGGCCAAGGATGTGAAAGGAAAGATCGCTCATTTGTGACGCTACAGCTAATGCATTCTCCTGATGTTGATCGGAAAACCTCCAGTCAGAGCAACCAACCTCTAGAATGTCCCTCCAGACAGCGGTTGAATTCGACCTAGCTATGGACTTCCTCTAACCGACAATTCAGCACCATCGGCACTCGAAACCTAGAACTTCCTGGCCAGAGTCGCTGCATTGGCAAAGTTGTGGCAGTGGACCAACTTCGCTAACCCTCTCAACATCTACTTTGCGAAAGGCATCAGGGGCTTTGGCGGTCAACTCCAATGCCCGCCGTGTACCGTGACGACCCCACGCCGCCGCTGTCGCTGCCACCGCCGGCTGGGTCGCGCTTCGCACACTTCGCGGAAAACGCTCGCGTCGCCAACGCAACCGCCGGGCCGCGGGCCGGGCGCCGGGGGCCGGGGGCCGGGGGCCGCGGCCGGGGGCCGAGGGCCGGGGGCCGGGCGGTGGGAGGCGGGAGCCGCGCGGCACGGCGCAGCGCGGAGCGGCGTGGTGCGGTGCTGCGTGGAGTGGAGCAAATCCTGGGCTGTTCGGGGGGAACAGGGGTCCGGGGATGCTGGCGGTCGGCACGGCAACCGCCCGGCAACAGCAGTAGCAGCCCGGGCGAACACGCCTCTCCCTCTCCGGTCTGCGCGGCCCGGGGTCCGCCCCGCCCCATCTCGCGTCCCTCGTCACCCCGCCCGCGGGCTTGATCGGCTTCGAAGCGAAATAGTGCAAAACTAGAGGGAGCACCCGGCGCGCATTGGCGGTGCGAGCGGGGGTGGGGGTGAGAGCAGTGCGCACTGCACGTCTCGACTGGGGCTTCATGGAAAGAGAGTATAGGATTTCGAATTCGGGGCTCGAGCTGCCAGGAAAGAAGCCTTTGGTTTGTGGAGAGTTCCGGGAGACCGACCCATTTTGATTGCATTTCAAACGTTACCTGCTTCGTTTCCTGTTCAAAACCTCTCGAGTCCAGAAGGCAGCATCTCTCGGAAAACTGACCGAGAACAATTTACTCTAGACGCGAACGCCTGCATTGTTGTGAAAAACCTTTTGCTTCCGTCCTCCGTGTGGGATTGTAACTAGCAGAAGTAACTTTGTTTGGAAAATGCTTATTCGAGGAACTAAAACATTTTAAAACGCATTAAAATAGTGAATAAATGATTTCAATGCAGAAGAACACTCTCCGTACCGGACGTTTTAGACAGAGCAGAAAATACTAACTTCCCCAAACGTGTATCTAGGTGTGGCCAGTGATTAAAAACGTTGTCACTTGCAAAATATGTATCATAAGTGGTACTTCACAAAGAGAATTTGTATAAAAACACGTATTTAATTTTGTATTCTTGTATAGAAACAATTATTAACTCGTCTGATGAAATAGCGAATGCTTTGGAGGCTCAGGATTCGTTTCACTAGCACCTGAACCTGGAAACCATGTTCAGTTTGAGACGCATTTGTGCTTTCGCTTCCTAGAGTGAAGGCAGCGTTTTTTCACGTTTTTTGGTACGAGGGACCCTGCAAACAATTCTATAGCACGATCATATTTGTTCATAATAATTATTATGCTTCATGTTTAGAACTTTTCATTACACTTATATTTAAATTGTTATAAAGTCTAGCTCCAATAATATAAAGTGTTTATTTACAAATATCAAGGCAACTCAATAATCTCTCATCATGTTCATATGCACTTGCCTAAATCATTACTAAGTCTTTCACAACTCGATTTGTCGTAAAACCCCGCGTGAGGAACGCTGCCTTACAGGCATAATAGTACATTAAAGCATAATATATTTCAGATACACGTGATACAAAACTATATTTTCTCGCATTATTTGTAACTTTCGCAATTTTCAAAAATTAAGAGAACTCAACGAATATAAGACCTTCACCATTTTGAAGTGTCCTTTAGGATATCCGAGAATAATGTTTAATCAAAAAAATTGCAGCCATTTTGACAAAGTTTTGAAAATGTTAATGCTGCATGTAAAGTAACTCCAAAAATCAAAATATTCGCGTCAAATTCGCTGGGCCTCGAATACGTTAAGATCGATCTGGAAATAAGTTACGGAAAAATCTTGTGGATGGTTTGAGCGCTAGCATTGGCCACGGACGAAAAGACAGATTATTTTTCGTCAACCAATTTTTCGATAAAAAGGACACAGAGAATGTAGATTCTGACAACAAAACGTGTTAAAGGAAGTAATTTGCTACTAACATAAACATATTTTATGCGATTTTTCAATATCCAGGTCCCAGAATATGAGTTCTTCTTTAGAAAAATTGCCATTTTTGCCAAAGCCTTAGAATAATTATCCCATACGTCGTAAGTAGTACGCGAGAATGTAAAAAAGCGCATACGCTTTGTATATTGTATGGACGTCGCCACATTTTATCTCATGATTCCCTCGTTTGGAAAACAAGGTATGGTTGATTGTGATTTACTAATCTGAATCAAAAACATATTTACAGTTGTCCAATTTAATCGCAATAGCTTGTTTCATTGAACTTATAATTCTCTGAGAGTACCGTTCACAACACGAACGAAATATTCGAAAGTACCAATAATAAATAGAGAACTTCTTTGTGCGTTTATGTCAAGCAAGTAGAGGCAAGGTCTGGTGACTTTGTTTTCCTACACAGTTGTAAATGAATAAAAACTTAGATTAGTACACCTGTATTAGTATATCCGTCACAAAAACAAGTACAAATTGCTTTAAAATGGACTGTAAATGTCTGGAAAAGGTAGATACAGAGATATTCTATCATCTGCTGGCTCGAAGTAAATATAAGTGAAATATATGTGATATGGAAAAGGGAAAATAGTTATCTGGTTCAATTTAAAGGATGGTTGTTAACTTGCAATTACTTTTCTTATTTATTCAGTTGTTCCACCTGCACTATGTAAGCGAATAGAAATTTAATATAAAAATATTTCAAAGCACAACATTGCGTTCAATTAATGTTCAGAAATAAATTTAACACTGCAACTGCACATTTATTTTTGTTACATTAACTGCATACTTCGGTCTAAAACTCCAAAAAATGTTACAAAAGATTCACAAAATTATATGTGATTCAAAAGTGTTTTATTGTATTTTATTTTCATTTAACAATGCATGAAAATAAGAAAAAACAAAAAAAGGAATTTAAAAATTTTTTTTTTTCATATTTTATGATGTATCATCTTTCTTCACATTTTATCAGAATGATTACAAATAACGTTTACGTTGAAATCACGTCACACAGCAATGCAAATGACAGGAAATATTATGAATTTCCATTGTCACATCGGGAACGCATTATTGGAAGAGTACTATTTCTGTATTATTTGTGTACAGAACAATCAGAAACTACACATTGGGTTCCTCACTACAAAGTGAGGCAAGCAGAGAGACAGCAATTAAAAGTGCTCAGCTAAGTATATTACACCTTTGAAAATTTCTTAATTCATCCAATAAACCACAGCTTCCGCAGCCATAGAGTACAATTAATAGTTTCCACACATCTTTTCAGTGCATATGACGCGAGTATGCATGGCAGCTTTCGAACAATCGGAGCACAAACGATAGTCCTGTATCAGCGGTTGCCTACTCCGTTGGAACACAGGCGCGAGAAGACCACGTGAACATTGCACAGGAAACTAATAGCGGTATTCAAAATCTCGATTGATTGATTGATTGATTTTTTCGTGTTTCCGGGCGCGTCAGCTACTGTGGTCATTAGTCCCATTAGTGTAGTGCTTGTTTTTTTCTCGGGAGATGGCGGTGATCTTCCCCCGCTGGATGGCGAGATCCGGCGCCGACCTATCGTCGGCTAGTGGGGTTTCCCCCTAACCAAGACTCTCCCACCAGCGGGGCACAGACCCAGCCGGGACAAGCTCTAAGCTCCTTACCGGTCTCCCGGAATATGTGGTAGTGTAGAGCATGTTAGTGTAAGTGTGTGTGTAAAGGGATAGGATAGGACAAGGAAGAGGAAGGACAGATCGCGCGCGGTCCGTGGCCCGTTTGTTAGGGTACTGCTCCGGCATTCGCCTGGTGTTGATCGGAGAAACCACGGAAAACTACCGATCAGAGCAGCCGGCCGCTAGAATACTACTCCAGACGGCGACTGAATTCGACCTAGCTGAAGACCTAGTGTCGAAAATCCTGCCGCCGTCAGGAGTCGAACCTAGGGCCTCCCGGTCAGAGGCGCTGCAGTGACATCAGTTGATGCACTGAGCTACCGCTCCCGGTCAAAATCTCGATATTTTGTGGCTCTGCTTGCCATGAATTTTAAACTAGTTCTATGGCTACATTTAAGGAAGCATATTTGAGGATTTTATATAGAACCTACGTGCGTCGAATAAAAATGCGTACAAATAATATTACACTGCCACACTCTCACATTGTATATGAACTGGTGGCAACGCGAATAATTGAGAGCAACACATATTGAGAGTGACGAAAATAAATGTTATTCTCATTTATTTTTTAATTAAATTTATTTATAGTAGCATCAACAACTGGGTTATTAACGACTATTATTTAATTTTGTTGAATTACAATATCGTAGTTTCAGGAAATACATCATGCTCCCTAATAAGTCACGTATCTGGTGAGTGTTTCGTGATGATTAATGTTAACGTTTCTGAACATGAAACTAGTTTAATTTTTTCTGATCGTTCTCGATCATTGTTGACAGAATTTTGCTGACCCTGTGCCAATGTAATTTCTTTTCTTTATTTTATTCTATTTATTTTATTTACGTCAAAAAACAGTTCAAACTGCGTATAACGTGCTTTGGGGAAAAGTGAATTGTGCGCACATTTTCAAAATTCTGTGATCCCTACACTAAGTCATATACTACTTAAATTTTTAAAAAAATTTAAAAAAATTATTTTTATTATAGACTCATACAAATGACTAATGTAACTGGTTGGTAGGTAACCCATCGTGCCTTTGTATTTGTCAGATACACATTCTGACGTGGACAGATTTCGTGTACTTTCCAAATACCAATGCACGACGTGTTTCCTGCCAACCATGGCAAATGTCACTTGTGTAACTTTGTTAAATGATATTTTCAACCACATTTCATTTTCAAAATGTTCATTTGCAAAACGTGATCACTTTCGGCGCCCCTACGTGCTATATGCCCTAGAAAATTGTAACATTTATTCCCAGACATTCCATATAATATTGATTAAAAAGAAAAGTCATGATAACGTAGCACATCAGCAGCGAAACTGGAGAACCCTGGTTCGAATCCTTCGTTTCACGGGCGTTTTATCCGGAAATGTATATGAGTATCCTGTATATGAGAGACGCGTCCCGGCATCGCAGCCATGGTTTACGGCGTACGTGTGGTCAGCACGTAGGCATCCCTACGCCGTGTTCTGGTCTTCTCAACCTGAGAAGTGAGTTTTCTCATCGTAACACAGGAACATATACTGGAACATTGCAAGGAAAACGTACATTATAATCTTTCCCGATCGGGCATCGAACCCGTGATCGCGGCTTGGAAAGCGAGAACGCTGAACAATGAGATCCGCGAGGGCCTAACGTTGTCAACGCCATTCCGGGTTCCCGGGCGGTCACCTAACCGGATATTGGCGGCGCCCGGCGGCGCTTAACTGCGCTGAACTGACGAGAACTGGTGCTTTCGCCGCGGTGTGGGCGTTGACAACTTATTATTTGCCTCCGATAATCTACACGTAAAAATTTTAAAACATCCAGCGGCACAATTCCGGAGTTACCATCATTTAAAGGGCATTTTATGATTGCTTCTTATCGTTGATATGGGTATGTATGAATTTCAGGCGGGTTAGCTATAGCCAAGAGACCTGAACTTTCAACTTATGAAGAAAACGCATACTTGATTTTAGGTTAAGGATAAGTAAAGATGCCGATTCCAGTCGTACAAATATAACATAAATATACGTGAAAGATCTCTTCAACAAATCTTAAACTGTTTCCTTTTATTTTACGAAAAGAAACATTATAAGAATTTAAGATTATACATAATTTTTTCAGATGTAGTTTCAGTACGTTAACAATGACTCATATGATTTTTTTAAGATTCATGGGGTTTCTTTTCTCAGTTTTCTGAGTTTATTTCTGAACTATTTTAGTTTGAATATATTTTTATTTGTGTATAGCTCATTTACCAATTGAACACCCATACATTAGCGCATGTACTCATCATGTGTTAATACCATTTGGAGCTCAATTACGTAATTGTCACCGTCACAGAACATTTGCCTTTCGATTGCGCATGTTGAATAAATGTTATTGAACATACAAAGTCAAGTTTTCTTCATGTCAGACATTTCATTTATCCGCATGCCTTCGCTGTCACTCTTCAGACTGAATTAAATAAAATTAAAATTTGTATTTGAATCTGAAATTTCTATTATGTGATGTTGGTGATTGTGATCTCCATATAATTATGAGGATTAATTTAGGTATTGGAAATATTTTTACCATTGCCCACTTAATTTCTTTTCCAGACGACTCTCAGAATTTATGAAGCAATGCATTGTGAATAATATTAAATACGCTTGTCTCAGCCTCATTCAGGGCTCAAAGTTTAATGACGACCATAACTCTTATATGAAGTATTTAAAGTGATATTTTTGGAAAATAAGCTTACCGAAAATAATTATCCACGTTCAATTCATCCACGTTATTCATCCACGTATCCAAGTTCATTCATCTACGATTTTCTTGTATTTACCCAACTCTATAAACTGTGTGATTTTTATCATTAAGCCAGAATCAGAAGAGAAATCATAAGCTTGCTCTAGGAGATAAAAATAAATCGCTCGAAAAGTCAATCTCAAAATTTGCTACGAGTTTAGAATTTTACTCTATTTACAGAATTAAATTATTTATTCCGTTAGTCAGTCCCTTACGGGCTTAGTACCAGGTGCAAGTATCGGTCACAAAGTTGATCCCAAGCTGAATAAAATTGTGTTGAAGATGTACTTTCAATGGTAAACGGTGTGAAATTCAAACAGAAAATGAACATTTTCGCTTCAATTATTTTAGAAATTTCATGACCAATTTTGTAGTTCTTCATAATTTCTTTAATGGCATTTGATTTATATATCCGATATATTTTCAATATATCTCGTGGTATCACAAGTTAAAAAAAAAGTTACAAGCAGAGTACTTCATTTTTCTTTTTCTTTACTTCTGACAATAATACCACAATGGTACAACACGTTTTTTTACACGCCCCTTTTACCCTTTTACCCCACATTTACTTTTACACGCCCCTTTCTTATTGGATTGGGACGAAATTGAAGAGCTCGTTTCCAAAGCGACGTATCTCCATTTCCGTTTGTTTTCTAGTTTTACGTTTCAGTATATTTCTTAAGAAACTTCTCCATCATGTTGCCAAATACTGCGTTTACAAAATTGCATTTTTCCAATAAAAAACGGTATTTGAAACCCGTTGAATCCGATGTTGGCCAGAAGACTGAACGTGAATAATTTCCCATCCTGCAAAATGTATTTCATGGAGATTCTTAACAATGGAAATAAGCTCGATTACACCGGCGTATTGACACCGCCTTCACAACACATATATTTATAATAAAATATACTCTTCACATCTACTTTCTGTACATCGCGGATGTTGCAATATATCTGCATTTTCCCCTCTCATATAAAGCAATGAAATAGCCAGTTATAATTCCCAAAAACGATTGACGACCCTGCGTAATATCTGAAGATGTGCTTGGATCTATAGAGAATGTTCCAGACAATATGAAAAAAAACGCTGTCTTCATAATGCTTGTGTTTCGAACAATATTTTTTGTGCTTGCATTGTTAAAAAACATTCTCGCGAAGAATAGTATTAATAATTTCTTGGTTCCATGTTATATTATCATTTTAACTGACTTTCTCCTGTCTTTGTTCGAAAATGCTTCATAGTATTAATGCCGCGCTACTGTCCCATGCGTTGCCTTGAGGTTACGGGTCGTAGGGTCACTTCGTCGTATTACGGGTCACTTCAAATACCATTTCATGGTACTAATAAAACATTCACAAATGTTTAGATACTGCAGTCTCGCACGTTACCGTACTGATATAAGCACAGAAGCATTGACGCTCGTGTTTGCAGCACATTTCAATCCCTCTGTTTTAAATTTTTTTTAAACAGGTAACATTACTCCGAAGAGTGTTGGAGTGAGGAGCTTTTTCAAAAAAGTAAAAAAGAAAATCATTAAAATGAGATTTATAATAGGCCTGACGCACAGTCACACACACAACTAATCTTCACCCTAGTTTTGACGTTTCCGTTCCTTGCGCTACGCACGCTGCACTGTTAACGAACCTGCGATGTCTCCTGATTTGACGCCATTGAGGTTTTTCTCTGGAGCGGTGAAACTACTTAAAACAAGGACAATAAATGTAGTGTAATATAGTCGACGTTGCTGTACGTGTGTACTATGTTTTAAGAAGCATAAATGAAGTGGTGTTTTTAGACGTTAAGGAAAGTATTGCTGCTCGCTCGCTGCAATTTACTTACATGAATGGAAGTCACTTTTAGCACAATACAACATACGTTTTCCAATCTAAATGTGGAGAAAATTTCTGTTGGCTGTTCACGATAAGGAAGAAATCAAACAGATTTGAGTGTTAATGCGAATACTAAGCTTTCATATAAGGAAAGAGCTTCACTTCTTGTCTCTTCTAGACATTTAATGTTTACTATCGTCATGTAATTTGGATTCATATGTTAACATTTTTTTGTTCTTATTTTGGCTAATTTATCATTTAAACAGATACCATAGTGTGAAGAGATTTACTCAAAACATATTTTTGTTTTTCATTTTAAAGTTAATATAATATTTTTTCAAATTCAAATGCTTGTTAACTAATGCTCTAATTATATGAAATTATGGATTGTTTAGCCGTGTATGTGCCACATTAAATAACAGAAGACAGAAATAAAACGTTCAGTGAACCCAGTAACAGGAAAATTCATTAATTCCTTATTAATTCTCATTATTCACAAAAGTTCATTTTAATTTATTCCCGCATCATTTTAATTTTCCTCTCCCATCTATAGAATGCCATAAATTTTGCAATGAAATTTCGTTCAGTTTTAATTAGTATGTTCGATTTTTTAATTCAACGTGTGTCTCATGAAAAGACTTTGGATTGTAGTGTTTCGCAGAGGCAGGGAATGTAAGAAAAAGTCATTGTCGAAGCGACCGGGAGTACATTTCTTTATCCATCACTCGCGGTTTTCCTGTACAGTCGGTTAATTAGAAGAGGTTGTGTTGTGCCTCCAACATCCGAAACACTTTCAGTGCTCAAGAACAAGAATGTTTAAATGATTTCAACAATCTTTCTTGAATGGTTGAAGTAAATACCAGAACATATATTTCTGTGGAGGTGACATCAACGTAAATACTTCTGAACGTATGTTATAAAGCGTTGCATATGACACGTAAAGTAATCGACTGTCGACTAAACCGTCCCGACAAAATCTTAGTATTAGTATTGTAAACATGTTTCTGTCGTTTTTCGTCTCGTCTGAGACATCTGTATACTATAAGAATATAAATATAAAATACTGGAAGTCAAAAGATAAACATTAGAAGTCATCACGTAGAAAATATTTGTTACATGTTGAGTATCACTACTTCTCTCTGGAATCATATGTTTAGAACCCTTAAGACATTATATGATAGTTATTATTAATAAGTTTGTCGAATGAGACTTTAAGAAGCCTACTAAGGGCTCAATGAACAATGAACATTTTATAAAAATATCAATCGTGATCCCGGTTCTTCCCGGGAAAACCAATAAACATGTATCCCTTTCCTTCAGTTTTCATACGTTCACCCGACCATACTTCAACGAATATTTCTCAACTCTTTCACACAATTATAAATCATACACCGGTGTCTCATCAATTTAATACAAAACTAAAGCTTCGTTGTATTATATTTGCTCATATCCTTCACATTTTACATAAAGGTTCTTTATAAAACCACACCAAATTTGGGTTTGATAATATTGTGGTTTCATAAAGGACTTTTCTATACAATGTGAAGGATATGAGCAAATATAGTTGTTATAATACAACAAAGCCTTATTTTTGTATTAAATTGATGCAAAAATAGACAACTCATATACCATATAAAATACCTGTATCTCATAATTTATTTGATTTATTTTCGTCAATGAACAGTAAAAAATGTATGTGACGTATGGGGAAGATATATAATCTTCTCACGTTTTCTTGAGCTCAACGAACTCTTCCTCAATTTTTTATTATAAATAGTTGAATGAAGAATAAAACGTAAATACAAAACAAGGTGAGCAATATTTAAAAAGAAGACATTTTCGCTCCCGAATAATATTTTTTTACGTCGATAGATGAACTATGAATTTGATTTTTTAGTATTGCTTACGAAATATAAACCTACACCCCCAAATCTACTTCTACCACAACTAGCACAAGTAGAACTCAACAAAACGTGCAAACTGTGAAGCTACATAATCAATTATTATGATCAGTGCCTGTGAATTGAATCATGAGTGCTCAGCTAGTAGCCGTTACTATTCCAGCAAATACCTGTAAATCTTTGTATAAAACTTAATGTTTGTGTATGTAGTACGTGTATGTTTCTTCCTGCTTGACTTTGAAACGAGAGGGGAAACTTTAACCAAGTTTTTCACGAAAACTTTTGAGGTGTCGAAAAATATAGGGCGTTTCCTGATTCAAAATGTTATATTTAAAGTTGTTTTTTGGAAAATTTTGTTTCATGCATGTGTGTGTGTAGTGATTGCGTTGCAGCAGTGTTCCGGGCAAGAGCAAAATCGGGTTGTGGGCGCGCAGGGCAGGTGGGATGGAAACGAGGAAAGGCAGGGAGGGAGTATGGGAGAGAGCAAAGCGAGATAGCGAAGGGAGGGCGTAGAATGGAGGCGAGTGCAGATAGATCGCAACGGAGCGGAAGGGTACTGAGGGGAGAGAAGAGGAGAGGAGCAGAACGGAACGGAGTGGGGCGGGGCGTAGCGTAGACGGGCTCTGTGGTGAAGCGTAGCGGAGACTCAAATAAAATATATTTCATTTTACACTGTAGAGAGAATTCATATCGTTTCTCTTCATCAGATAATTGTGATAAATAAATAAATACCCTGGAGCATCGGTTTGTATCAGCTGCTGGAATATATAATGGAAAAATTATTTAAAACATGATATTCATTCCATGTGCAATATGTGGCTATTAAATAATGATCCATAAATAAACGTTCAGTTTTAATTCACTTCAAAGAGCGGGAGCGTCTGTTACAACGTGGGCACATGCGCGGTTTATCGGTTCACCCCACTCCCTATGCAACAGGTCTCGATTGATTGAAAAAGCAACAGCCATGCGTCCGTGCTATTCAGGAACATTTTTTGGGAATGACGTTGGGGGAAAACTCAGGAGGCATGAACTGCTCTGTTGTTAAAATAATTTCTCCACTTCTTTTGATCACAAAATTTTTGGGGATAAGTAAAAAGAGGTCATATAATAGTATACATTATACAAAATATTCACACTTTTCCAGCTAGTATAAACTCACATACACTGTAACATAAAACATGCAGTTGCGGGTCAAATCTGTAATGTAAGGGATGTTTGACTCACGGTGTAAGTGCTTTGACGCACCATTAAAAAATACATGAACATTGATAATAGTACGGCTACGTAGTGGGTTCAACTTCTTTCAACTTTGTGTGGTATACGTTTAATGGTGTCACCTTTATCCGTCCACAGGAAACCAAAGAAACATAATTCCATTACCAAACACTAAAATACTTGTTACTTCGCTTTTGTGCCCTTCCTTTTGTACTCCTGCAAGAGCAAAATATCACAGATCCTGAAACTAGTGTTGTTTCATTATATAATACTCCGTGGGTGCACATGACAATAAGTAGAAAAAATTTTAGCAGGGGTGGGCCAAACATCCATTATGATAAACTGTACAGAATTTTCCCTACTCTATGCATACAATTGTTAACTGGAAGTGCAACAATACCACATCGTGTCTCTGAATATATATTCAGAATTAATGTTACAAACTTCTAGGGCATGTAGAGGGATCCAAAATAATCACTTTCGCCAATGAAAATTTAGTTGGAAGTTTCATATAACGGACATACACATGACATTTGCCTCTGATAGTTTGGTAACTCTTTGTGCACAAGGGTTCGGCGAATCACGTTCGAGCGGGGTCAAGGAGATTTGGAGATTTAATGTACCTGCTGAACATTGATGCATATGGGGTGGTCTTTCAATCAGGGTCAAATGTCACTACTGTAACTCTGTTATATGAAGGGATCAGTTTCGACCGCTCTATATGCCCTACCAGGGACTAGCATTTATTTTTAAACGCACACAAATTTATGTATAACCCAATCCACATCATGACATCAACATTCCGAAAGGGGTCATTGTAGTGCGTTATTTGGTCATTTCGTATCCATCTATGCTTAGCAGCAGGGCGTCTGTTGCCGGGTTTATGTTATTTCGTTTGCTCTTATTTCTCTATGGTGTTTCTCCTTTGTTTTATGTCGGTTTGTAAAAGTTCTTTTCATCAAAACAATCGTGCCCTATTCATTTTATTGCTCATTCGTGCGGTGCCGTCGTTGAAGTCCTACCTCTTACGAGTTCTTCAGACTTCAGGTTTCCCGTGGATTCTGAACCGTTCCCATATCGTCACGGTGATGCCACCGGAATTGACCAATCATCGAAGTTCATAATTGCTTTACAAATCGAGTAGCAGCCGTGATTCGGTTCCTTCTCGCAGCTAATTGAACCAGCTTAGGAATCTTATTGGAATAAACTGTAATGTCAATTTTGTAGGTAAATTATTTTTAATAGAAAATTCAACTTTCAATCCAATTTTCTAAAAACAAACACATTATTTATGGTCTTGTTTATTCAAAGTAAGCCTGAATATTTTAATTTTAGGAAAACTCACACTATGAAACGGACAAAATCACGATTTGTTTGACACTGAACAAAGATGTGCCTGTCATATCCATTGGGTAGCTTTTAGAATTTGGTATGTTTAAGAGCACAAAAAATATTTTTTGTGTAATAAACATTTTTAAATGAAATATCATTATCCTGGAAATTATTAAAACAAAATGGTTTGGATTTTATTGAAAATAAGGGCTTGAAATGTGCTCAAAATTTGCATGACCGCAACAGGGACACCCAACTTATTTCAACATTTTCAGAAAATGCGTTAGTATGTTAACTTTTGAACCCATCAATACTGATGTTATAGTATTTATTTATTTTTAGGCTAAAACTTCAGATATTGTTCGATTTTAATATATGTTAACGCATAACTTGCCGAATTATTCGTTGATAGTTCAATAGAGCTTGTTCCGTCGTACTGTGAATTTAGTTGATTTATCTGATATACCTTTTTGTGATAATTCACAGATAACTTAATGTTATTCAAACAGGATTATTTAATTCAATGAACCTCAGTATTGATAAATGAATAGGAAAATGGAACATGTGTGAATATTTCTCACGTTCTCTCCGGTTCGGTTGGAAGTTTTAAACTTTTCAAAAATACGAAATATTTGTAATTGAAAGACAGACGAGACGAGAATTTCTGCAGGGGTAAAACAAAACAGAAATACCGCACGGTTATTGTGACTACCAGTTTCATGCTTTTCAGCATGAAGGATTCTAACCTCCTGAATTTTCATATTCAGTTATCAGGCTTATTCAAGAAACCCAGACAGATTTATAATAATGTTAAATCAAAATTATGTAATATTTGACATATATATTTCTCGTACAAAGTAATAATATATTTCCAGCTCACGTATTGATTGTATCTGCCTCGTTTCTTTTCAACATTTTGAAAGTATGTCCCACCCTACACAATTGACATTTACCGAACTGTATTGACGTTATGAAGCTTAAAAGAGTAAAGTCGGGGAAATGTGCAGTGGAATTTTCCCCGTGAATTGCAAGTTTCGTGTGTTATGAAAATCCTGTGTGCAGGACAAATTAGTAAATATTAATGTTAATAAGCTAAAATTATTTTGTATCAAATGAAAACAGGAACGCGTATACAATAATCAACATAATTCTCACAAAATATTGGTGACTAGGTACTGGGTACTCATGATTTTACTGTGAAATTACGAAATGGTAACTTATTAATTATTTGAACTTGGTGGATCCGTGTAATATATTTGAACTTGGTGGATCCGTGTAAACATTCCGCACGTTTAAACTAGTGGGTTTCAAACTGAAAGTAACTTCATCCTACCACCCAACTTGGAATAGCAGTACCCTGAATTGTGCATTGCGCCACATAGGCGCGTTACTGTGCAAGCGTAAACATTGTTATATTGACAAACGTTTACTAGAAAATAGAAATTCAAATTGTTATGTCCGCACCAATAAACTGCACTTTTAGATATTTAGATATTTATTTAGTAAAATAAAAACAGTTAAAAACTGTATGTGACGTACGGAGGAGAAAATCTGCGCACACTTTCTTGAGTTATTTTCTTTTGAGTCATTATTCTCATTTTTTAAGTTATTATCTTTCTTGAATTCTCTAGTTACATAATATAATATGTTCAATTGAATTTCACTTGAAATTCTACTCATTTTTGACCACTCGGTCTAAGCAGTACCAGTAGAACTACATCTCCAAATATGTAATAAGACCTCTAAGATACCACTTTGTATATTACAATCTAAGAAACTAAAGTTTCATTTGGAGCTAAAAAACGCCCCGATTTCCCGTTACACAGCACGTGCGTTGCAATATTGTACGTCTCGAGGGTTGTATGTCCGCCTGCAAAGTTTTTCATAGAAAATGTTTCAAAATTGTATCATTTTCGTTTTGAAATTGATTCACCAATCAGCAAGAGAACATTTACGTGATTTTGTGTCGATGGCGTCATATAAATCTGAAAAAATCAGCCTTTCTAGGTGTATTATGAGTAAAATGATTTACTAATGATGAAATGGAAATATGATTGCACATTGAATATTATAGTGTGTGGCAGTTTGTCTCCACATTTCGTAATGTCACAGTTCCAAGCTGAAAACTCCACATAAGGAAACATGCACTCGGGATTTAAACTCTTAAAATTAATGGAGAATGGTTTCCATGAACTCTCTAAAACATTAATTCCACAACCAACACATTACCAGTCAGTGATACTTCAAAGAGTTCGAATAAATCTCAGATTAGATTTTGTGAGCCTGTACAGTAGAATCCTTCTACAACTTCTTCAACGTCCTTCTTCCCCGGGCAATGTTCCTCGTGGAATGTTGTATCTTCGGTAGAATACACGCATCTTTCGATACTATGGACTTTTTATTAACTGATTTTTGAAATGCCGTCCAAGAGCTAAATTTTAAATTTGAGGCATTGAGAGAACACATGGCCTAAATGGGATATGACGAGAGTGCAAGATAGACGTAACTGCCATCTACCATTGTTGTAGTTGAGGCACTCGTACCCACGAAAATACTCATTTAAAATATTAAATTAACGGTAACATTATGTATATTTGGAGGGTACAAGTATTTTATACGGTCAGACAGGAATGTGTACTTGTGTAGAAGCACAGTACAGCATTTATTCATGTCTTTTGAAATGTAATTTTCGAATTTATCCACTGATAACGTAACATATCTTTAGTGTCGAGCCCTTCGATAAATCGACTTCATCGGACCAATGTTTACCCTTCTTATTCTACTTCGCTTACGCAAAGAAATGTAGATTGTAGCTGATGGTATTCGATGGTTCGTTTCCACCAGCGCTGAAATACTTGGCTCTATCATTGGTTAAAGTCAGAACTACTCTGTATTGTTTCGGTCTCCCGTATACTTGATTACATCGCTGTAAATTTAAAAACTAATTTAAATTTAGAGAAACGTAAGATAATGGGTTGCGGGTTGCTTGCACTTTAAGCAAAATATTGCATGTATCTCCAAGGACGCGTAGAATGCAGGAAGACCCTATAACGATACGATATCGACCGTTGCCAAAATTACGTCAATATTAGAAGGCATATGTCATAGTTAAGCATACATAATCTTTTTCATAAGTGTTCTTATAAAATAGCTCACCATGATATAAAAAACGGAAGACTTATCGGGTGTTCTTTTTTTACTGCGTATATAATCACCTTGTTCGTCCATAACATTGAGGAATAAATACCTTTTATTTCTTACCGTACGTTATTGCTTGTTATTGCCTTCGATACGGATCATAACATAACTTACCTGGTTCTAGAGGGTCGGGGTTACGGAGGACAATATGAAAACAGTTAAATGACGCTACATGTTCTCTAATGGAGGGAATTATGAGAGGGAATTATGGGAGGAAATATGAAATCGAGTCGTTATCATCTAGCTAATTAGAAAAATTAGAAAATCTTCATCATTAAAATTAGGTAATAAATAAAATGTATGTACCACGGGTGTGAACTTGTTCCAAAGATCGCCTGGGACAAAAATCTCGAGAGCCAAGGGGTAAAGACCCAGGTCCAAGTCCCAAGGCCCTCGAGCTTTTCGTCGGCGCTTTATCATTAGATTGCTCATGGCGCCCTTGGTGCATGAATAACTATTTGAACGCGTGCGGGCGGAGGGGCCCCAGGCCGAGCTGCTCACCTTCGTCAGGAGGATGGAGCGCACTTCGCGGTCGCGGCCCTGCTGGCACGCGTACATGAGCGGGGTGGCGCCCTCGCCGATGGCGTTGATGGGCTGCTGCTGCTGCTGCTGGGGGTCGTCGCGGCGCCGGTGCGCGGCGCGCTGCGTCGCCCGCTGCGTCGCCGTCATGGCGGCGCCCGGCTCACCGCCGCGCCGCCCCCGCCCCCGCCCCCGCCCCGGCCCCCGCCCCGGCCCCGGCCCCCGCCTCCGCCGCCCCTGCTGCTCCCACCACCCGCGCCCCCGCCGCCGCTGCCGCCCCCGCCGCCGCCGCCGCCTGCACCACACCCGCGCCGGCTGCCTGCTCCCCTCTCGCGCCAGTCCAAACTGCGCTGGCTGGCGGTCTGCGTTGGGCTCGCTGCGAAACAGAGAAACGCACGTTTGATGACGATTCGTCTAAACACACCACCGTACTTTCTTGGAAAGATAAATATTCGAGACGGTTTGTAATAACTAGAAGAACGAGATTTTAATGTACGGTATCATTTACGACATGTTCGAAGCTTTAACGCATTGAGCAACAGGTTGGGAATGACTTGCCAAGAGTAAATTGTATTTTTTCCAATATCAGTGAAGATGTACGTAATTGCAACGTGCGTATCTGCTAGTATCTAGTTAAAAGCTTCAACTGATGAAGAATTATTCTTTTTTCCAGTTGCGGCCTTTTCTTCACAACAACGTTTTGCAAACTGCCGAGTTCTCCTAGCCATTTCTATCAAACCTGTTGTGTGAAGCACAAAGAAGGAAATATATACATTTTATTTCAGGTAAGTCACTTGTTACCCGGGACTTGTACGTGCCAGCCACGTCGGTGTATGATAAAATGGGAGGATAAAAAAGTGGGAAAATTCAGAGAGATCTCGCAACAGTGGGTCTTTACTGCAATGAATGAAAATGTGAGATGAATATTTTTATATCAATTGGTAAGACACGCCATCCCATTACAGAGATATTCACATGCAGGTATATAAACCTAGAATATCCAATGTGGGTCCGCCGGACCCATGTCAGTATATTAATAGCATTTTTAGTCATTTATATCGGAATTTTCAAAGTATCGCTGTCATGGTGCATTACGAGTAATTCATATCATATTTCATAACTATATACTTTTTACAAAATACAAATAGCTTTATCTGAATGTATAGCGTAAACACCCACGGAGGGTCTGAGAGGCCCAAAGCGTCTTTTCAGTTTTTTACAAAAGTACTTCGGACATCAACTGCGTTTAGATGAAGGCATTATTCATATATTACAATTACAATGGTTTGTATTACATTTCATTCGTTTTTTCTCTACATTTATTACGTTTATGTCAGTTTTTGGTTCATAACATGGCATTCGGTAAATATATTGCATATATCAAATTGGTAGTACAGAAATAAATAGAGGAAACGTGATTGACGTAGTTTTTTTAAGTATTCAAATAAGCATTACAGCTGATTATTATTATTCTTTGTCATGTCTAAAAGAATGATAAGTGAGTTTGATGTAACTAATCTTCTTGAAGAGGAATAAAGTATGAGTGATATCGACATAAGTGATGAGGACTCAGATTATATGCCTAATGATGGCGAAGAAGATGACAGTGAGGAAGACAGACTAAGTGTAACAAGTGAAATGTCCGAAGAGCGGGGACAAGACGACCAAGGGAATTCTTTTGTGTACTAATAGTGATTTTCAGTAGGTAATCGGTGAACAATTTGTAGCTTAAGATGGTTTTATATAGTACAAAATTTCACCAGCAGCAAGCAATGTACATAAAAATTACCTCATAAAAACAAAGTTGAATGCTTTCAAGCTACCTCCTATGAAGGAGATAGAAACGCCAGATCAAGCTTTTGATTTTTATTCTTCGCAAGAAATATTGGACAAAATCGTTGGCTACACAAATTTGGAAGGAGAAAGAGTTGACAAGGACAAAAATTTGAAGAGCGCATGGCAACAGATTGACATTATTGAAATTCAGGATTTATTGGTTTATTGCTGACGGTGGGACACATGAAAATGAAACATACAAGAAACAAAGACGGCCCAACAATCATCCAAGCTCCAATGAGTCGACAAAGGTTCGAAGATCAGTTACTCTTCATGCGTTTTGCCGAGAAGTCAATGAGAAATGCTCATATGGCAAAAATTGTTGCTTTTTGTGAAATACGGAAACTCATTAGCAACAATTTCGGCAGGTACTACCTTCCAGGAAAGAATCTGTCTGTGGATGAACAGCTCGTACCTTTTCGAGGACGAAACCAAAACCTGCAAAATATGGCATAAAATTAATGTGGATATGTGACTCCAAAAACGTCATGCCTTTGGAAGGGTTGCCATGTTTAGGTAAAGATGGAAATGTGAGAGGTACAAATATTAGTTTGAAAGTTGTAGAAAAGCTTTATTCTAATTTTCATCGTACTCATCAAAATATCACTGTTGATAGTTTTTTCACTTCAAAAGAGTTCGCTGGTTACTTGCAATGTTGTAAAATGGTTGAAATATTGGTTGGTACAAAATGCCAAAACAAGTCATTTATTTCAAGAGAATTTTTGACCCAGCAACAGTAGAGAAATTTAAAATTTCTCTTTGGCTTCACGAGAAATCATTTTTTAGTATTGTATGTACCAAAGGCAGGAAAAGTGTTGCATTACTTTTAACAATGCACCACACAGATCATATTGCTGTCGAAAAAACCGAAAGCCACAAATAATATTGCACTTCAATGGGATGTGAACTCGAACAAATGATTCAAACTTACAGCTGCAAAAGGAAAACAAGGAGATGACCGCTGGCCATTTTTATGAATTCCATTGATGTAGTATGTATTTCCGTATTTTTGTAATTTTTAGCTCAGCATCCTTATCGGAGTATTAGCAAAAAGAAATAGAGACGCCACAAATTTCTTAAAGACTTATCAGAAGAACTTATTGTGAAACAAATAGAAAGAAGGTCAAAGCAAGGACTTCATAACACAATCATTAATTCAATGCTGAACATTATTCCTGAGGAAATCCAAAGCACCTCCAACTCTTATATGGAACCAGAAAATAGAAATGGTGTTATTTATGTATTCCAAAACTAAGTAGATAACAAAAGACTGTATGTGTTAAATGTAAACAAAATGTCTGTAATGAACATTCTTTAATTACAAGAATACATCAAATGCATCAAATGTAATAAGTAAATTTGCATGTTTTCCTCTATACGTTTTTGTAAATTATAATAATTGATTTAAATAAACTAGCAATATGATATGAACTAAATGCAAATTTCTATTTAAGACTGCCATCATGTTCAGAAAAGTTAGAATACTTGGAAAAACCTGGCCTGCAATATAAAAGAGAAAGCGGAAAATGAATGGGTCCGCGAGACCCACATTGGGTTTCAACGTATGTGAAAAAGTTTGGGTGTTCTAGAGCTAACACGGATTAACGTACTTCAACGTTCCATTCACGTCTAAAAGTCATATTCTAGAGGTTCTTCGGATTGCCTACTTTTACTTGTATAGTCGTCGCAACATAAACCATGACGGAGTCATTATTGTCAAGGAACATGTGGCGGGAATCTCATATAGTCAAGATCCACGTGTAACATTTGCTCCTCAGTAGTAGAAAACTCGTTCTCTACTGGTATGTGGTGAGGGTCAAGAAATATTTTTGATTAGGTCATAATACTACTTCTTTAACATCAAAGTTGGATAAATTGCCTACCAATCAGGGGCACATACGACATGACAATATTGTTATATCAGATTTCCCTCCACATTTTTATTGGCAAAGTGACATTCTTCACCGCCCTAACATAGTAAACGAGTAAAAGAGAAAAAAGAGTAAACGAGTAAATATGTAAAACTCTCCAAAATTGTCAGATCAAAATATTATGGCGTACACTGCTTCGTATTAAGTCGAAAATATTTTGCATATCTTTACTCACTGCAGACATTTGCGAGGAAATGCATTCTATCGATTGTCACTTAGCAGAAGCTGAATTTCAATTGGTAAGGACCATAAAGTGGTAACTGGGATCGAGAATGTCCAAACAATAAACAATGCGTGTTAAGTAAGGAGAGGTATCTTTATTGTGAAATTAATACGTTTCGATCATGACAACGTTCTCATAAATAATTAAATTCTTACAAACAACACTTCTGTTTTAAGAGAAGATTAGAAATAAAATTAGAAAATTGAAATTCTGTAGACGGTGTGTATCATAAACGGCATTATTGATGTTAGAACAATATCAAAATAGCATCAACTACAAACTTCGTTTCAAATTGCCGACCTCCTTTGTCACCGGTATAGAGGGGAGGCGGTACTCTTTAACTGCGAGCTATTCGTCGCTTCAGTCCTGTTTTATCTTTATAATCCTCTTTTAAGATATGGTGATATCCAATGCATCTGATCCAACAGCGTTGCAGCGTTTGCATGGTTTCTAAAGTTTCCAATAGAGCATTACGGTGAATGCTACACCATGGAACCTAAAATCGAATGCATACTTCGACCTATAAGAAAAGTAAACAGCTAATGAAGCACATCCCAAAACAGTCACTGATTTTTTTTACATACTCATGTGTGCCGTAGAAAGTGCATTAATGAGCAAAACAAAGGTACGCTTTTCACCAAATATATGTAAAAATGAAGTATCTGAATGTAAAATTAAAGAATCTCTAAATAAAAATAATTTGAGTAAATAAATAAATAAAACAAAATAAAAAGATAGAAACAATACATCATGGTAGAAAAAATAATGATGAGAATTATTCGCCTTCATCTGTGCCGATGAATTTTGAAATAAATACAAAGCGCAAAAAGAAATCTGATACCCACCAGAATAGAATCTCTTAAAGCCGCTTACTCTAATCTTCTGAACTTGGGTTCCGTTTCAGTGTTTCGTAATTAGGAAAATGCATCTTATAACATATTGGATTACATTCTGTACTATAATGTAAAACATACTGTACTTTTATTTGCAGTAAATTTATATCAATGCCGATTACAATTCTAAAAGAATTGAGTATCTTTTAAAACTAATTATTATTCACTTGTGTTGTTTGCTCGCGCAAAATATTACAAGCCAATCATTAACTGATCTTTTATAAGACACACTCTTTTTAATGAATTGAAGTCAACTTTTTATTGAATTCATTCCGCCTGAACAACAAATGTTATCGGAAATCAATGCAAACATTGATGCAAAGTATTCCCAACGGTGTATAGACATTGCGAGAAAGATAACGAGATGTTTTGAACGTCGAATGGGAATTTGTGATCGACACCGCTCCATCTCTTTTCATCTGCTTCGAAGAACGAGAAACTCGATCTCTGTAGTTGTCGATCGCTACATTCCCATTGGGCTGCAAAAGGTGATTGCTGGGGAACAGTTAGTTGTGAGGCGGCGTCGGTTCTTCACGGGTGCGCGCGCTTCGCCAGAGATCGCTCGTCAGCGTTTGTGCGTGGTGAGTAGAGCTCTAATTGATTCCTTTCTATTCATTGACGGTTGTGTCGTTTCGCTTCAAACGGAACGTTCACACAAATTAGGATTTTCGCTTACCAAAGCTCCGGAATAAAATACTGATGGGAAACGTGTTTTCAATTGAACTGTTTTGTCGTCTTATAAAACATCACTAAGTTTGAGTATTATTGAAAATTAATTTTAAAACTTTGTTCGACGTCTTAGACTTGTCATAGACTTTCCAGTTACTATTTTTTTGTGCCGTCGAAATAACGTTTGTTCAGCAATTCTTTATTGAAAAAACATGTGTACCAGATCTCGGTTGCACGCCATTATAATCTCTTTCATACCTATTTAAGGTAAACGCTCCTGTATATTCTTGAAAATGACTACCACTGAAAAACAAAAGAGCTGAGGCTAGTATCCGATTCTACACAGATTGCAAGAGGGGAGTGCAGAACTGTGCCCTGTATTCTCACGGAAAGCGAGACTCGCAGCAAACATAAGTTTTATGAAGTGACCTAATCATATCAAGTGACTTTCATTTTATTGGTGTATTCTGCAAGTAATTTATAATGTTATTCTTTATTGTATATGTAGGTGTGAAAACAAGCTATGTTTGGAGCGAGTTTTCCAATTCCTACGAATACAATAAAGCAGCACTATAAACGAGTTGTATACGATATGTTTTGTATAATATCATTATAATTTTTTTTAACCAAAATGAATTTTGTAAACAAATTTCAAAAGCAGTTTTGCATTTGTCAACTGAGAAGGAGTACTATGATGCAGGGACGACGACCAGCGAGAACGGTTAGTGAGGACGGGCAAAGCAATAAAATGCAATATCTGCCATTTTATGAACGATCTCTTGCAACGGAAAAAGTGATTTATAATGCTGGCGTACAAAAAAATATTGTGATCTAAACGAAAGGATTTTTAAGGTGAGTTTACGAGCAAAAAAATGTGTAATTTAGACATTAGACTTTTCAAATCATTGAAAGATGCGATCTTCTAACGAGCTGAGAATTTTTTCTCTTGGTGTTTATTTCGGAGTAATACAGGTTTTGAATGTGTCAATTTACATTTTTCAAATTAAATAGACCTAAATAAAACTTAAATATCATGTAAACGCATATTTCAAAGCAATTATTCACCAAATCAGAAGAAAACATCGAAAACATAGGCACACAAAATAAAGTAGTTGTCAAATTCAAAGACTTGACACATCTTCCTGTGCGTATATCGACGCGCTGAATCCGAATCTGAATTGCGCTACCGTTCTCCAGGATTTTATTCGCAAAAAACACAGAATATTGATTTTTTTGTTTTCGAGGTTTGTTGCCAAACCCAAATTACTTGACAGATGTTTCTCTATGTCGACGCGCTGAATCCGAATCTGAAGCCATAATTACGCAACTAACCTCCTGTTTGTTTTTAAATTGCGATAAACCATCTTCATATTGTTTTTGTTTCGGGGGTTGTTGCTAGACCCAAAGACTTGACACATATTTTTCTATGTCTGTTGACGCGCTGAATTGGGATGTGAAGACAGATTTGCACCATCACCCTCCAGTTTTTTAAATCGCAAAAAAATGTAAATTATCACGTTAACGGTGTTTTTGCGAGTTAAAAAACCTGGAAGGTTGTGGCGTAATTCTGGCTTCGGATTCGTATTCATCACGTCGACTTACGTAGAGAAATATGTGTCAAGTCTAGATTTTACAAGGATTTCAGAACTTTGCATTGGTTTTATCGATAAAAAGGATGGGAAAATAGCATTTCATAACATACTGACGATGGGAAGAGTATTATTGTGGGTGGCCGATCGCTCACTTATGAACATTTTCCCCTACTAAATTAATCTGGGTGAACTTGTGCAATTTTCGATTATTTTTTTTTTTTTGTTTTTATTTAATGAACTCTTACTATTACTATAATAAAGCTACTTATAGCCTTGAGCAAGTATTTTAAGAAAAAAAGTGGACCATTTTTGAAAAAATTTTGAAAACAATGATAAACGCTTCATGTGAAGTACCTATACAATTGAAATATTCCGTTTAAAACTGCAGGATATCGGGTTGAACAAAATCAAACAGAGTATATTCATTTTGGAAAAAAAAATCCTGCGTGCGGTTTTCATGCTAGTGTACTTATATTATTATAATATTACCCCGTAATATTTTTCACCTTGGAATATAGTTACAAATTATCATGTTTTTAAAACTTTATAATTCTTTGTAAAAATATAACATATGCTAAGGAAAGTCCATAGTTTTTGTGAGATTATGAGAAATCAATTCAGGTGCGGGTGAAGGATAAGGGGAATATGTGGGGAAGTGAATGGAAACATGCTGAACCCGGATTTAGAAGAACTGTTTTACTGTGTCTTAGAACACCGGCCCTGGTACGAATAAAAAATCTCAAAATTTTCTCTCAAAATACCTGTTGTGATTTTTTCAGATTTTCTTAATTGCTGGGCCATAGTTAAAAAATAAGAATTAAGGCATCTGTAGTTAACTACTTGGTTGTACCGGAGAAGCCGCGTCCTAGGCACCTGCGGCCTTCCTCCAGGAGAAAGGTCGCGGAATGGCCACTGAAACGTGATCCCCTGTGCCTACGAAGCGGCGACTTCTGGACAGCCTAGTTACTGACTCCGGTAACATTTTCGTAGCTCATTGATTGTCTTCTGCGAAATTAGGAAGGTAAGACTTTGCTTCTCTCCTTTTCCGCTGAAACCTTCAAACCAACTCTTGATTTTCGTGAATCAGTTTTTTAGTTCTTTTGTCACCTCTACGCCTATCTTTAATCAAATATTTAATCCAGGCTTGTGGGCACTTTTTTGGGAGTCGGGTGGCTTCAACGTCAGCTAGCCCTATCCGGCAATCACCTCCATAAAATAAAACTATTTTTCAAAATTTTTGGTCTACACTATTAAATTTGTTATGTTAAATTTAATGGCCAATTATTATTAGTATACCTCTTTCCGAATTGATTCTTTTCCTAAAAATGGCCAATTTTTAATTTGTTCTATTTTTTATTACCAGTTATACAAACTCCAATTTTGTTCCAGTAGTGACCACCTAAAAATTGCAAACGTTTGCTCGGTTCTCGACTGGGTAATGACCAATATTCAATCCCCTGGGTAGGTTCAGGGGGTTCATATGAAACAAAATCAAAAAGTAACGGTCCATGTTACATTATTGTAATGAAAGTGTTAATAGTACGTTTCATATTATTATTTGAATATAAAATAAGAATAAATAAATCATTTTCGTTATAATTCCTATCACTAATACGCTTAACCTTTATGTTATGCACGTCTGAAGGCTTTGTAAAGCCTTCAGTTCTTATTTTCAACTTTGCTTAAAGTGACCACCAATGACGCAGTGAACACTACAGGAGTCGTTACCCTGCTACCTTTCATTTTGAAAAAATTAAATTTCGTGTGATTTATGATACATTATCAAGAACAGAAACGTGTCTTCTCAGGAAGTAGCAACCTTTTCATGGTCTTTCTAGTTAGGTTCTGTGTTATAGCCCTCTGCTTCGGCCCACTGCACAGCAACGCGGTGTAATAACTGCAACCGCCGGCCGTCCGTCGGGGCAAAAATAAGAAAAGAAAATCAAATAGACGTAGTTTCCATTGATACATTCACACTTGTGAAGATTAAAACGAAGTTGCGTAAAACATTTAACACTACCAACTGCCCGATTAGGTGCTAACTAGTTCCGGTCTTTCCTACAATTTTTCCTTACATTTTGAAAATGAAGAGAAGAAGGGTTGTAGAAATACCAGTCTTACTAAAATAACGGTCATACTATTACACACCCATAATTTTCACTTTTAGACCACAATCGATCGCTAGAAACGTGTGTCATTGCACTGGCACAAATGGGATCATGGTTGTCAATATAAATGAAAACTAGCGTTGATATTATGAAATGCCATCTAATTTTTATTCTTGAATGCCGTCTTACCCATACAACATTTTTTACAAAATACCTGCAGTTATCTTTTTCATTGACATACCATAACAGTTCCATGTTCGGTAACGGCCAAAGCGGTATTGAACTAGCCAAAAATCAATGTGATTTACACTTCAATGCTTGTGTGTCCGTAAGGTTTGAGTTAACAACAACTATATGTACTGAGCATGCAGGTGTACTGAGCACCCTTGTTACAAATTTGATTAAATGACGAATAAATTAATTTTCCTAATGATTTAAAGTCTGAAAATTGGGAGTGTAAAACGGGAAAGTGATAGGAAAATAAAAATATATTAGTTGGGCCTTTGCGAATATCACAAACTAAATTAATGTTTTCAAAAATCATCGTAGTGGAACCGACATATTAACGGCCGGGCTCTGTACAATGCATTACTGCAGTATGAACACGATGTTATTGCATAAGTAGAATTTTAATTTTGCTAAACCTTTCTTAACAAACTGAAAGACGTTGACGGTTTACAAAGGTCTCATTTTATAGAATACGACTTAAGAAACAACTTGGGTTCCACCAGTTACGCAAATGTTCCTCCACATGTCTCCCTTCACGTTCCCCTTCATCTTCCACCGCATCTTCCCCCGCATCGTCCTTCACATGTTATCTTTTCTTTTCCCACATGTTCCCGTTTTATAATTACTTTCTCGCCTTACGAATTCTTCGTAAGAAGAGAAAGTTATGTAATCGTGCGCCGGAAAACGGCGAATTTTCGTCAGAATAACTCTTATAGCTGGGCTCTGGTAAAGAAAAAGTGGATAAATCCTGTTGCTAAATTTAGGAAAAAAATCCTCTAGCTCGTGGTGTAGCCAAAAAGCATAGTTTCTTTCTTTGTACTTGAGTTTCTGATTTTGACTGAATATATTTTGCTTTTATTTAACGAAGTCAATTTTCGGAAATGTACCTTTACCGTTTCCTCGCAAAATAAAAATGTGATGCGTCCTTCTTATAATTCAGTCCATCCCATACGCCACCAAATACTTTAAGTCATAGTGAACAATTTTACGCAGAGTAAAGGACAACAAATTCTAGGGAGAAAAACTATTGTGACGCAAAATGTTGTATATGTACAGATATTTCTTTCATAAACTGTCGGATTAGAGTTATACTCTTCGATCTGACTTTTTGAAGGGTCCATTCGTGTCAACCATTCCATTCCAACAATTTCCAGCCAATACAGATGTCTATAATTATAAAACACGAGGTAGGAATCATATTCATCACATGTCAGAGTCAATTAGTCACTTAAAAAACGACATAAAATATTTGCATTTTTTGCATTTCCAGATGAAATTAAACAATTGAAAATACTTTCAATTATTTCAATGCCAAATAAAATACTTTCTGACGAATAACAATTTCTGTGTAATTAGTGATTACTAAACTAAAACAAAAAATATTTTTAATTTTCATTTATTTTTATTTAAATTAATGTTTGTAAAGTAGTAATTAAAACTATGATTTCAATAATTATATTATTGGCAGTAAGTACCCTTTACATTTTATAATTTTAAAATGTTAAAGTTGATGAATAATTATTGTGTAATGAGGTTTTGAGTCAAAGACTCCATCTCGATTAGGTTTTGGTCGAGATTTCCTTAAAATAGTGCTAGATAATAATCTAGGTAATAATCTAGGATTTTAAATTCACAAACAATTCTGAATAAAGGGCGTTGATCCGGAATAACATTTGTCATAGCTTCCTCGCTTCCTATCGCATCACCTTGCGTGTTTGAGTCAGAAACATAAGTGTACTACATATACAGTTGTGCTCATCATACAACCGTTGAGAATCGTTTCGTGCTGCACGCAGAAGCTGCTTTGTGTGGTGAAGCGTGAAATATTTACAAAGCGTTCTTTGAAAGAGATTCTTCAGTAGATTCGGAGCAGTGTCCCTTTCTATATTCTATCACTTTTGCATCCTAGAAATTTGATAGTGAGCCCAGCTTCCGTGACGAATACGAACTTTCTAAACTTATTTCACGTGCAACAGGTTCAACATATGTAAAATTAAAGTTGATAGATAATGCTTTTACGCCGCAAGCCACTGACAGATCTGGCATTGACCGTGATGTACAAGAATACAACTAATTGTTTCTGGTTTAATTCGATAACATATACGAGAGTTGGGGCAGAAATCATGGCCACTATTTTTTTCTAAAACAAATGTTATCGGATCACACAATTTTCTTCGGCGCGAGAAAGAAAATCTGTACTAATGTGTATTCACAACAACAACAACAACAACAACTGGCTCTGTGTTTCAATTAGAATGGAAAGCAATGTGAAATCAGTTGGCTGACTGCCGCCGTGAAAGATGAATGTAACCCTTTTCGAACAGCGCTCATCCACCAAGATAGACGTTTTCAATGGAAGAAATGCCCGAGAATATCCTAGGGAATTGGTAAAAGCTATTGGGTTTAATGCCCTTCCGTACCGGACAGTCGCGAGATGGGAAGGAGAGTTTCTGCGAGGACGCAGCAACTAGTGATCGGCAATGCACGTGACCCCACTTGTGACTTCGCGGGTCAATATGGCATGTGCGGTAATCGAGCACCTGCCAAAACGGGCCTTTAGAACGGGTATGTAATGTTTTTGAGATGTGAATTCGTATGTGCTTAAATGCTTTGGAACATGAAGCCAATGCTGTCATTTAGTATATATAAATGTTAAGTTGGTTTGTGTATGCTTCAAAAACTCAAAAATTTCTGCACCGATTTAACTCAAATTTTGACATAGTATACAACCCACTTTGAAGATTGTTTTTATCTATTTTGCGCATCAGTAACATACCCTCGACCGCAAGAAAACGGCTATTTTAACAGTCAGCTCTGTACCAGCAACTGTGCCTTCTGCCGGAAGCCAGGGGAACACTCGCCATACTAGCTAACGGGAAATGCAGTCACATGTGAAACATCACCTGATCTCATTTACAATGTTTATTAACAAAAAACGTCAATACAACAAAATACAACCAACGCTGGAAAGCTAATTATTTTGCCATCTTCATACATAGGCATTCCACGTCACATGCAGGAATATGCTCAAGATGCAATGGCATCTTGACGGAGAGAGAGAGAAAGTTGGGGAGAGAGACAAAGAGAGAGAGGCGGAAAGAGGGAGAGAGGGAGAGGCGAAGAGAAAGAGTCAGACAGAGAGAGAGGGAGAGGCGGAGAGAGAGAGGGAGAGATAGAGGGAGAGGCGGAGAGAGAGGGAGAGACCGAGAGAGAGATGGAGAGAACAAAAGGGAGTCGGTGAGAGAAAGGGTGTGACCGATCTACCTTTTCACTATATTCACTAAAAAGCCTACAGCGGGTCACTCAAGTAACCTAGTAGTATTACTTGACATGTGACTTGTTATGACAATGTCACACCAAAAATTAGGAATGGTTTCATATGTCCTAACTGCCCTATAGGAGTGGGTTCCTCTTTTAACCTGCTTTTGTAATAAAATAAACATAGGCAAGTTAATATTTTAACTATGAACAGAGTTCTAGATATATTATGTTAAATACTTGAATACATTTTTATCTAGCATTTACACATTGCATTGAAAATTCTATCACTTTCTCTACCTTTAGCAATTACGTGATTGCCTAACAACTGCAGTTGCGTTTTAACACTCGCATAAACACTTTACATAAAATTATATTACCCTTCACTTCACAAAACACACAATAAAATACCTGTACACAAGACAATAATACATAGAAACACAAAATACTGAAAAAGAATCACATACCAAAATACCCTTTACATACACTTTCAAAGAAATTGTCACCTGAATAGTTGATGAAATATATACAAGAAGTTATTTCACTTTCACGTAGATTTTACTTTATGCAATTTAGCCAGCCAAGAAAAAAATGTCGTTATGCAATGAACGTACAATTAATGATAACTTTTTTACTAATTATTGGTTTTGAACAATTTGAAAACGATTAAACAATAAATTGAAAACACACACTAAAAAACAAATATTATCGTTAATAGAAAAACGAAAAAAATAGGTTTTTGCAATTCTTTACAGGAATTAGCTATCTGGCTTCCTTTTACGACTGCAATATTGTAAAAGATTACGTTTAAATGATTTTAATTTAATTACTCGACTATTTACGTCTGTAAGTGAGGTGAATTCTATCTCTGTAGAATAATTCTCTCTTCTTTAAACAGTTCTTTTTTTTGAGAATTTCTAGTGAAGTTTTCTGACTCACGACACGTCTCGAAGAAATATTTCCACAGCTTGGAGCGGCGACGGCGATCCAGATCCTTTCAAGTTCGTGGCAACCCCTTTGCTTCGGCGAACACGTCCTCTGGTGAATCGCTACCACAGTCCTTCGAATTTTATTCAATATGACTGCAATATCTCCGCGTAATGAATTATTTTGTGGTAAGCCAAGACGAAAAACAAAAAAAGCTGGAAATAGAAAAAAACATTTCCTATATCACATGCTTTCTACTTCAGTATACGTTCTTGGACGTTGATATTTAACGTATTTCCTCGTTGATAGAAAAATAGTATATTTCTACGTAACGCGTTCACGTGAATTTATGAGAATATTCATGATTTAAAATTCTCAATTCTCTCATACATTGTATCGTTATTTTAACGTGATGAGACGAATTACCTTTTTCAAGCTTCTTATCGTCGAAATACGGCGAATTCTCCTCTCCATCCAACATGAACGGTGCATCCAGATCGGCGGTCGGCAGCAAAAGAGAGAGCTTTTCGTAGCGGTGCTTTGCGCTAGAGCTGATATTTTCAAGGGTGATTTTTGATTGGTTGTCGTTCCATTCTACGCGAGTGCGTTCAGAAGCTTTAATAAATTCTCGCAAGGAATACCATTTACTGCTAGCGCGATCTCTTGCACTTCTGTAACACTATACTTGCATCTTGTCGTGTCTTGACGTTCTCGGGCGCTTCTCAAAATTCAATGGAACCGACATATGGGTGGTTACAAGGGAGAGAGAAGGAGAAAGAGGAAGATGAAGGACAGAACGTCTACCGGATTCCGATTGTACCTTAATACATATGAGAAAAATAATTGTGCTATGTCGTTAAATGTCCATGCGCTAAATTTGTCCGTCCACATTACATTACACATTTTCCACCCCTACTCGTATTCCCACAAAAAATAGTAACCATGACTTATGCCCCAACCCTCATATATTTAGACATAGTAGTCTAGATGCTTATTGCTAGCTTTTATATCTCATTTTTTATATCCCAAATCAATCTCGAAAATACTTATTTAACAAGTCTTCAGATTGAGTTCATAGGCAAAAAAACGCATTTAGACACGCATGTAGATTAAAATTTTCATTGTTTTAACAAAGGGGTGTTTTTCTTAGATTTTTGGTAAAAATATATAGGGGAAATATAACTTATGAAGAACATCACTCCGACTGAACTAAATGGATACGAGACAAATCGTTTGGGGAATGAATTACCACTTTTAATTTGAAAATAGAAAATTGGGAAGGGAGGAAGAATGGAACGTTTCTGTCCACAAACTTCATGGTGTAAGCAAGTAAGATGAAAAATATGTAATCAGAAAAATGTATGAGATATACTGCCAACAAACCGATACTTACAATAGATTTCTTCTTTGAAGAGAATTTTAAAAAATTGCAAAACTTTAAAAGTTTTGATGCCCTTTAGAAACTACATTTTGAAGATTTTTTTCTTAATGCAAACAGTTCCACAATGCTAGATCTTAAAATAGTGTTATGTACTATTTTTTAAATACAACTGGTTCTTGCGTAATTTTTTGTGAAATAAAGGCAATTTTAAAACAAGATTTTCTCAAAACGGCTTCAATTTTTTCTTTAATTTTTGATCAGTAGGAACATATTCATAGATGCTATAATTTTTCTATTTACATATGATATATTTTATTAGTAATTGCTGAATCGTTTGGAGAATTCTCAGATGGCTTGATAAGCCTCTTCCCTAAGTGTCGTATAACAATTCCCCAAAATATCAATTAAAAAATGGGAAAACCTGCGATTGAACATATTTATGGAAATAAAATGTATTATTTCGAAAGGCTTTGTGGCCCCCTTTTAAAATATTCAGGGAAGCCATGCCCCTTCGCATGCCTATGCTCTTTGTAATAAAGGACGTCGATCCGGAAAACGGGGAACCCTGGGAACCCGCGGTCGCTAAGCGGACGCGACTTAAAAAATAAAGATAAAAGATAAATTTATTTGAACGGCAATTGGGTGTAACCCGGAGGCAGTGAATTGCATAAATATAATAATAAATGTAATTTAAATAATATAATAAAGGTAATAATGCTAAATAATAATAATAATAATCATAAATAAAAACTGATGATTCTTAAAACATTAAATTACATGAAGAAAAAGAAAAGAAACGTCTATCATCTAAAGCCGCACTGAATGTTTATACAATTAAGACCGCACTGCACCGTCCTTCACTTCACTATAACACTAAAAACATTTCCTTCATTATTTCTCTGCTCTATACTGCACGACACTCACTTCACTGTATAACTTACTTCACTGTATACTTGGCTGACTCGACTCGAAGGAACGCGTTTTCCGCTTCGAGTATGGGTCCCAGCTCTTATTTAGTGGTATGTTCGGGGCTTGTACAAACCGGCATGTACCACCTACAAAAGTAAATTTCCTTCCCTTCACTGCTTCCGCTCTGGTTAGAAAGTGTGTAGGGTGATAGTAAGGAGTTGGGACCCTGCTTACAGATGGAAGAAAGCGCTGTCAATGTGCCTACAAACCAAGACGTTTGCTATTTTTCCTCCGCAACTCTAAGAGTTTGGGTCAGTACGGACCCCTGAGGCACAGACGGCTGTGTACGCACTACCTGTAATAGGTCTCAGAATTTCAGCCGTACTAAGCAGAGATAGGGTGATTAAGGTGCATCAGGTGATAAAGGGCACTGATAGATACTGTAACGTCACACCCTCCGTGAACGAGCCTGATCAACTCCACCATCGTTCTTAATAATTAAATCATTTGACGCGATGCCGCACGGTACCTGACCTGCACGGCACGGTCACCCTCTTCCCCGCCTTCCCGGCCTTCCCGACAGAGCACGGGCGATGTTTTTATTTCCCTTCAGAGACCCGCTGCAGTAGGCGGTCTGTTTTTTGCAAGGCGACTCCGAATTGCAGGTTGTCACGTGTCTCCGTCGTATCGAGGCGCGGCCAAAAAGATTCTATAGATGCAAAAGACAGCCGCCTTCTTTTTAGGTCGACCCACCCCGCCCAGTGCTAGCAGTCAAAAAAGGTCTCCTCCGCTAAAAAAGGGAACATTTAAAAGACGTCGCGGCGCAGCCATCTTATGCTGGAGGGGTTGCATTCAAACGCGCAGTTAGAGAGGCAATAGTAATTTGCCATGAGCGTGCGTGGTACTTCAAAAGACGTCCCGACTTTTTCAAAGACACCCATGCAGAAGGAAGACCGCCACCCCTCGTCCATAAAATTGAAGGAACCAGCAATTTTTAACGCGTACAAGCGCGTCGGCCAAACGGTTCCTTTGGCGAAACAATATTTAAAAAGACTGCCGTGTACGCAGCGGTGAAGGCCGTTAGGTCGAAGATTCATCGCATTCCACTGACTACGACGACGAAGAGCATACCCCCCGGCATAGGGTTGTGCATTAACCGTCGCAACGAAAATGTAACAGCAATTATTTTTTGTCACATGAGCAAGCGCATCATTGGTTCGAGTTTCACACCTCCACGGCTCCCGATACCCGATTTTAAGGAATCAGTGTAAGGCACATGGATAATAGAAGGGGATTGAAGCCTTCGTTTTGCCGCGCGTGAGGCTCCGGAATGACTTGATTGCGTTTCGAAGATGAACTTCTTCACTTGATTTTGGGTTTCGAAGATACACTCGCAATGACATGCATCTCGAACTCGCATTTGCGATCACTTACGTCTCAAAGACGCACTTGTAATATACTGCGTTTCTAGCTTAAACTCGCAATGACTTGTATTTCTGACTTGCATTAGCATGAACTTGCACTTTAATTTCGGCACTAGACTTGTGCCAATTACTCCATCTCTTGAGTTCATTTTAACTTGTGCTTTAACTGCGGTTTCGCCTGATTCGGGAATCGAACTCGGTCCAGCGCCGACGCCACAGCGGGTCATACGGTCGTGCGTTTCCACCCTGTGTCCGGCCTGGATGAAGAAGAAAGCGACGACCGAGGCGGCACGTTGACAGCTGTCATCACTCAACACCGCCAGGGGCGGTTGTGATCGAGCCGAACACCGTGTGATGGGCAAGCCCGCCTTCCCCGCCGCCCTCTGCCGGCACCGGCACCCAGCCGCTCAGGAAAGAAGTCTTCACGCCACAATAACAGTAAGAACTTTGTGAATGACCCGTAATCGAGTTCCCATCAGCTCCTTTTCCCGCTGAGATGTGGAAAGACTGTTCAATGAAGGAAGCTGAGAGAGTAGATGCCACCAATACGGCATATTTTGCATTTTTGCATTGCAAATAAATTGTTGTTTTTTTGTTGTTGTTTTTTACGTGATCACTTCAATCAGACTAGTATGCCTCAAGAAGTAAATCATAAATTGTAAGAATTTTGTAAAATCATTCATTATCATCTCCACCTTCCTAATGTTTAATTAAATGTGTTGGCGAAATTTATTCTATGTGTTTATTGTACATGCAATCCCGCATCCAAAGAAACCCCAGTGGATTACAATACTGAAGACAGGAGACGGCGAATGAATGCTCAATGATGGTGCTACCAAAACAGATACATTCCCTTTTCAATAGATCGGTCAAGTGGTATATATTGATGCATATTCCATCCTATTCACAACCAAAAAGATGTTACTCCTGCTATTAGAAAACTAGCAGTGCTAAAACAGCACGTACTTTCACTCCCGTATTTTCAAGCAAAATTACGAGAAAAGTACTCAAATTTTAGAAACATTTTAAATGACATTATTTCAAAATATATCTTTAAGAAATAGGTCTCATTAAGAGAAAAATATCTATCTTCAATATTTAGTTGTAGGAAGACTGAAAAAGTTTTCAATTTTGGAATTTTTGAAAAATCAAGGTTTTCAATAAACATGAAACCTACACCATTCTTTTAAACGTTCTTCACACTATCCAACAACAAAATTTAATCAAAACCTATGGAGTCATTTTTTGAAAATTTGGAAAATGTCCCAAGAGCTTCATGTAAAGTACCCCCCGTAAAAAATATCGATTTCAAATTCAAGGGGCCGCGACGTCACCCAGATCGATTGAGGAATATCAATTTTGGGGAAAATCCGCTGAACGGTTAAGCCGCTAGTTCACGGACGGACAGACGTTTCGCTGTTAATTGATTTTTCGGTATCAAGGACCCAGAAAATATGTATTCTGACTACACCACGTGTTAGAGGATTTTTCAATCTAAATTTAGGAATTTTATTTATCCACTTTTTCGTTACCACCTTGTAATGAGAGTTTTCTGCCAAAAATTCGTCGTTTTTCTGCTCAGATTTTCTCTCTACTACTTGCGACAAAGTAAAATCAATGCGATAACATGCAATACACTAACGGCACTAATCACCTTTGCAGTTGACGCGTCCGGAATAACTAATTATCAGTCATCATTATTGGGAGGAAGATTCTTCGTTAGACTGGTCCCAATATTTGTCCTTACCACTCGTACGTTCCCATATCAGCACCGAGCCTTCATGTTTGACGGTGGAAACCAATTTTGTGAATCTAGCTAGCCTATGTATTTTGCATCCACAGTACTATGCATCTGACCTCAAAATGGAAAATTTGCTCTTATCTAAAAATAGGACATTCCCCCGAAAGTCATATCCGAAATTTGCACGATTTGCAGCAAATAAGAGGCTTCATTGTACGAGCAATGATATGCTCATCTCGCAGACCTAAGATTTGAGGGTGATCACTACGCGGTTTCTTTAATGTTTTTCTCTTCCCAAAATAAACACAACTACCGTTGATTGCCGTACTCCAGCAAGTCGAGATATTTACCGTATCTATAAGTATTCATTGGGTCAATGGATTACCCCTTTACATTCTTCAACAGTTAATTCCCCGGAATCATTTCACCAGAGATATCCTGTATCTGTAGAGCTCAGATGCTACAGACAGTCGGCAATGCGGCAGAGTAGGCGGTGGAGGAATAGTGAGGAATAAAATAAGCCGTAAACTTCCACATTTTTTTAACTTAATGCATTAGTAAACATTTACTTCCAGCTATCTAAAGCCTTTTTGTGCCCCATCTCGACTTATAGCGTTTTCCATTCGCCGCACTGGTGCGCACCCGGGGCGCACTCAGGGTTCCATTGGACCGCTAGGACGCACCAGTGCATAGGAGCGCATGTTCCATTCGCACAATGACACGGAACCAGGGCACACTCGTGGCGCCCTAAACTGCACTGACGATCTAGTCAGTGCAGTCCAGTGCACCGGGCCATTTTGAGGTTAGGTACGGATATTATGCATGATGATTTGGATTCGTGGTGAAATTGTGAATGCAATTGAGAATCTTCTGTTACGCAAGGATACTTCGAGAGATGAAGTACATTATGTTTTGCAAGAAATGTCTAAAAACAATTTTTGTGACTTACGCGAATTTTGGAAAATAAGTTTGTCCTAAAATTTAACCTAGAATAACTTCGTGTTACAAATCCAGTGCTATTTAGAAACCAAAGTATAGCTACGTCTCAATTTCAAAACTCTAATAAAGTGAAAATATAAATAGTGACCCTTACAAAAGCATTCAAATATATGTGCCAATAAATGTTCCCGTACATATACCAGCATAAATACTCATGTTAATATTTTTGTGGTTTTCAATAACCAAACAATTCTACTAAAGCTTTTCGGTTCAAAATCTTGTGTACTATATCGATCACTGGCATATCTCGAAAAATAAAATTTCGACACACCCATTTTATTGATTGATTTTTTCGTGTTTCCGGGCGTGTCAACTGCTTTGGTCATTAGTCCCGTTAGTGTAGTGCATGTTTTTTCTCCGGAGATGGCAGTGATCTTACCCCACTGGATGGAGAGATCCGCCGCCAACCTACCGTCGGCTAGTGGGGTTTCCCCCTAACCAGGACTCTCCCACCAGCGGGGCACCGTCCCAGCCGGGACATGCTCTAAGCTCCCGACCGGTCTCCCGGAGTATGTGGTAGTGTAGTGCATGTTAGTGTAAGTGTGTGTGTAAGGGGAGAGGATAGGACAAGGAAGAGGAAGGACAGATCGCGCGCGGTCCGTGGCCCGTTTGTTAGGGTACTGCTCCGGCATTCGCCTGGTGTTGATCGGAGAAACCACGAAAAACTACCGATCAGAGCAGCCGGCCGCTGGAATTCTCCTCCAGACAGCGACTGAATTCGACCTAGCTGAAAAGCTAGTGTCGAAAATCCATCCGCCTTCAGGACTCGAACCTAGGACCTCCCGGTCAGAGGCGCTGCAGTGACATCAGTTGATGCACTGAGCTACCGCTCCCGATACACACCCATTTGAAGTTTTCGTAATTTTTAAGTAAAGAAATCACACGTTAATAATTTATGAATTAAGGTGTAAGAATTACCAAATGACTTCATAAGAATTATAATAACGATCATAATTCAAAATTATTATTTTTCGAGTTCTATCAGTGTGACAGACCTAGACCAGCTGAGTATAATCTCACTGCGTAGCGCACACGCACTGACTTAGTTCCGGAATCCGTTCCATTCGTGACTGCCCTTCACGCGTGTGAAGCACTGTTGCGGAGCACTGTTGCGGAGCGATGACGGTTTTGCTATGCACAAGGGTGGTTTTCAGTGCAATGGATGGAAAACTCTATTAGTTTTTTCTTGTTTCCATCAGAGCTATTGGTTTAGTTTTGTGAAAGTATTTTTGAGAAAATGAAGGAAGAACTTTCTTCTTGTCAGAATTGTTGTATCTTATTACTGCAGGTTCCACAAACCCAATACGGAGATAATACATAACTGCCCACTCACTTTTCACACGGACTGTTAATTGTCAAAAAATCTAAACATAAAAATTTAAACCTCCATAATTGTACTACATTGCCATAATTATACTGTGAAATTTGTAACTGTAATATGTTATTGTGAAATTTTGTGAAAATGATTGTAAACTTTTTTAGATATCACTAATGACATCGTACTTGACGAGAGAAATAAATAAATGAATAAATAAATAAATAAATAAATAAATAAATAAATAAATAAATAAATAAATAAATAAATAAATAAATAAATAAATAAATAAATAAATAAATAAATAAATAAATAAATTAAATAAATAAATAAATAAATAAATAAATAAATAAATAAATAAATAAATAAATAAATAAATAAATAAATAAATAAATAAATAAATAAATAAATAAATAAATAAATAAATAAATAAATAAATAAATAAATAAATAAATAAATAATAAACGTTTTGACATAATATTTTGAGATGTGATATTAAGGACTGCCTAAGTGGAGATAATGATTCCGAGAACAATATTTACTTTGAATGTGTTTGGTAACGCATGGCTAAATGACAATATGTATGTCTGTATGTCTGTCTATGACCAAAGCTAATGCCAAACCGTTCATATGATATTCTCCAAAATTGGCATTCCTAAATCGATCTGAAAGAACGAGAGGATCTCCGAGTTGGAAACAGATATTTTGATATTTGGTGGTACTTTCAAAATTTTATCAAAAATGGTTCTAAATTTTTTATTCATCTCTTTCCTCAGATAGAGCAAAATACGCTTAAGACAAAGGCACAAGTATAATTTTCGTTGCAAGCTATGATTTCTCGAAAATTGTAAAAGTTTAAAACATTTTCAGCGTCTTCCAACAATCAAGATTGTTTCCAAGATATTTGAAAAAATTAAATCTGTTTTTCATAGATAGGCCTTGAAATAAGGTCTTAAGTACAAATTTTAATACATAAGTACTTTTCGTATAATTCTGTGAGTAATATAGACAATTTTTCAACAATAAGTTTTCATAAATGGCTCAATTTTCTTCCTCGAGCAGACCATTAGACACTTAATAAATGGCGCTGATCCAACTTTTGACGAACTTCATTTTCAAAAAACATTAACATTACAAAGTACAGTAGTACGAAAGTATAAAGCATTGATGCCATTTTTTTCTTAATGAAATCTGTTCTAAAAAATAGATCTTCAATTAATGTCTTGTACATTTTTTAAATATGTAGTTTTTGCTTAATTTCTGCGTCAAGTAAATGCACCTTATAAAAAAATTCGCAAAAACGACACTAATACTTTTATTTAAGTATTTTCCTAGGATAGAGTAAAGGACGCTCAAAAGATTGCTCAGGTCTAATTTCCACTCAACTGTCTGAAATTTAAAAAACTGCACACGTAAGAAATAATGTAAGAAAGTATGTAAAATTGTAGAACCACTTGTTTTCAATGAAATGCTACTCAATAGATTTAAAATTTTAACAAATTCTTTCAGAATCCTAGATCCAAGATATAGTTTTTGAAAAAACCTAATAAAGATTTCCATCTTTAAATTAAATTAAAATTAATTACACGAAAAGAGCATTAATGTGCCCGTTTTGAAAAACAGGTCAAAACCTTTTGATTTTAATATTGAGATAACCGACCACAATATATTTTTTTTTAATTTTTGTGATTTCTGTTAAGAAAATAGAAAATACAAAATACATATTACGCAAAAACCTAAAAAGACCAATACCTCTAAAATACTCATGCAGACGTAGTGGCACATGTGAACGCTGCCATGTAACAATTATTGCGTACTTGCATAATTCAATTCCTTCATGTTTCTTGTTATAAAATAAGTAAATTAACACATCTTGACTAGTACGACGTGATAGTACATTCATAAAAACTACTTTCCTCTCAAGCTAAATGGAGAAGTGCCGAAATTCTGTCCGTGGTCGAGTCTTGCGACAGCAGATCTGCGTCAGCTCATCTCAATTGTTTTGAAAAGACAGATTTCGCGGAAGGTCACAGTGGTATGTTTGACATAACGACGCTTCATTAGTCGCTACTTCATAGCATTTAATTTGTTTTTCTTCGCTTCTGTCTCTTGGCATCCCAAGAAGCTCTATGCAGGTTCGCGGTACTTGCATAGCCACTTACTCTCTGCGATGAGCATTTAGGTTTCAATATCCACCCGCATCAGACGGATTGTCTCGGCATACAAAAGTAAGCTCAAAAGAAATTCAAGATAAACTCCCAATATATTAAACAATTTTTACTCATAGAGAAATGTAATACAATTTCTTTCACTCTGGCACTCAAATATGTTGTCTAGGTACTACATCTTACAGATTCTGAATTAAGTAACTATCGTTGTTTCCCTTTCCCTTTCTTTGGGTCTCAATTACAAAAGCCGGCGATTAAGACCTATAAAGTGTACTGAGCTGCTGGTTGTACTGCGTTCATTTGGCTGAGTTCACACGTATTCACGATTTTTCCACGTATTCAGAATCACCACCCACTGCGCTTGTCGCTGAAATGAGGAACGTTTGCGAAAGAGAAGCAGTGGTTATCGAGCTCGTCTTCCACCTGTAGGTACTGGAGTTTCAAGCAAGTTGAATTTCGGAAGAAGCGAGTTCCTGCTGCGGAATTTCACGAGACACTTCGATTTCTCGTGCACTCGGGTCTAACATTTGCCCTACCTCCCCACCTGGAAGTTATTACTTTATTCATTCTCAGATTTTTTATTTTGTGAATCGTTATTATATTGAAATTAATAATTCCGTTCATGTTTTTAGTTTTCTTGTACTTAATATTCAAATATGCGGTTGTACGACACGGTTCACAGTCAGCATAGCAAACTTTCATCAACTTCAGCAATTAATAGTATTTGTATATTACAATACTTCACTCTGGCCTTGGCAATACGGCGATAACGACTGTAGTATAACCTGAAAAGCTCCCTAACACTTTTTCATTCTCCACCCCGAACGAGACCTTCAGCCTACGAAACGACTTCCCAGCCCCACCGCTACCTCGCCCCCTTCCGCCCCGCCCCACCCGCGGCCTTCCCGCCGGCCCTCGGCGATAGCGTGACGGCAGGCTGCGTGCCAGCGGCAGCGCGCCGGGTCGGCGCACGGCGCCGGGGGCGGCGCGGGGCGGCGTGGGGCGCGGGAGGGCGGAGGGCGGGGCGGAGGGCGGCGTCGGGGTGCGAAAGAGCGCCGGGGAAGCGAATCCGCCACCCTCGACTTTGGACTCGCCCTGCGGCCGCTGCGCAGTTGGCTAACGACTTGCTGATCCTGGAAATCGGTAGGGCGAGGGCCGCGCCGGGAGAACTCGAGACGCTTCCACTCCGCGGGCTCAAGGGCGACTTCACCCCAAGGGCGCTCAGCGTAGAGGTATTTTCATTACCTCTGCAGACAACTCTAACATCGTTGGTGCACAAGAAACGTGACTTCGTGAAAGTGAAAATACTTTGGCTGCGAAGTAAACGGCTTTTCTCAAGATAAAACCTTTCTTCTGCAGACTGATATTGTTTATACGTCACTTTTCTTGCGCATCGATGTTATCTCAATTATCTGTTTTGCCGTCTTTGCGTGCGATCGTTTGTCTCTCTTCTCATTCATTCGTACTTACTACTCAGTCTCATATTTCATTCCATTTATTATTCATATTGTTCATTTATTCATTGCCACTCCCCCTCATTATTAGAATTTTATTTTATGGTCGGGTCTATTTTCATGGTTTGTCCGACTCCTTATCCGCGCGGCTTTGATCTAGTATGGTCTAGAAGTCTCCATGTGCACTCCCCATCTCGACGGTCTAAATTCGAGTCGAGTTCAACGGGCGTCCTGTCTCCCCCATGCGTCAACCCCAAAGAAACGCTTGGGTCCACCTCGGTTGGAACTCCTCATAATGCCGGATACAACCCATAGGCCCGTCGTGCACCTTTTTACGCGCGAGAGAGAATTGCATCATTACCCTACTCCGTACACCCGAAGCACAGAATATATTGTTTTTATTATTACGGGCAAACACATGGGAAAAGTCAAGATAATGCTTTAAGGACGATACGAGTGAAATTGGGAATGCTCCCACGCGTCAACTGAAAACATCTTCACCTTTACAATAGGATTAAGGATTCGAGCCTACAGCTTTGAACGCGTACTCGTACACTTCTGTCATAAGCCTCTATGCCAACAGGCCACCTTATTGGATGTCTTTCTTTTCACTAATAACATTTTTCATTTTTTACGTTGTTTCATATTGCCTAGTTGGTTGTTTCTGTGCCATTCGTCGGGAGTTTGTTCAGATTTAGTAGACCCGGAGATGTGGCTCAGGGCATCAACTGATGCCTCTGACCGAGAGGTCCCAGGTTCGAGTCCCGCTGGTGACAGGATTTTCGACACTAACTACATAGCTAGGTCGGATTTATTTATTTCCTTTTTCTTGCTTTTCCCATCTTTCTTCTTCTTTACACAAATTTGCACTTACTTGCACTACACTACCACACATGCCGGGAGACTGGTCGGGTTAAGACATGAACCGACACTGTGAATTCTAACAGCTCTTGTTATTTATCAAGATCTTGGGAAGACCGGCCATTGTGATGGGATAACAACATAATAAATTGATGTTTAGTGTCATTCTAATATAAAATACCTCTTAAGAATTCTACTATTTGAACGTGATCAAAAAGTGCTCCATAAAAATAAAACTATAAACAAATTGAGAGAGAAAAATGATTGTGAGCTTTAATCATGAAGCTTATGAATATTTATCACAAAATTTCCTTGTAAGAATCCAAGGATAAAAATCGCATTATTTATGTGTGTCTATATGAAAATCAGATAAAAATAATATAGACACTTTCCAAATATCTCTTGAGAATCTTCAAAATCAGAAATATGTTTATTCCTCCCGCTGCTCTCAGAAAGAACTGTAGTTCTTTTTTCCGTTTTTTAAAGAATTCAAATAGTTTCTTTATAAGAAAACAAGAAATCTTACGATCCATCGCCACTCTAAATTGCTGACATAAGTACATATTGTGCTGCTAAATTGTTAAGCATATTTATTGACCATTTTGTAAACTTGTGGATTGAGAACTGCAATGGGAATAAAGCGAATTTTAATTGGAATTCACAGTTCGAGAGAGCAATATAGCCTGATAAATAATTCATCTTTCTATAAACTGGGAGTATTTGCATATCGTATCAGAGTAATTAGACGAGAAATTAATGGTCATTAATCTGGCCTTGAATAGAGGTTGAAGGATCCGTATATTTTACTGCGAGTTACAACACACGGTAGTGATCGAAGAATTTTGTAATCGCAATCACGTTTTGACAATGAGAACTTTACTTTTAATGATAATTTAGTAATTTTATCTCAGTTTTTAACATAAATCCGCAGACGATTTGTTGTCTTTCTCTTTATTTTTTATCAATATTAATTAAGGCTGATGAGATACACTGCCTAAGAATATTAAAGTTTGTAAAGATTGAGGTAATAAGAAAAGAATAAAAAGGAAGACATTAAGACTCCCACTGCGAGCCGTGAATCGGAATTACCTACAGGAAAAAACATTTCAATAAAATGGATGACACTGAATGGCAAGAGCTATCAAGGGCTACTTACCGCACGGAAGAGGAAACTTGAAGAAGTCAGAGAAGCCTATTGCGAGGACACAATAGTCCAATACCTAAACTATGAAGCGATGATACCTTAATATCAGTGAACGAATCTAGTTTTATAATAAACATGCTTACGCGAACATTACGTCAGTAAAACAGGATGAAAGACAGGAAATGCAAACCGATATTTTAATTTCATGATCCTAAACGTTAAGAAAAGTAGGTATTGGATTAATTAATACACAATAAAATAATTAAAATGTGCAACATTAATTTCTACTTGTATTCCCGCCACGAAATAAATTGCTAATTTTATGTTTATCTGCGACAGTTGTAGACCCAAAGATCTGACTATCGTTGCGAATCTATTTCATCACGAGTTTCAACTGGGTTTGTACCTAACTTTATCTTGTACTGCTTCTTTCGTTTGCTTATTCCATTTTTCACACCATTAAACATTTCTACTCTTCTCCGCTCCCTTCTTTTCCCATCAAGTTTTCTTTTTATGAATATTTGTCTTAAGCGACTCATTAAGCTCAAATGACTTATGTGCAAATTGTGCATTCAATAACTGCAAACAGCACGAAACCTGCTTCAACCCTGGAAGAATTCATGCAAGGGGCGCTCGTCCTGGGCCGATGATCTGATAGCACTCTGGTCCGAGCGTGCTCTATTCCGAGCACGGAAAAGGCTCATATGTGGGTCAGGATAAATGCGACACCGGCAGTGTTTTACAATGTACACATTAGAGTTTGTAATTTCGACGCTGCTCGCCATACCACATCCGTTTGTACCAGAATTTAGAGCCAAAATGAACAGCTAACCCTACAGTGAATTAATTATCAATTGTGCTCATTGATTGTTAATATATTCAGAAGCGATGCATGTTTTGAGCACATTGCTCAGGAGACACAAAGTTCTATTTAAAAATATATTATTACGTAAACCAGTTAGAAGGCACACGGAGACGCACCTTGTGTTTATAGATCTGCGCAAGGCCTATGACACAGTTTCATTATGTAGGCTCTGGATGTGAATGGAGAAACAAAATCTAAATACCCGATTGGTTCGAGCCGTTCAAGATTTGTACAGTGATAATACGTGCCAAATAAAAGTAGAGAGAAACGTTTCACCACCATTTTCAATAAACAAAGGTTTACGACAGGGGTGCTGTGTAGCCCCGAATGTGTTTAAAATATATTTGAATGCAGCCCTGAGGAGATGGAGGAAGAAAAGTAATAATATGGGTATTAAAATTGGTGACTCTATGTCTACACTACTCTCTACACTTCGCAAATGATCAGATGTTGTTCGCTGAAGATGAAGACGATGCTCTATACTAGGGACCGAATACCGAAATAATAGCGGTAAAGGTATTTATACCGGTATAGAAATACCTTTACCTCTATTATACCTTCATTCGAAATACCTTTAAAAATACCGGTATAAGACGTCAAATACCGGTATTTTTAGAGGTATTTTACCTTTATCCGACGTCTATACCGGTAAAATACCTCTATTTAAAGGTATTATACCGGTATTCTCTCAGCAAAATACCGGTATTTTCATAAGAATATACCGGTATTTCAGTAGAATCATACAGGTATTTGGAAGAAATTCATTGTGATTTTTTCCGCTGAGATGGCTCAGAGGAAACAACTATTTACCCGGCAGAGTTTCTGACCGGGAGGTCCTAGGGTTCGAGTCCCGAGGGTGGCGGATTTTCGACACATATTCTAGCTAGGTCGAGTTCTGCCGTTGACTGGGAAGTCGAGTTCTGTCGTCAGACGGAGGGACCAGCCAACGGTCATTCGCAGACATCAACACGAGCTCGTTCACTGACCTTGGACCTCACGTCCGGGCGCAGAGCTTGGCGACACGTGATACAGTGTTGAAAATTTATCGAATTTCTCCGTATAAATCTTGTCCTTTCTAGTAGCGATAAAAAATGGAGAAACGTGTCTTCTTATCCATAAATGAGCCTTCCCACGCATACCAAACTTCCTTCTTGCACGACTGTGTTTATCACTACGATTATTTGCTTGAATTTGATCGTATCACTAACATTCCCGAAAATATTTTTTTCAGTTGGCCCAGTTTCCTTATTCTGCACCATAATTAATAATCATAATTATATATATATATATATATATATATATATATATATATATATATATATATATTAATTATATAATTATTAATTATAACTAAAACAATATTAAAAATTGACATTGAACGCTAATAGACATTAACTATTCTTACGCGAGGAAACAGAAGCGTTATGTTTAATTCAAATTGAATGATTGAAGCATGTTTAATTTACATCCATGTATTATTTAAGAAATTTCATTAAGAAAAAATATTAATAGTACTACATAATATTAATTAATTTTAATAAATATTTTAAAATATTTATACTAATTAAATTTTAAATGTTTGCATTAAATTTGTGTAAATTAATTTATTATTTTGTTTGTTAATTTATAAATTTATTTAAATTAAATGTTAATTTTAATTAAAAAGTAAAAATGTTAATATTAATAAACTCTTTTTTATTAATTAATAATGTTAGTATATATTTCTTATTATTAAGGAAGAAACACTCTTCTCGAAGTGGGCTCCTCCAGATGCATTTTACAATGTAAGCTACCCGCGTAGGAGGGAACCCTTGCCCACATACAATGTTAATAGCTAATAATAATAATAATAATAATAATAATAATAATAATAATAATAATAATAATAATAACAACATAATAATTTACTTTTATTACAAATTTTCTCAATATTTGCAGTTAATGTCAAAATATATTAAACCCTTAATATAAACTAGGAAAATAACATTTTATTTTAGCCCTATTTATTAATGTATAATTAAGATTTAATTGTGAAATGAAGTCAAAGGAAAACATTTTTTAACAATAACAAAACTGGGCCTGAAAGCCTGAGCGTTCGTGATTATCTCAAGGTGTCAACGCTTCCTCAGTTCGTCGAAGGAGGGGTCGGGGAAGGAAGAAACGGTCCTACGCCTACGGCACGGCGCATACGTTGACAGCCTCTCCATGTGCGAAATACAAAGACAGGCTTAGGTCATCTCTCAGGTCAGATGGGAGATAGCTCGATGAAGGAGACTAAGAAAAGATTCTCTTCAATGGAATCAATAATTATTATTTCATATTTCAACTTTTCCGAAGTTTAAATTAAGGGAGGTTTTCAATACATACAACGTATGCAAAACGTAAACGTCCGAACACAAAACATTTACAATAATAAGAATAGAATTTAATACAGTTGTTTTATATATATATATATATATATATATATATATATATATATATATATACACAACATAATTTAAACAATAAATAACAATTATGAAATGATGTTTGATTAATAAACATTTTGTGAGATATTATTAACTAAAGTAACCTATTTTTTTCAACATGTATGGTTGGTAAGCTATATTTCTTCATTGAAAATACCGGTATAATACCGGTATAACCTTTATGGACGTCCATACCGGTATAGACGTCCTATAGAGGTATTTTACCGGTATAAAAGAATAAAGGTATGGAAAAATGCCGGTATTATACCGGTATTTTTTACCGGTATTCAATACCTTTTCGGTCCCTGCTCTATACATGCTGCGGAAATTATATCAAGAGTACTCGGAATGGGGTTTAGAAATTAACCTTAACAAGAATGAGTATATGGTTGTAGAAGGAAGTGCTAAAGGTAAGAAACTGGATCATGGTTCGGAAGAAAAACCCTGTCAAAAATTCACATATCTGGGTGCAGAAATAAATGCAAATGAAGGCAGTTCGCAAGATATTAGAAACAGAATCGCAAAAGGTAGAGTGGCTATAAGACAACTACATCCTCTGATGTAGAAAGATAAATTGAGTAAAAGTGTAAAGAGAAAATTGTATAAGATTGTTGTAGAGAATATTTCCCTTTATGGGTCTGAGGTATGGGAAGTAACAAAAAAGAGCAAACAAAAATTGACAGTAATGAAAATGGACTTCTGGCGCCGAAGTTGCGGATTGACTTTTATGGATAAAATTAAGAACGAAGAAATTAGACGTAATGTGGAAGTAAGTTTTGATAGAATTGACACCATGGAAGTGAAAAGACTAAAATGGTATGGGCACATGCAAAGAATAAACGAAGAACGCTGGCCCAAAATACTGTGTAAATGGCAACCAGCTACCCATCGAAGAAGAGGAAGACCTAGACTAACATGAGGAGGAGAAGAAGAAGCAATGAGGAAAAGAGGATTGAGTAATTAAGACTACAGCGATAGAGAGATGTAGAGGCTGGGATGCGAGAGACACCCTAGGGTGTCTACCAACTACTCCTACTAGTTAGAAGGCAATAATTGGAATGTAAAGTTCAAATGGATAAAGTTTCACACAGGACTGTATGGAAATCAAGTAGGAGATCAGCGGGCGAATGAAGCAGCACGAGGCAACAAACTAGAAGTGCAGTACACACACGCGCACATACACGCATATAAATATGGCCGATGCTCGTGGCTGGCAAGCTAACTTTCCATGCCGCGAAACTGGGTTCTATTGCCAGATATCCACTCTATTTACATGTTTGATAATGTCAAATTTCTCGCGAGTAGAGAATGCCAAAAATGGCGAAAGGGGTTGCGACTTGTTTACCTTTTACTATATATGGCTGTATCTAGGGCTGTATGAAAAAAAACAACTCCAATATAATGTGACTATCTAGGGCTTTGTGGAAAAACACTTCAATATTAAATCAATTGCTCGGAAGAAACGGTAATTAAAATTGGTTTAGGGATGTTAGAAATCCCGTAAACATACCGTTTGCTAGTTTTGGCTACTTTTAGAAACCATGGAGTAAATATTATTTTATGGTGATTTGTGAATAGATTTTTGACTGAGGTGGTGTCCACTGTATCCCACAACAATTTCGTTATCATAATACATTACCATAATGATAATCATATCACATCCCAATAATAATCATAATCACATTACTTATTTCATTCAAGCAGTGCCACATTATTTGTTATATGGTTAAATTTAAGTTCTAATTATAGAAATATACATTTTTCAAATGGCCACAAATTAGTGTATTTTTAATTTTCATTAAATGAAAATTTGATATCTCAACTTTGAGAATTGTGCTTGCTCCAATCGGCAGACAATTGAGCTGCACGCAGTTCATCACTGTTTACTTTCATTTGAGCCATTTCTTTATTCATTGTTAGGATGCATTGAATATATTTGTGAAGTTATGATTTGGGTTGGGAAATCATAAGATTAAATAGTACACTATATGGAGTTTGGAAGCCTATACATAATTTTTCTCGCATTACTTCGTAAGTAGTAAAGAGAAAATATTGAAATTGTGAGGAAATCGGCAATTTTTCGACAGAAAATTTATTGTTAGGCCCTGACAACGAAAAAGTTGATTATTCTTGTTCTAATAAGTAGTAAATTACTTCCACCCACACCTTGTATAGTCAGAATTTAGGTTGAGTGTGTCTAAAAAATCAGATATTTTAAAAAAGGAGTGTAATTTTTTTGCAAAAAGTTTTCGTTTAATTTCTGCTGAAGGTAATATTTTTTCCAAAAACATTTTTTTCAAAAGTGTCTCCAATTTTTTCTTAATTTTTTTCTTATTTTTTTCCATGTACAGAGCAAAGGACGCTTAAAAGAATAGCACAGTTAGAATAGTTCATTTTCGGTGATCTCTCTGAATGTTCGAAAATTGCAAAAGTTAGAAATGCGAGAAAGTATGTGCTGTTGTAGCTCCTCTAGTTCAAATTATAAAAAAATAAAAAATCGTGCTTTTGTCCCTTTTTATCGAAAAAGTTTCCTAATCGTTGGGAAATTCCTATACAGTATTTGAGTAACTCCCGAGTGTGCCTGTGTTCGTATGTGCGTTTCCGTCACTGACGGCTAGATCTCTTCCCGTGTACCAATGGGGACAAGAAGTGTCATTCGATGCATCTCGGTCTCCTGATGCGAAATTTGTTTTCAGATACGTCCAGAAGATTCAAAGAAATTTTCAAAAACATGCTTTTGTATGTTTTAGCGCTGCGATGTTAGTGGGTAGATGGAGAATTAAACCAATACCACTTAAATAGATCTACGTAGTTGGAGTTGATTAAACCCCAGTACCTCGTTGTCATTTACAGTCCACGGCACCATACGTCCTTCCACCATGTCATTTACAATCCACGCTTCCATGACGTTGGCACCCTCATTGCTTACAAAACAGCCATATGAAATGAAAATGGCGTGGCAGAATTTGTTGTAATATAATAGCGTGTTGAATTTGTTGTATAATATTCGAAGTATTTCATGACTGTTTTATAATAAATTTGCAAATTGACTTGGAACATTGAATTTGAAGAATATGAAGTAAATAAGAACCCCAGAAATGTAAGCTTAATACTAGATAAAATACATTTATTAAGAGTGCAAAGATCGATTTTCAATTTAATGTGACTTATTCACCTTATTTACATGAACTCACGAAATAGTAACATTTTAATGATTTATGTATATTCGTCTTCAGAACACAAATCAGGCTAAGTTTGTGGAGTTTTAAAATTTAAAAAATAGGGGAAAATATGGATGTGTTAAACAACTCAGGGGAATCAATGTAGTTGTAGAAGCTTTTGCGTCAGAATTTTCAGAACTAATTGAGAATGATCTTATAATATGAATAGAGAATAACGCAGAAGAACAGCTTACTGGTGATCATTTATATTCATATTAGAAAACAAAACGTAAAAGCTGCCCTAAATTCTAACTATTCGGATTATTCATACCTGAAAGTATTGTTTACGACCATTATAATTTTGAAATTGCATTATTTCCAGTTCATATCCCGTATGGAGGCCGTACAAGGCCATTGGTTGTTGGGAATCTTTGAACGGAAGTGTAACATTAACAGCTACTAAGATTCATTGGTAAGTCCAATGAATACTGTAAGAACATATTTGAACAAAGCGGGATATGAAAGAAATTAATTATAAAAGAATTTTTCAACACATGGAAATACTTTTTTTTACCTAGGGCTTTTATCCAGCCAACAGCCGGTTACCCTTTACGCCCCGATGAGACGCATATTCGACCATACACTAGACACCAACACACTTGCGGGCTCCTCTGATCTAGGGTCAGCAGAACGCCAGGCCCTCCGCGACAACACATACATACAAAGTCAAGGGACAAACAGCCAAAGCAGGACTCGAACCCTCGACCCTTCGGACCGAAGCGCTGAGTCGGTACTCGCTCTTAGCCACCTCGGCCATCCAGATCGGCTGGAAATACTTTTACTATTACTAAAGCAGTTTACATCATTGGCGATGCCACATTCAACTAGTATCTAAGTAGTTCATCCGCATAAATGGGATGGAGTATAAAAACATTTATAAATAATACAATTCTTAGAGACAATATTTAATAAGGAAACATATTTGAATAAAAATGGCAAAAAATAAGAACAATAGTTTTATTTAAACCACATAATATTTTTCAGTTTCAAAATTGACCATGGATTTTATTGATCTTATCAAAACTTATTTCCTTTAATTGTCGTGCATTAAATTCACAGACAGTGAAGCTTTGGTAACAACTTTCACATGTTGCTCTACAATCTAAGTGTGGCAGTGGCGACCTCAGTGTGGTAATATACTACTTTTTTACCATGTAATGTTCAAGTACGATTCTTCTTAATTCATTTTCTGGTATTTGCTGGGAGGTAGGTAATTCTTTCATATTTTTTTTATATTCTTAGTATGTAGTACATAACTGTTGTAGTGTATGAATATACTACACTACGTTATTGAATATATCTGGTAAACAGTCAATTGTCGTTACTGAACAGTGTTCTTGATGCTTTTTGGGGAAACCATTTTGTGTGGCTTTGTTCAGCAGCATGTTTGACACTAGTTTATTAATATACTCGTAGTAGTGGACCCGGCAATGCTTCGCTATTGCAGTGTATTACCCACAACACATACAACTAGTCACGTGATTGTTAATCACGTTTGACGCTATGCTATGCAAAAATTCTAACAGATGAAGACTTTTTCGTAAGTATGGGTTTGTTCTATGTCCTTGTTTGGACATGGTTGTCAAGTATCCTATGGTTAAAACGTTCTCCCTGAAATATGGGTATGCGTTCGCTGCGACGCTATCTCGGAGAAATTTGATTTACTTCTCCGAGATTCAAGTAATAATTCCAGTCGATGTTTCACAATCGCAGGGGCAAAATACTTGTATGCAGTGAAGATGCACTTAATGCTTGGCTGTGCGGCGGGTTGCGTAGAGTTCAGGGACGATTCAGTCGTCATCATCATCAACAACAAATACCGCAAGAAACCACAGTCAAATACCTAGGCGTACACCTAGACAGAAAACTCACATGGAAAGCACATATTCTACACAAACGCAAAGAACTACAAATAAAATACAAACAACTATACTGGTTGCTAGGAAGAAAATCTGTGCTGGCTACAGACAGTAAACCTTTAATATACAAGTTATTCTTGAAACCAATCTGGACATACTGTATACAGCTCTGGGGCTCAACCTGCAGGTCAAATATTCAAACCATACAGAGATTCCAATCCAAGGTTCTGAGAGACATTACTAGCGCTCCCTGGTACGTTCGAAACGATGTGCTACATAATGATTTTAACATGCCAACAGTACAACAAGAAATTTAAAATTTTAGCCATAAATTTGTCAGCAAACTAGAAAATCATAATAATGTACTAGCCATAAACTTACTGGACAATAGTTTAGAAGTCAAAAGACTGAAAAAGTTCAAACCATTGGATTTGCCAAATAGATTTTAAAATGACAATAGTGATAATACTGTAATAAAATCAACACCAATTGTTTTGTCAGCATGTGCTTGTTACAAGTGTGTAATATGATAAAGGAATATCACCCGTGGGTGACCTTTCCATGCAAGTTTGTAATTTCTAACGGCATATTTACTTATTGTTCTTGTTTTGAACAGATTGTAAATTTACAGATTTAAATAAAAAAAATCAACAACAACAAATCATCATTGTCAACGCCCCCACATGACCGTCTTAATTAAAACCACAATTTAAACACTCCCATTACTAATAACAACAAAGTGTAAAAAATATCAGCGAAATCGGTCAACTGGTTTTTGCTTTGTGCGACACACAAAGACGTCGCACATTCCTTTTATTTATTTATATATATTTCACTTTTTGTAGTACAATTAGTATCTAGATACCCATAAAAACATTTATCTTTGATAAATTAATGCATGAAAAGTCATAATATCAATTCACGACAAACTATTAGCCTCTATAATTTTGATCTAATTGTCATATATTGCTCACAAATGTAGCAATTCAGCACGTCGTCAATACATCATGTTTTGTGATGACATCATAGCCTACGACTTTTATATTGCGAGTCAATTTGCATTTATCGCAATTGCGCATTAGGAGGGTGGTATTATTTCAGTAATCATTGTTCATTCAGCTTCTCAGTTTGATGTGTTTTTGCATAATAATATACTTCCTTTTTGTCATTGAGAAATAGCGCAGTCTTTCTTCTCTTTCTTTCTTTCTTTCTTTCTTTCTTTCTTTCTTTCTTTCTTTCTTTCTTTCTTTCTTTCTTTCTTTCTTCTTTCTTTCTTCTTTCTTTCTTTCTTCTTTTCTTTCTTCTTTTTTTTTCTTCTTTCTTTCTTCTTTCTTTCTTTCTTTCTTTCTTTCTTTTCTTTCTTTCTTTTCTTTTCTTTCTTTTCTTTTTTCTTTCTTTCTTTCTTTCTTTTCTTTTCTTTCTTTTCTTTCTTTCTTTCTTTCTTTCTTCTTCTTTTCTTTCTTCTTCTTTCTTTTTTTTTTTCTTTTCTTTCTTTCTTTATTTCTTTCTTTCTTTCTTCCTTTCTTTCTTTCTTTCTTTCTTTCTTTCTTTCTTTCTTTCTTTCTTTCTTTCTTTCTTTCTTTCTTTCTTTCTTTCTTTCTTTCTTTCTTTCTTTCTTTCTTTCTTTCTTCTCCTTCTTTCTTCTCCTTCTTTCTTCTCCTTCTTTCTTCTCCTTCTTTCTTCTCCTTCTTCTCCTTCTTCTCCTTCTTCTCCTTCTTCTCCTTCTTCTCCTTCTTCTCCTTCTTCTCCTTCTTCTCCTTCTTCTCCTTCTTCTCCTTCTTCTCCTTCTTCTTCTTCTCAAGCTTATAAAATTTTACGACTGGATGTATTCTATCTCATCCTATTCTGTAATTAATACAACACACTGAAACAATCACGTCGAGTAAGTGTCGTAAGTTTGACTAACGTACTACTTTTCTCACAAAATTCGGAATTTATATAACAACTCAAATATTCTCTTAGAAAATTACAATATCACTGGTGAATTCAAAATTATAATCCTTTAGATAATTTCTTTTTAAGTACGAAAAAATATCCACTTACAATTATACGAAGGTGGCCTTGGCAGAACAAGGAGTACTGTGAAGAAAACATTGACCTTCAAGAGGATGATGACACGAACAGTGGTCGATAGATGCTAATTCATTCATGGGACTTACCCGACGTACTCAGAACGAAGTCAATGGGAAGTTATGATTCATTTCTTTCGTACACGCTTCTCTTCTCACAATGCAGACCATTGGCAATCGAATTACTACCGGGTACTGTGAGTGCTCTTCAGAATGAATTAAATGCAGTATATTTTGCACGTGTATTCAATACTGTAACATTGAAGACAACTGTTGAAATTTTTGGGGCTACGAACATTTTACTTCCTTCGACCTGTACTTTATTAATGAGAAAAAGACAGATCAAAAGTTAGGCGTTTTCTGGTTTCCTTTATTCGTTTTATAAAGTTTAAAATATTTATTTATGTACCAAGGGCGTCATAACGATCCTCTCGATCCAGGTAAGTTATGTAGAATATTGAACTCCGTATCAAGCGGAATAACAAGTAATAATGTATCAGTAAAAAATAAAATATTTTTTGTATCCGATACCACCTAACACAGATATTTATAAACATAGATAAAGTATAAAAAAATTGACACCATTCTAATGCGTATTAACATTCGTTACATTTCTATGTGAAGAACTTTGTAAAGACACAAAAATTAACACTAATTTTATAACTATCATATTTGATAGCCTAATCAACTATTATCTTTAGTCAAACGAAATCGTCATCAGACATCAAATGAAAAAGAAAATTTCACCGGAGAGTAACATACTAATACTGGTATAAGAAAGAATTTTAGTAAAATTAAGATGTAGTACCATAATAAAACAGTAAATGTCCTATTAAGACAAGGGGAGAAGAATTGACTGTAATGATATTGAAAACATTTGATCAGAAATGCATAAGGACTAAGCATGAATATCTAGTATTGTGGAATGCCAAGTTCCAAGATAATATATTTTAGTGTCACACTGGAATATCTCAATTATATAACACACAATAATTTAGTTGGAATATATCTCGTTGTTACTGTTGATATCAACATCATTTATTGATTACCCAAGAAATTATACATCATGACTATTCAACTGAAATTATACATTATGGTTTCTTCTTGAAATATGTTATTAATGATCAAAATTGCCCAATTTTGCAGATGTAACATATTAAATCACTTTTAAGGAAGACAGGAAAAATTACACCTTGTGTATCTTTCAAATTCCGCCTTGAGTGGTTAATGCAATTAGAGTGAATAGTGACTCGTTGCTCCTGGCCTAACGATCAGGGATTTGTAGCCATCCTTGTATATTGAAATTCATCAAAAATTGTTTGTTTTGGTGATCTTTGTATTCATCTCACCACTGCGGAGCCCGGCAGTGTAGTACTGTTGAAATCTGAGCTAAGGAACACAACTTATAATGTTTCTAGGGTAACCAGCATCAGCTAAAATAAGCATTTGTAAGAATATCAATTACTTGGGCTCGTTCACTAATCTTCGGCAATAATGTATTGGAAATATCTGCTTTTGCCGACCTGGATGGCCAAGGTGGACTAAGAGCGAGTACCGACTCAGCGCTTCGGTCCGAAGGGTCGCGGGTTCGAGTCCCGCCTTGGGCATGGCTGTTTGTCCCTTGACTTTGTGTGTGTGTTGTCGCGGAGGGCCTCGCGTTCTGCTGACCCCAGATCAGAGGAGCGCGCAAGTGTTAGTCTAGTGTATGGTCGAATATGCGTCCCTTCGGGACGTAAAGGGCAACCGGCTGTCGGCTGGATACAAGCCCTAGGAAAAAAAATATCTGCTTTTCACGTTTCTCCGTCTTTTTGAGACTGAATTAAAATCCTTTTTCCGTTTGCGATAGCCATCATTACTTGTCAAATGTTTTTCTCTAATTTCATACTCCAAAAAATATCCAGTCCATATTTTGCTTATCCTACTTCAACAAGTGCATTTCTCAAAATATTATCGACTTTAATGTTATTTTGTGTAGTGGGAATTCTGGTTAGGTGTTGTCGACGTTCTTATGCGAAGAAATAAAAGAGGTCATCTTCATCTACATAGTACTATGTTGACGAAGATAACCTCTTTATTTCTTATTTTGTGTTACCTAGGTTTTCAAATAAATCTATATATACAGCGAGTTTTTTACAGCTGACGCCGCACTTCGCTTCCCGATCTATATTTTTCTCTGTCCTTCCAATCTCTCTCCTGTAGTCCTCTGACAGCCATCGCGTCTTATAGTACACCCTGAGCCCAGCTTCGTGGTGGTCGACCCCGTTTTCTTCTCTCGGGAGGAATCCATTTCCTTATTAATGTAGGCAATCTAAACTCCTCCATTCTGTTTAGATGACCATACCAGAGGAGGCGTTTGGTTTCGATTTTGTCGATATTCTTTTAACGCCCATAACATTCCTTATTTTCTTATTCCGTACGTGTTCCAGTTTGGACGTGCCACTGCTTCTTCTTCAAAAATCCATTTCAAGTACAAAAAGTCTGTCTCGTTCTCTTTTATTCAGTTCCCACACTTCTGCACCATAGGTAGAGATACTTTCAACCACTGAGGAGTAAATAATGTGCTTTGTTCTTTTTGTTATTTTATCGTTTCACAGAATGGGGTTTACTTGCCGTATCGCTCTTTAACCTTGTCCACTTTTATTATTAATGTCATCACTGATTTTACCATTAGATGATAAAGTGAATCCCAAAGTTTTACAACCTTTAATTTTTTCAGTCTCTATCTCTATATCTTCCACCCCGTTATTTCCCACTTTCAGATACCCAGTTTTAGACATATTGATCTTTAGGCCCCATTTCTTATATTCCTCTTTCAACTTACGGAGCATATAACGTAAGTTATCCATATCACCGACCACGATGACTTGATCGTCGGCAAAGAGTAGATTATACATAATTTCATCACCGTCTGGAATTCCCATACCACTACATTTCCTCTTCCACTCTCCAAGTGTTTCCTCGAAATAGATCTTAAAAAGTATCGGTGCCATAGTACATTCCTGTTGAAGGCCATTCGTAACCAGGAATTCTGAACAAACTTTATAGCTTATTTTGACCATGCCCATACAGTTGCTGTAAAATTCTTTTACGGCATTTACACAAGTTATCGACACTCCATTCTCATATAAACTGGTCCACAACTAGTTTTGTGAAAGTGTCGTAAGCCCTGTGTAAATCTACAAAAGCTAGATGAGTTCTAAAACCTCTACAAACTCTTTTTCTCATTTTTTTTTCAAATAAATCCCAAATAGCGAGTTTACTCTCTCTTTTGTAGAAGAATTTCTGGACATGCTTCATAGATGAAACAAATAAGTAGATTAGCTGCAACATCAAGGCTATTCGTGAGAAATTTTAAAATAACCTTAATTTTATAGATATATTTCGTTAAAAAATATTATTTAACTGTAATATTCCGTTATTTATAGAGACCGCCTAAACATTCTGTAAATTTTTTATAATCACTTTAGGAAATATCAAATTATTTTATTTATTTATTTTGTATATTTGATATTACTCCCAATTGTTCTAAATTTTAACAATAACCGCACATGGTAAATTATTATCGATAAGAGTTGCAACAAATTGCATTAATAATTTACAAAATATTTGTTATTTATATTTGACTCCTTTTTATCGGTTTCTGCTATAATGAATAAATGAATTAGTTTATTTTAGCCTTCTCGGCTATTAGTTATACAAAATACATATTTACAAATATTTTTTATATAACAATGGTACAAACTATAGGTATACTCTTTAACTATTTACAAAATTAATTTTCTACGTTGATATATTTTATAATTTTTCTTTTAAATTCTTTAATTTGTTCACAATTTTTTATTTCTTATGGTAATTTATTATATAATTCAAATCCATTGTCAAATAGAATACTTTTTGCCTGTGCAGTTTTACTGAAATTAATTACTAAATGTTTTGCTTGTCTTGTTTCCCTTGTTGTTTTATCTTTCACTCTTTGGATTTTGTTTACTAAATCTCCTGTTATATGATTTTTAATTAATTTCAAAATAAAAGTTAGCGGCTTGTAACGAATTCTATCTTTATTGACATAAAGTGCAGAGTGTCTGTCTTTATGTCTTAAAGTGTGTATCTATTGCATTGGATTATTACCCTCATAGCTCTATTTTGTTGTATGTGATGTTTTTTAATTTCAGTTTTATGGACTCCAACTAGTATTGTTGCACAGTAATCAAAATGGGGTCCAATTATGGATTTATATTTCAAACATCTTGTATGCCCATTTATATGTTGCCCAATTATGTTTAAAATATTAATCTTTTTACCAGTTTTCTTTACTATGTACTCTATATAATCTTTAAAATTTAATTTACTATCGATAATTACTCCCAAATACTTCATTTTGTATATCCGTTGTATTTCTTTTAAGTCATTTGTGAATAATTTAGTTTCTCTTACTTCTATGTTTCTCCCACTATGTAAAATCATAAATTTAGTTTTTTCAACATTCATTATTAATTTATTTACCCTTAACCATTCTTCTATTGCAATAATACGCTCTGCAATTTAAATTCAATTTCCGTTTCGGTTTCTTCAATTACGTGTAATCAGCAAATAATTTAATTTTACAATCATTCCCAAAAAGGTTTATCATATACTTGATTCAGTCATTAATGTAAATTATAAACAATATTGGCCCCTAAACTGACCGTTGCGGAACACCTAAGTCTACGCTAATTTCGTCTGAGATAATATTATTATATTTTACTTTTTGCTTTCTCTTGTTAAGATATGAAATAAACCACTTTTTAACGTCACCTTTAAATCCGTATTTGTACATTTTCTCAATAAGCATTGTTGCTATCAATAGTTTCGAATGCTCTCTTGAGAACCAAGAAGATAACTCCTGCTTTCTCTCCTGCATCAATATTAATCTTCCATTCGTCTGAAACTGCTTGCACTGCAGTTGCACATGATTGTTTTTCTCTGAAGCCTGATTGTCCATTTCGTATAATTTTATTTGTTTCAATATACTCATTTAACTGCTTGTTTACTATTTCTTCTAATATTTTTTCATATATGGGTAGCTTATTTATTGGCCTAAATTCAGCTGCTCTCATTGTATCGGTCACTTTTGGAATTGGTATTACTGTGGAAGTTTTCCATGACTCCGGGAAAATCCCTTTTTCTATGGAATTATTTATTATTTTCAATAATACTGGTTCTTATAATTCATAATTTTCTTTTATTATTTTGGTCGTAATACCCTCGTCTATTTCTTTTTTGTTTGGTAATCCATAGATAATTCTACGCCATTTCTGCCTTTTTTATCAATTTAAATTTATAAAATTCATCGTCACACCATCTTTCACCTTTCTTGTAAATATGTTGATTCCTTGCGTCAACATTTTGTACTAACCTTTTAATGCTACTTACAAAATATTTATTGAATTAGTTAGCTATATTTTTACTCATTTCTTCAAATATATTTTTAGTCATTATATCACAGTTTTTCCCTCCTGTTAATTTCTTAATTACCTTTATAATGCAACAGCTAGAAGCAAGCCTTCATATATTCCTAAAATATATGGAACGACGCCAAATCTGAAACATACTTCCACTGTTTATACATACACGCCAATTGAACACCACAAAGCTGTCTCCATTAATACTGAATCTAACAATATTTGAAGACTATCTTCTTTTCATCAACAACTAAACCGATTTTAAAGATCTTTTATACTTAACTGGCGATGAAAATCCAGTTTAATTTTAATGTAAAAGGTTACACGCAATGCATCACAGAAAGGCAGGACGAGGATGAGCAGGAAAGTGGGGTGGGCCGGAGCAAGGTAAGGCATGGCCAGGAGAGAAATTAAAGTACCATTTTCATTCCTTTTTACATTAAAGTTAGAATTAATTACTCTTCCTTTCTGATAGATGATTGTGATATAATTGGGCATCGCTAGGCAGTGCAAGTAGGAAAAAAAATTCCAGGTCTATCAACAGTCGATCAATTGGAAGGTAATGAGAAGAGTAAATAAGTTGATTTCTCAACGACCATTAAATAATGTACGCATTCCTGGTGTGTTCTTAAGCGAAGATGAGATCCATTCCTCAATGGCCGTGGATTCCAAGCTATTATCCACGGCCTGTCGACCAATCACAATCCTCGAATTTTCGGAATCCACGGGCAGAGTTGCTTTCTCTTTTCGATTCGCGCTTCTTTTCAACTGCATTAGTAAAGTGATATTGCATTGTTTCTTGTTGCACTAGTGCTTTTTGTTACATTTGAAATTGATAAATCAACATAAAATGAATCTAGAAAGCAGTCATAGCGAGAATGAAATTTTTACGCCTCCTGAAATTGAAGAAATTGCAAATTTCACAACTCTACAGTTGCTACCTCAAAAATCAAGGAGCAATCATATTCATCATTCACGGAATGGCGAAAGACTAATAAGGTAAATTCCTTTAGGGAGAACGTTTTTTTAGCTTACTTCACTAAACTATCTGAACAGTACAAGCCCTCTAGTTTATGGAAAATATACTCCATGCTAAGAAGCACAGTATACATACACGATGAAGTTAAAATAGACGCTTATCCCAAATTGCGTGCTTTTCTGAAAAGAAAATCCGAAGGTTATAACGTGAAAAAATCTAAAACGTTTACTGCAGATGAGGTAAATAAATTCATCACAGAAGCTCCAGACGATGTTTACCTTGCAACAAAGGTAATCAATTTAAATATTTTGCAGACATGATTAAATTTTTTAGTGTATTAACTAATGAATCCTTTGCATTTATTCAGGTAGCCCTAATAATGGGAATAGTGAGTGCTTGTCGAAGTAATGAGATGCACTTCATGAAAATGGAAGACATTCATGATCTTCAAACAGCCTATTTGGTAACAATACCCAATTCGAAAACAAAAACTGTGAGAAAATTTACTGTTACTAGTAACTTTTATAAAATATGTAAGAAATATACTGACCTTCGCCCGGCTATAATGCAAACACCTTCACTTTTTTTGAACTATCAACACGGGAAGTGCACGATGGTATTAATAAATTCGGACTTATGGGGAAACAAATAGCTACATACTTAAAGTTACCGAATGCAAATTTATATACTGGTAATAGTTTCCGTAGATCTTCTGCCACTTTAATAGTTGTTGCAGGTGGAGATATCACGTCTCTCAAACGACACGGCGGCTGGAAAAGTACGTCGGTAGTTGAAGGCTATATAGATGATTTGATAGCAAATAAAATGAATACTGCAAACAAAATATTGAAATCTGTAGAGCATAATGAAAGCATGCAAAATTCCTTACCAACAACATCGCATACTACTACTGACGTCAATTTTGCTGAAGAGTCAACACAATCAGTGATAAATATTTCTAACTGCAGTAATTTCACCATCAATTTTGTTACAAAATAAATTCAGACATAGTATGTTATTATGACTGTATTTGTACTATTATGTTACAATTGTTTGATGTAGGTAATTTTTAGACTCCATTAAAGCTTCATTAAAAATGTTATTATGTTCGTTTAATTGTTTATGCATGGCTTTCTGCGATATACGATGTTAGAGCAGTCGGAGACGGCCATGGTTTCTGTATTTCGTTAATGTATTCATAAGTTTCAAATAAAACAAAAATTTCCAGGTCGGAGAGAAAGTATAGTCTTCTACTCGCGCATAATGGCCATTATTACACGCTCATTGAAGAATATACTATTACTGATTCAGTAAATGATTATTTAATGCTTCCGGGTGCGTCAAGAATGTCATCGTTACTCTTGTAAGTGTAAGCATGTTATAACTAAAGACCAGATTTTTATATAATTATATATTATTTGTCTTTCTACTTAATGTTCTCAAAATCGTAATCTCGGCGGATCGTCGCCGTTCTAACATAATGTCCAATTCTTTCCGTTACATATTTTTACAAGTTTAATACTGTATTACATATTATACATATTTTGCTATTTTCGCAAAATAGTTTTTTTTTATTTTATCAATTTTCTTCTAAGTAGTACTTATTTTTTATGCAGAGAAGAATTTTCAAAAAAATCAGAATTTTCCCCTACACTATTACTGTGTTGTCGAATTGAGATGCGCTATGTTAAGACGCGATCGGATGTTTTTACTATCAGGCGCGGATGCAATTATCTCAGTGGCGGAAAGTGCACGTCAGCGACTGAGATTTTCACCTTTAGGTGTCAAAAGTCTCACTGATTGGTTTCGTGATATTTAACCTTCATTTCCGAGAAAATTTGGCGATCGCCGGTGTATAACATTTCGATGAGAATCCTGAATGCTGCAGTGAATGTTTGCTGGACGTAGATATCGCCAGTTTGTACGAGGGATTCTATTGCGTCGTCTGGCTGCTAAACTACGATCCTGGATAGCAATAGATGAAGCTTTTATTACTGACGGGAAAATTGTACGATGCAAACTGTGCATCAACTGTGCCCTCCAAATGATTTTTAAAACGTTTGTATTATTTTTAAAATTGAGTTAGGAAATTTTTGATAAATTTATTAGGTGTTTTATAATTAATGTATTTTAATATTACATATTATATCAGATTTTACATATCTATTACATATTTGTGTACATATTTTTGAAAATTCATTCTGCATATTTTTTCCGGTTTCTACTTATAACCCAGGAGGGGGTGGATGTACCTCCACCGTGGAACGTAGAAATATCTGGCACCGACATACCATTTAGCTTGCAGGGTTACCCCTCCCAGACATGTCCTCCAGCGGGACACCTCCCGAACAGATACAAACGCTTAAATTTTCGACTGATCTTCCGAGATGTGTAGTAGTATAGTAGATGTGAGCGGTGTGTAAGGGATGAAGAGGGGAAAAGGGTAAGGAAGAAAAGATCGCGGCCCGTCTCTGATCCGTGGCTCATTTGTTAGGGTCCTACTCTACCATTTGCTTGATAGTGATAAAAAACAAAATCAGGGCCGCTAGAGTTCCTCTAGAGAGTGGCTCAATTCGACGTCATTGGTAGAGACCGGAAAAGAATGTAATATGAAACGTCAAAGTATGTACAAAACTATCTAAATAAAACAGTAAGAATATGTAATAAATATGTAAAATCGGATATAATATGTAATATTAAAATACTCCAATTTATAAAACATAGTTTCATAATACGAACTTACATTTATAAAAAAATTCCTACACACTTTTAAAACAATACAATCGTTTTAAAAATAATTTGGAGAGCACAAGTTGATGTACACTTACACCATACAACTTTCTCATCAGTAGTAAAAGGTCCACATATTTTTTATACAGGAACGTAGTTAAGCTACCAGACGCAATAAAAGCCGTACAAATTAGTGATATCTACACTATTCGTACAAATTAGTGATATTTACGACCAGCAAACAATCACTGCATCATGCAATATTCTTATCGGTAGCGATCGCCTTAGTTTCTTTTAAATTAAGGTTAAAGGTTATCAAACGCGGTGTCATTGATACCTTTCAAACCTAATGAAAATAATCTCCAGTCGCTTACGCGTACTTCCATCCACAGAGATAACTGAAGCAAGCGCACGGGACTGTGAGAACATCCGAACGCGTTTTCACGTAGTGTACGTCAAGCTTCTGCATACGTAGTAGCACGCAGTATTAATGTAGGGAAAAATGCTGATTTTCCTAAAAATACTTCATTTCATAATAATAATAATAATAATAATAATAATAATAATAATAATAATAATAATAATAATAATAATAATACTTAGATTTAGATTAGATTTATTACTAATTCTGCTAATAAGTTCCAGAACTTGGTGGCAGAATACACTAACTAAACATTACAAAACTTAACAACTATACAAAATTTTACAAATTTTACACACTTTACAAATTAACATAAACATTTCACCGTGCAAGCTTCCATAGCACTCCACTTCACTTCACTTCACTTCACATCACTTCATTTCACTTCACCTCGCCTCGTCGCACCTCACCATACTGCCAATCACATTTTAATGTGATTCTGACACACTCTTTTCCCTCAACTTCACATCACTGCACTACACGCCACTGCACATAATAATAATAATAATAATAATAATAATAATAATAATAATAATAATAATAATAATAATAATAATAGTAGTAATAGTAATAGTAATAATAATAATAGTAATAATAATAATAATAATGTTATAATAATAATAGTTATAATATAACATACTTTACATAGGAGGTAATAAGACACATATAAACATCTAGGAATTTAATTTATTTTTAAATTTGCTGACATCATGAGGGAAGGGATCAAAGATTGTCACAGGCAAGTCGTTCCAGTCTCTAATAGTTCGATTCGCGAATGAATATTTCCCAACGTCCGTTTTCTGAATTCTTGTCTGAATTTTGTGCATGTGATCCGCTCTGCCGAAATATGTAGGTTTCCCTAATCGACTTTGAATTTCTTTCCACGGTCGAAAGCCTGTGTACGCTTTATACATAGCATAGAGACGCGATTTCATTCTCCTTGTTTCGAGTGACTCCCATACTTTATTCCTGGTACCCCTGAAAGCAAATTTTGAAGCTCTACGCTGAACCTTTTCTAGATTTCTTTGCTGCAAAAGTCTGTATGGGTCCCAACATACATACAACATAATAATAATAATAATAATAATAATAATAATAATAATAATAATAATAATAATAATATTTAATAAAATTGAAGAAAATGTATACAAAGAATAATTAAATATATTGAGAAAATAGCAAAACATGTAAAATATGAAATATAGTAAAATATGTAAAAAATACGTAACGAAAAATTGGATAATGTGTTAGGACGGCGACAATTCGCCAAGATTCAAATTTTGAGAAGGGTAAGTAGAAAGACAAAAAAATATTTAATTATATTAACTTCCGACCTCTAGTAATTAGTATCGAAAATCTGCCAGCGTCGGGTCTCGAACCCCAAAATCTCCCGCTGCAGAGGCATCCGGAGTTCTACCATAGAGCCAACGCAGGCGGTATAAATAAGTGAAGGTCGCGAAAGTGAACATTCCATTACTTTCTTTCGACGAAACTGAATCGGAAGGGATATTATTCTTCGAGTCTCGCAGAAGAAATCGATTTCTCCACCACCACAACATAAAGAAACGGCCTGAGATGTAAACAAATCCCGACCCCGGCGACCCTTCAATCTCGTCCGCCCTCCTCGCGGCGTGCGGGCCGCCCCCGGCGCTTCCTTATTCCCTGTGGCGCGGTTCCGGGGGCGGCTGGAGCGCGTGCCGGCGCGCCGGGCGTAGGAGACAACGGGGGCGCGGGTGGAGAAGTGGGGGAAGCGGGATGGGGGCGGGGCGGGGGCGTTGGTCGCGTGCGAGCGGCCCGCCGGCACGAGGCCCCGCTGGCGACCAGCGGCGCGGCACTCGTCCGGACGCCTCGGCGCACGACACGAAACGCCCCTGCCAGACACTTGCGCCAACGCTCGCGCTATTAGTTGGGAGGTGTTCAGAGAAAATATTTACTATTTCCTTTCTGTAATGTATAAGGCGCATCTTGAAATCAGGAAGTAAATAGTGTTGTTAACTACTGGAACGGTAAATTTATACCCATCTTACAGCGTTCTTTGAAAATACTTAGTATGTCTTTTTAGGTCATGAACCATTAGCATTACGTCTTTCTGCCTGTCCGTTCCTTTGAGGGTGGTAATATTTATTGCAATTCCTCGCTTGGGTTGGGAAATGTGTAACTTGATATCATGGACGTTTCATAATTTGAAAGTATGAATTTTTAAAGTTCGAATCTGGCTAATTCCCGAATTAGCCGGTTAAAGTTCACATTAACCAAAACGGATGGATGAAGAAAGAAATAACACGTTTCGAGCCATAGTTGGGACTTCAGCTGGTTGAAGTTGATGTTAGGCAACGCGAAGTGGATCGGGGAGTTGATGTACGTTACAATGTTCAGAAGTGGCAGATATGAGATAAAAAAGCATTAGACTGGTAATTGAAATTAATGAGGTAGTCCATACGCGATTTCATTCAGTTTTCCATTTCTTTATTAGGTTAAATAGTGCGAACGCCCATCTCGCTAACCTCTTAGCTAACTACAAGGAAGAAATAAATGCCGATTATCAAAGAAAGTCAATTAAGAATGGGAAGCTCGGAGTTACGAAAACAAAAAGCTTCCTTACGACAAACACTTGAACACCTCCATTTCTTTTGCAGGATCTGTATACACACCATCCCTCAATCGGTTCCTGTCTTCATCAGAGAAACCACGGAAATGGTCTATCAGAGCAGCCGGCTGCTAAAATTCTCCTCGAGATAGTGGTTGAATTCGACGCAGCTATTTAGCCAGTGTCGAAATTTGACCACCGACGAGACTCCAACCCTAAGACTCCCGGTCAGAGGCTCTGCAGATACAAGGGGAATGTAGCTTCTGAGCCATCTTAGTCGGTTCTTTCATTGGAACAGGCAGCTAAGGAGTACATGGTGCGCTGCTGCCAAACGCACTCGTTTTCGTCCATCAGAAAAAATTTCCTACCTGATAAGATAACTTACGGAAATCTTAATCATCGTTCACGGTTTATCACGAGCTTGTTTCATGAGTTCTTCACCCTCAACGCGGAGACCCATGCCTTTGATTATCCCCAAAACTCAACTTTGTCTTTGGTGGATTTTCCTGTTTCATGTTTCCTATGTTCCTATGTGCATATGTTTCAATGGGAACACAGATCGTCGAGGGCTAACATAACTCTTGCCCGATTGGTTCTGCGCCTGATGTCGCCATGGAAACCTAGAGATGCCACTCGACTCTCAATCGCAAAGCAAGATCTCTCGAATTCGCCATGAATTATGACACCCCTGATAAAATTTTGCCAACGATATTTCCTTTATATTATTATTATTAAATTACAATTTATATTATTATTATTATTATTATTATTAAATAAATACGTGATATTTGGCTATTCTATAAAATTAATTAGTAATGAATGATAATTTAGATTATGTAAGGGATACACAGTGATATGGCTTTGACTTCACAATCAGGTAGTAGAATCAACCGAAGGTTTCGTAGTATTCAATTCTACAACCAGAAATGAACGGTGTTCAGAGCACCCACTTGAGCAGCTTCGATGCCAAGGGTTTGTTCTGAACCGAATCCAGACCATCCATGGAATTAGTTACGTGCATTTGCGCTGCCATTTTTTGTAATCACAATGTTATCATGCCACCATTCCTGGTTCCCTTCTGTATAATTTACCCCACTCCTGCAAGATTAACGAATTCTCCAGATGAATACGTTTTGTGGAGTTCCGTTCTGGAACTGTCCTTTACAAGATATATTCCGCACATCAGTATTTATCTTACTGTCGTGAAGGAAATAGTTTCAACGCAGGACCTCTCTATCCGTTTCCGACTTAAATTTAGTGTCTTTCAGTTCAGTAAATGTAAAGATAAAAAGGCACACTTGTTTACTAGAAAAATTTAAAAACCTCAAATCTTCATTTTAGACAACTGTATACTGATGATTCCCGATTAATTAAGAAACAATCATTAATGACTCACGTAAGAGTCACGTTCTTATAATTTTGTTTTAAATTTAATTCTTTTGCATTCTATGTTTTAATTGTCATTGCCATGAAGCTCAATGCAGCATTGTTTTAAAACAACTAATTAAGAAAACGTTACGTGAGAATGTAACGTTTTGAATTACATGGAAATTTGAAAATAAAAATTATCTGAAAGGAAAGATTTAAAATATAACTTAAAGCAAAAATAATTAATGTGCATCTCTCCTAATCGTGCCATATTTCTCAGGTGTAAACGTATAAAATTCAATATAACTTTTATGTATACACCAACATATAACCAATTTTTACACCTTACACTAAAAAAACTGTTTTAAAAATATTATTTTTCTTTTAAAGTGACTGAAGCACACGAAATTGAAAATCAGTTCACGACATGAAACTGAAAAGTAAAGTTGACGAAAACGAAGTATCTCCGCATTTTAAAATGTATACGTTGTTGCATTGTTGTTGCATGTATACGTTGTTGCATTTTTCTTCTGATCACAATGTGTGAAAAATGACTGGCCACCAGTGCTCAATGCAAGAAAGGTTCATGTGCTTTCTAACGTTTGATAGGTAGTGGCCCTGGTTCGGGTCGCGAGACACGCCTGCCACCCACGCCCACCTGTCGCCGCGCCGCCGCCTGGTCTCTCGTTCAAAGCGCGCCGACACACGCGCCACACGAAAGCACGGCAGCGAGCGGTTAAGAGATGTTTACATTTCTTCAGTAGACTGGGTAACTTGTTTCTGTTGCTCTTTACGCAATGTTATGAAGACTCAGAGAGCCTTCACCTATCAGTTTATTTCAGCAATATGGTGCAAAATTCAATCTCTACATTGTCAGAAACTAATCATATTGCGTTTTAATTCTCCCAAAAATATTTAAGTACTGTCTTCGGATTATATAAATTAATTTTTGAAAGTTCACTGAATAGAAAAAAAGAAATCGTTTGTAATTAAATGTATTTGGAAAATTTGAAGAGCTACGCCGTTATAATTAAAAGAAAATAGACATAGTTTATTTACATCATTTTTTTATTAATTCTACAATTTATTTTAGTAAATTTCATGTAGTGTGAAATAGAAAAACGTCGATTTCGAATTTTTGACAATACACACAACATCTACACTCAATTCATTTAATAAAAGGAGCTCTAAATATTTTATACTATCAATACTACAAAAATTAGTGTTTAGAAAATAGTTTTATAACTTAATAAAATAATTGAGAAGTTCCATTAGAGATAGTCACAAAACACACATCCAAGAAATTTGAGATATTGCCGTAGATCAGTAGTAAATCACTGCAAGGCTCTACTGAGATATAATTTGCTGGTAATCAGAGGTTGAACGAGGTTACTACGTACTTATTAAAGAGAAAGTACTGTAATCGTGCGGCGGAAATCGGTGATATTTCCGCAGAAAAACGCTTATAGAAGGGCCCTGGTAACGTAAAAGTGCATACATCATGTTCCAATATGTGGTAAATCACTTCATCTCACGCAATTATTCAGAATGCACGTTTTGTCACATTTATACCGAAACATTGATTGACGGCATAACATGTTTGTCCTTCCGGTCGTCAGTGGTCAACGCCTAAAGCGTTCAGATGATTTTATTTAAAATTGATATTCTACGATAGTAGGGCCCGAACGAACTTCTGGGACCTTCTGGATTAAAACGGATATTTTGATTTTGGGGGAAACTTTACACGAAGTCTCAACATTTTCAATCTTTTCTCAAAGTTGACTGGAAATTTCTTGATTGAATTTTGACCTCGAATAGAGTAAAAGCGCTTAAAAACTGGCCCAGGTCTCATTTTGGTTGTAATCTCTGAAATTTTGAAATTGCAAAAGTTCACATTTTTCCACGTCTTCCTACAATTACAATATTGAAGGGAGAGATTTTTCCTGAGTGAACTGCTGTTCAAAATGTTGATATCAAGTCATGCACATTTTTTTAATTTCTCACATACTACTTAAATAGTATAGAGAATATATTGTAATGTTGCGGCAAAAAATGAAATATTTGGACAGAAAAACTAATATTGCGGGGTTCTGATACAGTAAAAGTGCAAAAGACTTGTTCCAATATGCACTAGATGATCCGGTGGCCGAGATCGCTAAGGCAGCAGTGTCGTAGCGATCTCAGACCGAAGGATCCGCTGTTCCAGACCCGCCTCGTGCATGATTGTATTTGTTTTTTTTTGTTTTTTTTAACACATTTATTCATTTTGAAGGATTTACATCGTTCAGTACAACTACTTTACAGATGTATTTTTTCAGACTTATTCTAGTTAAAATATCTAAGCTAACTTAATCTATGCATTGGAGAGGATACTCTAGTGGAGAACCTCGGTGTTATGAATTGTCGTTGGCTAAAATTTTGAGGAATGCTTCAAAAGGGAATCTGTTTTTTATTCGTGTGTGAGTTGGATTTTTCGGAAGTTTGTAATGGGATGCTGCTGGTATGTCTGTTAGGTTTTGGTAGAAGTTGTGTGATATTTGTGCTATTTGGTTTATTATTGTATTGATGTTTAATTCTGAATGAAGTTGTTTATTACTTATGAACCAGGGGGCATTTGTGATTAATCTTAAAAATTTGTTTTGCATAACTTGAATTTTATTGACATTTGTGGGGGCTGCGTTTGTCCATATGGGGCATGCATAAAGGAGTAGTGGTCTGATTATTGTTTTGTATAGTGTTGTACTGTTTGTGTATGAGAGAGATTTATGTTTGTTGATTAGTGACCGGAGTTGGAATAATTTATTTCTTGCTTGTTTTATTTTGATATCTATGTGGGTTTTCCAGGTTAGTTTTGTGTCCAGATGAAGTCGTAGGTATTTTATGGGTTGCGATGGTGGGGTCCAGGTGATGGGGGAGTTGTTTATTACTAGCGGAGTGGGGGAGGTGAACTTTCTGAGTGAGAAGATTTTTGCTATTGTTTTGTCGGGATTGAGTTGAATTTTCCAGAGGTTTGCCCAGATTTCAATGTTGTGTAAGTGATTTTGAATTTGTGATCGTAGGTTACTTAGTGTGTATCCTGAGGCGAATAGGGCTGTATCGTCTGCGAATTGAGCTATATTAGATTTTGATGATGATGGAATGTCTGCTATGTATATGTTGAATAATGTTGGAGATAAAGGGGAGCCTTGCGGGACGCCTGCTTTAATTATGTGTGGGGTGGAGTGGTGATTGTTAACTGTTACTGAGAATGTGCGATCTGATAGGAAACTTTTGATGATGTGAATAATGTAGGTTGGAGTTCCAGCTTTTATTAGTTTGTAGATTAGTCCCGGGTGCCAAATTCTGTCAAATGCTTGAGTGATGTCGAGGAATGTAGATATTGCGTGTTGTTTTTTCTGAAATGCAGAGTGGATGTGTTCTGTTAATCTAAGTAGTTGGTGTGCAGTTGAGTGGTGAGCAATGAAACCGAATTGATGTTTGGGAATTAAGTTAATGTTTTTGAGATGCTGATTTAATCTGGCAAGGATTAACAGGCTGGCAATAACAGGTAGTAAAATGATGGGCCGGTAACTGTCTACTTTGGAATGATTTTTGTTGGGTTTCGGAATGGGGTGAATGATTGAATGTTTCCAAGGTTGGGGGAAGTATCCTGTTCTTAAAATTGAATTGAAAATATTGTTTAGGAAGGCTAAGGCTGACGGTGGGAGATTTTTTAAGATTATTGAACTGATTTTATCGTGTCCGGGGGCTTTCTTATTTGGAAGTTTCTGAATTAGAGTTTTTATTTCGCGTGGAGAGATGTATTTTATTCTGTGGGGTATATTAAAGATGGGGGAAGAGGCTATTTGTAAGATTTCGTGGTGTTTAGTGTGGAAAGGAGAATTATTGGGCGTAAACGTATTTTGGAAATGTTCTGCTAATGCTTCTGCTTTGGCGCTAGGAGAGTGTATTTTGCCTGTGTTTGTTGATAGAGGTGGAATTGAATTATTTTTTTTCAGAATTTTTTTTGTAAATTGCCATAGAGAGTTGTTTCTCACGTTTAGAGATTGTAATAAGGTTGAGTATTGCTGCTGTCTGTATGTGTACAAGACGTGTTTGCAAGTGTTATTTAAATGATTGTATTCTTTTTTTATTGATGGTATTCTTAATGAGTCCCAGAGTCTTCTGGTTTTATTTTTTAATTTAATTAGTTGAATTATTTTAGCAGGTAGAGGTTTGCTTAGTTTAGTGTAAGGATCTGGAATTTTGTTTTTTTGTACTTTGTTTATTTCATTAATTATTGTATTATTGAATATTGATATTGCGTCGTCAATATCTGTTGGAGATTTTAAGGTTTTAAATGAGGGGATTGAGAGGTTGATATTTCTGTTAAATGCTTTCCAATTTATATTAAGTGTGTTTAGGGATGTCGAAGAGGGGGGAGTTGGAGGGGGAACGGGGAAACGGGTAGAGATAATGACTGGGATATGATCAGAATCCAATTCATGGTACGTAAGCGACTTTAATTGGGAAGTGAAATTTGTGAGTGCTATGTCGAGGATATCTGGATTTTTCTGGGAATCGAAGGGATAGTATGTGGGATCTGGGGGAGCTATAATAAAGAAGGGTATTTGATGTTGTAAGTTACGTATGAAGTTGCCTGCCGGGTTGGTGATTCGGCATCCCCATGAGTGGTGCTTAGCATTGAGATCTCCTATTATGATTGTTGGGGTGGGTAATTGCAACAATGTAGATAAATTGTTATTGTTTATTTTAATTTTGGGAGGTTTGTATGCTGTTATTATGTTTAGATCACTGTTATTATTAAATGGAATTTTAATTGCTACAGTTTCGAGGCCGGGGGTGGGTGGTGGGATGAACTGATAGTGTGGAACGTTTTGTTTAATTAAGATTAGGACTCCTCCCCCTTGATCATTTTCTCTGTCAGATCTGTAAATTTTGAAACCTGGGATTGAAAAGTTCATTGAACTATTGAGGTGAGTTTCTGTTATGCAAGCTATATCAACTGATTTTTGTTGGATGAAATGGATTAGTTCATTTTTTTTTGTGTGAAATACTGTTTGAGTTCCAATTGAGAATGATAAAGTTTTTAAGGGGATGGTTGGCCGTAATTGTTGCTTAAATATGAGGTTATTGAGTTCTGTATGCTTTGTATTATGGTTGGAATTATTGAGGATATAATACTTGATATGTAGTTAGTGATTGAGTGGATTATATTCTGTAGAGTTGGAGTGAAGGTGTTATTGTTGTTCGTAGGGTGATTGTTGTTGATTGAATTAAATGTTTGGTTTGTGGTAGTGTTAGGATGGGGTGATTGTGTTTGATTGTTGTAGTTTGCTTGAGTGAAGTTTGGGATTTCTGTTACTTGTGGGAGTGAAGGGAAGTTTGTAAGATTTAATGGGGGTGATGGCATTGGTAACGGATTTTCTATGATTCTCTTAGACAAAATATTTTGTCTTTTTTCGATTAGTTTACTATAGTATGAGCATTCATGAGATCGAAGGTCTCCCCTATGTACTCCATTACAGAGTTTACATTTTAGATTATTGTTGTTTTTGGTAGGGCATTGCGCAGTGAAGTGTTCTCCGGCACAAAACGCGCACGACATTATGTAATTGCAATGATTACGGGTATGACCAAAATCTAAGCATCTCATGCATTGAATTGGACCTTTTGATTTTTTTCTTTTCTCTGGTTTAACTATTGAGTTGCACACGTTGTTGATTTGGAGGACTGATTCTATTTTGTCTTTACCATTAAAATCCATTGCGACCACTGGAATTGGTACATGGTTTTTCATTAATCTAGTTACTTTAGTGACTGACTGAAACTGGGATTTTATGTCTGCTAATATTTCTTCTTCGGTGATTGTTGGGTGTATATTTTTTATCACTATTGAAAATTTTTTACATGAGGGATCACTGTAGGTATGAAATTGTTTGTTAGTTTCAATAAAATACTTCACAGCACTCCGGAAATCTTGTATGGTTCGGAATAGAATTTTAATTTTGTTGGTCTTGAATTCTGTTGTAAAGTTATTGGATATTTTATTTTTAATTTCACAAATAAGTTCGGCGTGACTACTTGTGGCGGTAACAAAAATTGGTGGAATTCTTTGGCTCGGGTGGTTCTTCAGGCAATTGTTCGTTGAGAAAGCTAAATATATTGGAAACTATTACGTTATACTGTTTCTGTAGGTCTGCATTACTATTATGATGGGTGTTACCTTGCGTTGCCGCGCGTTTGTTGTCACCTTCATCGCAGGTCTCTATCGATCTTTTACCGGATAGAGTCCCGGCGGCCGCTTGGTTGAAGGTTGCTGGGACGCCTGATGATGGAGCCGGGGGGCTAATGTCCATCGGTGACGTTGTGGGGGGCGTGAAATTCCCGCCCGTTTGGAAGTTGCTGGAGTGACCTGCTGAGTAAGATTCCATATTGCTGGCTGACGATGATGGTGCTTCACCGTTCAATGTGGTTAGGGCGGCATTGATTAACTCCCGTGTGATGGCATTGTTTTCGTTGCTCATGAATGAGAGTAACGAGCGATTGATGGACGCACTGCACTCACTGGTTTAAAGTAACTTCGGTGCGCAGATTGTGTAGCACTTTGAACAGTTTTGATAGAATTTATACAACACTGGACGGACAAAACACTAAACAAATACTGAAGTCAGACCGAGACTGGTCGGCCTCACTCGGCACGGAACGCTAGTAGCTGCTGATAACGGAGCGACTGCTCTGGCCCGCAGCTGAAGCGAGAATGTGCCTGGTATAAATAATGACATATTAACAGACCTATACCAACGAGGAGAGGCGAAAGATCAACCGCGGCGCAGGTTTTTCCATTTCTATCTTTATTTAGATAACGAGTTATTGTTTCATCGTTCACCACACAACTCAGTATTACAAATATACAAAGTAATAATAAACTGCTGTACGTCAGCCCAATCTGGTTAAATGCAGCCAATCAAAGGAACCTGCAAATACTAGTACAAAATAATTTCTCAGAATTATTTCAAACGCTCCCTGATATGTCACCAATAAACAATTACACAAAGAATTCGACTCCAGTTGCCGTTTGCAATTCTGTGATACGTTTCATGCTTAAACGCGGTAGGATCTCGTTGCGTAGTAGTTACGGCGGTAGCCGCGAGCTGCAAGTTCCAGTCTCGCTTTGAGCATGGATGCTTGATGGAGTGTTCTAACATGGTTGGACTTATTCCAACCGCCATATATCACCTTCAATTCCCCATTCTTTTCAAGAAATTTCTCTGTGCGAATGCTGTATTTCTCTGTCCGAATGTGTAGTACAGAGGAGCAGTTGGAACAACATTGGAATGTTTAACTGGTTTAACAAGAATGTAACCATCTCCATACTGGAAGAACCGCAAACACAGAAAATATCCAAAATAGTCATGTAGAATATAGAATTACTTTTTAATTGATAAAATTGTCCTTGAATTGTACTGCGATTTATTTCGGGGTCTGCCATTGACTCTCGATAGTTTCCCGGCTACCGGAATGTTATTGACATGCCTCTGTTAGGTTTTAAATACTAACCAGACACCTTTCTATTGTTTTTTCTGTCAGAGACTCTCATATATCAAACCGAGTTCTCAGTCTGTGCCGCTGGAACAAAATCTCTTTGTATCACCTGAAGTTATCGTCTGCAACAAACTTTCATCTCGAAAGGCAAATGCTAATATGGCCCCTTGTTTTGCTTCTGGATATAAATGTAGTTTCAATATGTGCACGTTTATTTGAGCTCTTCTTTTGCTAGTAATGGAAGGCGTAGAGCTGGGGGGGGGGAGGTGTTGCAATTTTGCTAGCTGTACAAAAAATCAAATCCGCAGTTCCCATGCAAAGTTTTGTATAACTCGGGAACGAAAATGTATAGATTTGCAAATGCTGCTAACCTAGCGCTTTTTTAATTTTATTACTATTATTATTATTATTTTAAATTATTTATTTATTTTTTAACTTTTACTCATCTTTTAACTATTTCTAGTTTAAATATTGTGAAGAGATTCTGGAGCTCAATAAACTGTGCTCACATGGTAGTTTTCCCCCATACGTCACATGCAATTTTTACTGGATTTTTTTTGAGTAAATAAATCAAAACAAAAGTCTTGTGCCCCTCAAACACTCGGTATCTCCCCATGGCTTCGTAACTGTCCGTATCATTCCAAGAGTGTCACTTGCAAGTTTACCGACTTTTATGCAAAATTTAATTGGATTGTGCTGTTCGAATAAGTTGTTCAAGCTTGTCAAAGCTACTTGATAGCGATTCACTTAACGCGAGATCTGCACTTTCCAAAATCCTCGTTTTGGTCAATTCTAGCGGCCGGCTGCTCTGATCAGTAGATTTCCGTGATTTCTGCAATCAAAGCCAGACGAATGCTGAAGCTGTACCCTAAAAAATGGGCCACGGACCGCGCGCGATCTTTCCTACCTCTTTTTTGTTCTATCCTAACCCCTTATTTACACACACGTACATGCACTATGCTTCCACACAGATCGGAAGCTTCGAGCATGTCTCTGCTGGGGCGGTGCGCCGATTATGGGATATACCAGGACGGGAAAACCCTGCAAGTAGAGAGCAGATCTGCGCCGGATTTCGCCATCTATCGGAGGAAGAACACCGCCACCTTTCGTGATAAAAAATGCACTACACTTATGGAACTAACGACTGCCCGAAATAATTAATCAACTAATACACTTATTAATACAGTTATTAATACTTACTAATACACTTATACACTTACTAATACACTTATACACTTACTAATACATTTACTAATTACACTTATATTTTACACTTACATTTACTTACATTTACTTACATTTACTTACATTTTACTTACATTTACTTACTTATATTTTACACTTACATTTACACTTATACACTTACTAATACACTTACTTATACACTTACTAATACACTTATTAATATACATTACTCAACTAATGTCGGCCTCGTTTGCCGAGTTCGTTTGCAACGCTCTGTGAAGTCACGGAGGTGAAGGGAATTCGAGACCGCGGTTTCCTGGTTGGGTCTAGAAACCTCGACATCTAACGACGCCGAGACCCTGGCCAAAGGGATAAAAGGGCACTGGCTGACTGAGACGTGACGTGACAGGACAAAAATAATGAGGGAGGATAACTCCATACCAGCGCTCAACGCCCAACAAGAGTTCAGAGACGCATTACATCAACACAGACACTTCCCAAGAGGTTGGAGCCAACTTTCAAAGGTTGCAGATTTTCTCTAGCCACGCTCACTCACAGAGACCACCTCCATCTCTCCTCGCCGGGAAGAATTCAGACCGACTGTCTTCTGTACCAAACTTATATTTGAAAATGATTACATCTCTTTTCTTGCTACCTAACTCTTTAAAAAAATCATTGGTGTCGATACTGGCATATCGTAAACCAATGGCGATAAAGAGAAGTTATCCTAAGAAGGAACCAGTTTCATAGGCCGAAAACAAAACAAAGTCGTGTTGGACGATGGAAATGCATGAAGTTGTATCGAAAGAATTTACAAATGAGCCAATCTGAAACGAACGCATTGACTAATTTAGTAGATGGGCATTAAGCAGTACCTGTCAAGGCGGTTCCTTCTTAAAATAATCTCTGTATACTAGTATGGATCAGGAATGGTCAGCAGTACATGTGATAGAAGCAGCTTAAAATCGGCAGATAATGATGAAGCTTTAGTGATGACTATTCCCAGACGCATCGTTGATCCAAGCATTCAAACTATGGGGCCAAAAGAATAATTGCTACGCAAGTAAAATATATTCAAAGTTGATAAAAAATAAAAAATAATAGAATATATAAGAATATAAAAATAAAAGACAATATAAAATAATGTCAGGAACATACTGGCTGGTATTTATTTTGTAGACATGCTGCAGGAAATGCTCTGTTTTAATTGCCTAATGTGCTTTTGTGTACGGTTACACAACAGCAGACATTATGGAAGGTTATGACCATTAATGCAGACAAAATGAAAATTCAACCATAAAAGTAAGTTGTCATTTCAACGGGTGAACTGTTTCATAATAGAGGCTAGATCACATCATAAGTTTTCTTATTCCAAGTTTTCAGTAGTTACATATTAATTACAGATACTAGAATAACATGTACACCAAGCATTATCACTATAGCGGATGGAAATCTCATCACTAGGTTTTTGCTTACTTAATTGGAAGCAGCAACAAATAGATGCCAAAATTACTCAAGCTAGAATCAAGCTAATTCAATTGAAGCCATTAATACACAGATCCAGCTCATTACCACACAACTCAGCGTTACAAATATACAAAATAATAATAAGATTCTTGCTGCTGTACGCGTGTCCTATCTGGTGAAATTCAGCCAATCAAAGGAAACTGCAAATAGTAGAAAATAATTTCTCAGAATTATTTCAAACGCTCCCTGGTATGTCACCAATAAACAATTACACAAAGCATTCGACTCAGAGACTATGGACCATCATATCACCTATCTAGCTTCCAACTGCTTCTCAAACATACCCCAAATCCTTTCACTATCAGTTCAGACTCGGCAAAAACCCCTCACATAGAACCAGAATACAAAACAAGTTTCTCTTTCCCATTTTATTCAAGAAATTCTCCGAACTGGATCCCGACTAGAGGAGCCCGATGGGTAACCTCTACCATTGTATTAGTTTTAAGTTTTAATTTAAGTTAGTCGTAAAGCCGTCTAACACATGTATGTATAGTTATTTTAAACTGAGCTCTGTATTCATCATCTACGTAAATAAATGAAGGAGAAAATGAAATAAAGTTTTTGCTTGATTATGTTTCAGTTAGGCATTCTGGGACTAGATCCGGAGGGGAGTACTGAACTGGAATAAACTGTGTACATACCGTGAAAGAATACAACAAATATACAGGTAAGTCCATGATTCCCATCTTGACACTTAAATTGTAGATAGCTATCGAAGAGGAAGAAAAATAAGTTCATTTATTACACACGTACAGTGCAAATAAACTCATATTCAAATAAAATAAACTTCAAAACATTTTTTCTCGCAGAACATACAATAATCTGACGGATACAAATAGCACGATTTGTTTCAATCCCGAAGAATTTCACGTACATATTGTATACAATGGATTCTCTTTATCGTTCTTCAGTAGTTACGTTTTTACGGACAGCAAGAAATATTATTTCTCCATTGTCTCCCGTTTTTATGGAGCACGCTTACGGTGGCATGGGCGCCTGCCAGAATGAATAGCCTGGGAGCTCCAACACGGCTGGATACAAAACCCCCGATATACAATGACTCCTGAATGTATAATGGATTGAGAGAGACTCGGCTTTGTTGTGAACACATTGCCGTGAGGACCGTGGCTGCAGCGGGTATGATGAGCGTCGTTGTTACAGGATGCCGTGTCGCCGCCGACACAGCCTCAGCGTGCGCGCCGAATATAACGCACACCCGCATTCCTGTCTCCCAAAGCGTACACGCCCTGCCCCCGGATCAATCGCGCTTTGTGAGCAAGGCGAGTCTCTCGAGGAAGGACACAGCCCGGGCGGTCTCCGAGCGCCGATATTCCGGCTGACCTAGTTCAAGGAAGCGCACCCTCCCATGGGGATGACATGTGTTGGAGACACGCGCTAGCAGGCATCGGTTTGAATGATCGGTTCATTGATTATTTCACGTTTCCTCACGCCTCAACTGCGAGATTAATTGTTCTCGTAAATGAAATGCATGTCTATATCGCGGGAGGCGATAAAAAACTTGTCCTTCCACAGTGTGGATGGTAAGATTCGGCGCCAAACTCCCCGTGACCTTGCGGTGTTTTCGCCATCCAGGTATCTCCCACCTGCTCCCTTGTGCCGCCCCAGTTGGGACGAGCTGTATACTCCGACTGCTCTCCCAACGCATATGGTAGTGAAGTGCATGTAAGCAGGGGTGGATTTACATACGGGCCGAATGAGCTATTGTCCGGGGCGGCACGTTTTGACGGGCGGTAAATATTTCAAAAATTATGATATTTTGAATTTTAATGTCATGTTCGTTTGAAACAAAAGCTGAAATTAACCCACCTGTAGCAGATGCAGCCCTGGGAGATGCCGTGCTGCGAGTGCGACTACATACGGGGATCAGAACGGGTTTCAGGGGATTGTTTGCCTTTAGGGGAATGATAGACAATATGCACTGAGAATGAATATAAATTTAATTGCATAATAATTATGAATATAAGTGGATTTGGTTTATAATAAGCCGGAGGACCATTGATAGTTTATAAAGTTACTGATTGCTCTTCTTTCTTGAAGTACACTTGGCAGCTTACTTACAGTTTGTAGCAAGGAAGGCACCAACCCAAATCACTCGGCTGAGTGTGTCGCTGTCCGGGCTGAGGTAGGCTCCAGGCAGTTCGGTGGTGCGAACTGGCATGGGCGCGGACTCAGATGACCGGAGCTGGTGGTGGAGTTTGCCGTGAATTCGGCCAGGTGGCGGCTGCGGCCCACGAGTGGCACGAATTTGAGGCAGGTTTGATATGGCCGTACTAATCGCCTTGATAGGCGAAGCAGGAACAGCCGACCTTGATGAGTTTTGCCAGTCAGTCAGTTTAACAAGTTCGGAGCAATGTAGTTAGAGAAGTTCTGTTTAGTCTGTTCTGTTGAGTATGTTCTCTTCGTCTGTTCTCTCTAGTCTCTGTCTGGAATGTTCCCACTCTCCTCCTCGCGTTGTCTGTTCTGTGTGAGCGAAGTCGCAGTATTTATTATTGCGGATGTGATTGAGGCCTTGGAGGGGAGAGTCACGTGGCTGTGACTTGGGCCTATGGTAAGGCGGGAAAGTTTGAAGTGCCCGCGATCGGCTCCCTATTCGTGATGTGTCTTCGGGACACGTGACATTGGCGTGACACTGAGTGTCACGTCACATTGGCGGCGATCGGAAGCAAAGGCGGTGGCACGTGGGGTGCCCGCGATGGCGGCCCGTTTGTATTTGAGATTTCAACGGAATTGAGGCATCTGGCATGCAGGTGGCCGAGGAGCGGGGCGGCGCGCCGGCAGTGCACCTTTGTCGGCGAGATACATTAACGGGATTATATTTGCGAGGGAGGCCCGAAGCGATTCCCAGAAATGTTTGTACACATTTCTTTGTCGCTTGTCAGGTAGCGAGCGATGGGGTGAGGGCCCCGCGCGCCGGGGTGGCCCAGCGCTTGGCTAATGAAGGCTTAAACCCCAGCTGGCGACGCCGGGAAGCGGCGGTAAATGTTCTGCGCGGGCGTGGGCCCATGAGAACGGCGGTTTGCGCGGAATACACTGTAAATGATTTTATTGCCCTTTTGTAGTATTTTTCGAAGTGCAGAAGCGTGCCGGCATGCACAGAGAGCGACTTGTGAGAGGTTGGTGAAAGTTCGCGCTTAATAGTGGGTGGTCGCGCGGGAAGAAAGCTATTAGGGGCTGCGCCTTGGTGGCGAGATTGAAAATTTGATTGCGAGATTGAACACCACCTTATATATCTTTTTATTTCTCAAATATATTCCATTTATGAAAAAGTGAGAAATATGCTTCAGCATTAGTTTTTACTTCAAAAGAAACAGCATTAGCCACGGCATTAGTCACAATGTACATTTTTTAATATGTAAAAAAATATGTAGAAAACATGTATTCCCAATCTGTATAGAGGTGAATAAATCAACAATATACATATTTCTCCGTGTTGATTTTTTTTCAGATAAATTACTGTTTAAATACGAGACTGCGGCTGGTTGAAATTCAAAGTTTGTCTGTTGCAATTTTTATGAAATCCGTCAATATGTTAAATATAAAACCATTTCCAGAAATATAAACTAATAAGCGTTCGGTTTAATTTTTTTCATATTTCGTTTGAACTGAAAGATTCATAATCGTCAAAGATTAAATAAAATCAGGGACGCCATCGAAAAGAGACAAAGAAGACGCACGTCGTGAGTGATGCATTGAGTGCTAATATTCATTTAGATTATTGCTTTTTTATAAATAATATAAATTCACAAGGGGCGGGTAAATGAATGGCGCCCAGGGTGGCGACGTGTATATATCTGCCCCTACATGTAAGTGAAACTGTTTTTAAGGAGGGTTCAGGATAGGAGAGGGAAGGGGAAGGAAAGATATTGCATGGCCCGAGGCCCGTTTGTGAGGAGACTGCCTTGGACTTCGCCTGGTAAAACTACCGATCAGAGCAACCGACCGCTATAATTCTCCTCAACCCAGCGCCTGAATACGACCTAGGGCTGAAATGCAGGTCGATTCGTTCACGAAAGGAGAAAACGTGAGGGGCAAATAGAAGGCAAGAAATTGGAGAATTTCCTGGAAAACATTAATAAAACTAGAAGAGCTACGGAATGGCACCAACTTTTTTCAACTAATTAGTTTTATAATTTTGTTTTGTCTAGCTTTTCGGTCTTGCCGCATAATTTGCCAGCTGTCATCTATCGTCGCCCAAAGTACCTTTTTTAAAGTTTTTTCTCAATTTTTCGGTTTCCTAATGGTAATATGTAATGTAAATGCGAAACTTGAAGCTGTTTTTCACAGAAATCTTTTGAGTTTTCGAAAAACTTCATTAGTCATTTAATGCTCTTCCACTCACAAATGCAATAACGTATAAAAATTGCAAAATTTTTTATACGGATATCGTAAACCGTAAAATTAGTACTATTCGTACGAAAAGTATTGAGAAAAAGTTGGAGTCGCTTTTCAAGAAATTGCGTTTGAACGTTTCTGTAAATGTGGAATTTTGAACTCGTTTTCACAGAACAGTTTCGATTTTGCGTGAAAACTTTATAAGACGTCATTTAAAATACATGCACTCGTAAATGCAAAAATGTGAACAAATTCCCGCTAATGCATAGATTTTTTTCCAAATTGAAGAACCCTTGTCCATCTGGCCTGAGTCGAAGCTCTGCTATTTTGAAAAATATTCATTAATTTTTGGGGCACTTCACATTGATTTGTACATTTGCTTTAAATAATGTCATACAAAATTTCTCGAAAACTTTCAAGTTTTCTGTGAAAACGAGCAAATTTCTGCATTTTCAGAAACGCCCATACACCATTCTTTGAAAAACATCTCCAACATTTTGCTTCAAAATCTTCTTATAAATAGTGCTAATTGCACTGTTGAAGATGCCCTAAAATTAATTTTGCTGCATTATTTGAGTTTTTCAAAAATTACACTAATGTATTTGTTTGAAATATCTCTCATGCCTTTAATAAGCACATTTTCAGCAATTTGTATATCTAATAGCATTTGCAAGGAGAAGCGCTTCCAATAACTTCAATTAACTTTCTTTAAATAGTTTTGTGTGAAAAACCTTCAAATTTCGTATTTACAGTAACTCTTAAATGCAATTTTCATAAACACGATCCCAAATTTTTCAATGAAAGTTTCCTTATAGGACGACTCTTCTATTATATTCTTTTTCGTTTAGTTAACTAAATATGCTCATTAATTCTATAAAATATCGTTAATTATCTCTATTTTAATAGCATGCGTACAATTAAAATTCCACCGTGCAAGTAAAAACTCACACCTACCAATCAGAATTAAAAAAAGGAGCGAAATCGTGTAATTAAGAAACTATAGCAGACACGAAGCAACGGTATCTGCAGTCAGCCATGAAACGTGAACAAAAAAGTACATCACATATTACGTACCTACAACTACGTATTAACAACGAATGAATAAAACTAAATTGGGTAAGTAAACGTTAAGATAACTCAAACTATCTTCCTTTCTCACCTCACCATAAAACATAAATTTTTGTCTTTCCTTGTGGTTTAACACCTCAATAAGACAATCAACTTAGAAAGTTTTCCAAGAATTATGTATATGTATTCACAACTCTGTAGGACCATCTGGTCGAACAGATAGAAATAAATTCTAAGAAAATATTTTATCAGAAATATGTCCAGTTTCTTCCGGTTGCAAATATTTCGTGGCAACATAAACAATGCAAGGCCCACTAAAATAGATCTTACTCAAAAGCAATACTACGTCATGAAATGCACACCATGGGTGGAAATGATGCGTTGAATTTTATTTAATCTGAATTATTTGTCAATGGAAACGAAGAAATATTGAACGTAACATGTGTATAAAGGGGGATAATTGCATTCATGGTATATAAGAAAACTCGCTCCTATCGTCCCTCGTTTTCTTGAACATACCATTTATGCAATTATCCCCCTCTTTATACACTCGTTTCGTTAATTACTATAAAGTAATGTTTCGTTTCTGCCATTAAGAAACCAAAAAACTGAGCCAGTGTGAAAAGTGGTGTTTGGACGGCAATAAATGGCACCTGAGAAAAGGATGAGGCACGACCGAAAAGCTAGATCCCGCCAAAAATAAATAGGAAACCACTACGAAAAAGTCTTGCCATTCTGTAGCACAACTAGTAACAAAAATGGCTCCACATTTTTCTTCAAACCTTTCGTACAGATAGTGCATTGTTCAAGATGACATACAATTCATTTTGGTGTATTCTTTTGTTTATTAAAAAATTATACAAAAGTAATATTTTAAATGTATCTCTCGCCGTCAATATTCATATTTCCCACGAATTGAGTATATTATTGGATTTGTGAGTGTATGTGCTTTAAATGACGCCCAATAAAGTTTTTTAAAATCTCGAAACATTTCTGTGGAAAAGAGCTTCAAAATTCGCATTTACAGTAATACCTAAACGCCATTTTCTTAAAAACAGCTCGACTACCACATACCGAAAGACCTCTCAGGAGCTTACAACTTGTCTTGCCTGGAGCGGTACCCGCTTGTGTGAGATACCTGGATGAGGGAAACACCATAAGACTAAGTGTAAGGTCGGCGCCAGTCTTTCAATCCCGTTGGGCAATTGATTGATTGGTTGATTTTTTCGTGTTTCCGGGCGCGTCGACTGCTCTGGTCATTAGTCCCGTTAGTGTAATGCATGTTTTTTTTCTCGGGAGATGGCGGTGATCTTCCCCCGCTGAATGGCGAGATCCGGCGCCGACCTACCGTCGGCTAGTGGGATTTCCCCCTAACCATGACTCTCCCACCAGCGGGGCACAGCTCCAGCCAGGACAAGCTCTAAGCCCGCGACCGGTCTCCCGGGATATGTGGTAGTGTAGTGCATGTTAGTGTAAGTGTGTGTGTAAAGGGAGAGGAGAGGACAATGAATGGGAAGGGCGGATCGCGCGCATTCCGTGGCCCGTTTGATAGGGTACTGCACCGGCATTCGCCTGGTATTGATCGGAGAAACCACGGGAAACTACCGATCAGAGCAGCCGGCCGCTAGAATTCTCCACCAGGCAGCGACTGAATTGGACCTAGCTGAAGAGCTAGCGTCGAAAATCCTGCTGCCGTCAGGACTCGAACCTAGGACCTCCCGGTCGGAGGCGCTGCAGCGACATCAGTTGATGCACTGAGCTACCGCTCCCGGTTCAGTTGAGCAAGAACATCGCCCTTTCCCGGGGGAAAAATTCAGTACATTAACGGGACTAATGATCATTTGAGTTGGCGTGCTCAGAAACAACGTACAATGAACGTAACGGGACGGGACGGCAGCGTCGAACGGTGCCATCTTCACCTGGGCCGTCCGGAATCTGTTCCTCCGATCGGCGGCGCAGAGCCCTCGGGGGCGACGCCGTGACCGGAAGGGAGCGAACTCGGGCAGAGCGGGGGGACCATCGCTCATGGAGGGTAAACAGCGGGTCGTGTGGCCGGTCTTTATTCAGGGCGCGTCAACCGAGCTGATAGAGAGCGGCCGGCACGGCGGAGACGGTCGTGGTGGCGAAGGCGACAGCGGAGGCGGTGGCGGTGGTAGAGGCGATGGCGGTGGCGGCAGCGGTGATGGCGGTTGAGGAGGAGATTGTTCGGAAGCGGTGGTGATGTGGCGGTGGCGATGGTGGTGACGGCGGTGGTGGCATTGGTGGTGGCGGAGGAGATTGATCAGAAGCGGTGGTGACGTGGCGTTGGCGATGGTGGCGGTGGCATTGGTGGTGGCGGTGGTGACAGACAGAGGCAGTGGTGGTGGCGGAGGCGGTGGCGGTGACGGTTCGGGATGGCGGTGGTGGAGATGGAGCTGGAGGCGGTGGCGGAGGCGGTGGTGGTGGCGGAAGTGCCCGCGGTGGCGATGGCGCAGGCGGTGGCGGTGGCGGTGGCGGTGGCGGTGGCGGTGGCGGTGGTAGCGGTGGTGGCGGTGGTGGCGGTGGCGGAAGGGATGGTGCGGAAGCGGTGGTGACGTGGTGGTGGCGATGGTGGTGGGGATGGTCGCGGTGGCATTGGTGGTGGTGGCGGTGGTGACGGACGAGGTAGCATTGGCGGTGGCGATGGCGGTGGTGGCAACAGTGGTGGCGGTGGCGGCGGTGACGGCGGTGACAGCGGTGGCGACGGTGACGGCGGTGACGGCGATGGAGGCGTTGGTGATGCCCATCGCATCGCCCATGTCCTCCAGTTACACGCAGCTCCGCGCGAAACCTGTCGTGGGGTCCGAGAGAGAGGGAGCGATAATAGTATGTTGTTGGCCTCTCCGGGTTATTCGAGACTGTTGGAGACTTCATTCGCAGGGCAGTAACTAACGGGGCCGTTGAGAGAGCGATCTTGCTTAGAGGTTGGGTCGGTCGAAAATAAATTGGAGATCAATGAAATTGCGTGTTGATGTAATTAGCAGTCTTAAATGCGTAATAAAAATTACAGAAATGGAAAATGTTGAGAGGTGTATGTATTAATTGGATATGAGGTTTAATTACTGTATACTATTAATTTTCATGGTTCCTTATAATTTGATCTGATCAGTTTTTAATAGGTGAATTGAACGATCGACATGTAATTCAATACGGAGTTCCTTTTATTACGTTTCAGTGGCTATTTGTTTTATACAAATGTTATAATTTCATACAATGCTGCAATTGTTTTTGAAAACGTGGAAAAAATAGCTGTAATGCACACATTTTTACTTTCTCGTATATGAACTTATATACTGAGTAATATACGTGGTATAGAGAAAGTAATTTGCTGCTGCTGCAAAAAACTGCGATTTTTGACGGAAAACAGGTATGTGGGGCCCTAATACAGAAAAGTGAATAAATCCTGTTCTAATATGCAGTAAATTACTCCCTCATTATGTAGTAACACATAACACATTATGTAGTCAAATTTTACGAATACTGAGTCCTTGATACCGAAAAAATTGTTCATTTCATTAGGCATGTACATTTTTTTGAAAATTCTGTTAATTTTCACAAAATTGTGTGTGAAATAAGAGCAAGATTAAAAAATATCACAAGCAAAAAGTCTCAAAAACTGCTCCAAATTTTTTCTTTAATCTTTTGGTAGTAATAGTGCTAAATCTACTGTACAAAATAACATTAACGCCATGTTGCTCTATTCGTTTGTTCAAAAGTTACACGGTTGGCAATTATGATTTCCGACATTTCAACATGCATCATCACGAATCGTCAAAAATACTCTTTGAATAAATACGTACATACAACCAATTCTCTTTACTTGTAATGTTACAGCTAATATTTATTAATAGCTTCAAAGTAACTAATCCATTTAATATCGAAATGGATAGTAAAATCATTTCCTAAACGTCTCTTACTTTTTCTAGCATTTCCCCGTTTGTGGACGTTTTCACATTTTCGTACAAGTGTTGTAACACTCAACTATTTTGTATACAAAAGTTATCTCCTCAAAACGTTTTAAATTATATATTATATCTATATATTTAAAAAAAATAAGGTATTCTGCCATGGCTTCGTTTAGAGCTTCTACAGAACCGATAGTAGTATTTTTTCCTTCAAATGAAAGAATGTGATCCCTAGATGTGTTATCATATATTATTTGTTTTGATCCAGCAACATTTACGGTGTAAATTAATTAATTAAATCATTCTTTAAAAGTACGCTTATTAATAGTCAATTGTTTTCTTCCAAAGGGTGATTGTTTCAAAATCGATATACATGAGTCGATAGATGTCCACGATACTTCATGGTGGTGCTGCGTTGTTTTGTTTTGATTGTTGAGATTTGTTTACAATTCAAGGTTTTGTTTCAGTGTAATAATTGCATTGTGGCGTAGGCAGTTTTGTATTTGCGTTTGTGGTGAATTTTGAAGAGAACATTCGGACAGTGGGTTTTGATAGGTTGTACTGAGGTAGTGAAGTTGTTCACAGGTTATGTCGAATTCCGAAACGTTGCCCACGCGCCCCAAAAGACGCAAACGCACATTAACTGAACGCAGGCAGTCAGCGTAAGTGTCGTGATAGTGAGATCATTTCGTTTTCTGCGTGGTCGTTGACTACGAAATGTCAGTTTTGTTCTGCTTTGTACTTTACATGTGAGAGAAATTCTGCAAACGAGTTTATTCTCTGTTGCTTAAATGGGAAAATAAGCTTATCTTCAAGCAATATACCTGAAGAAATCAAAGTTGTTTATAGGAGATGATAACACATCAAAAAACTTTAGAAATAATATCCGTCAGTATAATGGTGTTCTTTCTTTTGTGTCATTTGGCGCCGATATTGCATTGCCACCAGGTCATGGGCCATACGTGTTCAAAATTTTGGGAACTCCACATCACAGAATATCTTCGTTATACCCTCAATATCCAAACAATGCAACATATTGTGAACATTAGACTGCGCGCAGTATTTTACATTTATCTCAGATCGCACCGTCAAATTTTGACGGGTTTTCACTAGTCAATTTTATTAAATTATATATATATATATATATATATATATATATATATATATATATATATATATATATAATATATATTCTTCTTATATTCTGTTATTTTGCCGCGTTTCTGTGTCAATGCCATTTTTCACCGCACACACTTTGAAAAAAACCTCTCTCTTTCGTTATTAGAAATAGATTGAAAACTTTTGCATAGAGATCCTGCTGTCCGAAAATTCATATATTAGGAATGGACGTGATTGTATTGGCCGAGAGCGATGAGCGCCCCTTCCGCCTCCCTGGCGCAGACGGCGCGGCGCGGCGCGGCGCGGCGCGGCGCGGCGGCGCTATTTTGGAATTCATTACCGCCAGCCAGGTCGTAAAGCGCCGGTGGCAGCGGCACCCCACCTCCCCCCCCACACGCCCGCCCACACGCCCGCCACACGCCCGCCCACACGCCCGCCACGCCCGCCCACACGCCCGCCCACACGCCCGCCCACACGCCCGCCCACACGCCCACCCACACGCCCGCCCACTCGCCCGCCCACACGCCCGCCCGCCCGTCCGCCCGCCCGCACACCCGCTCACGCAACTGCCCACCAGCCTGCCTCCCACACCGCCCATCCCGCCTACCCGCCTTCCACATAACCGCCTATCCACCTACCCCCGTTCCCGCCTACCCGATTACCCGCCTACCTGCCTACCCGCCTACCCGCCTACTCGATTACCCGCCTACTTGATTACCCGCCTACCGGTTAACCCGCCTACCCGATTACCCGCCTACCCGATTACCGCCTACCCGATTACCCGCCTACCCGATTACCCGCCTACCCGATTACCCGCCTACCCGATTACCCGCCTACCCGATTACCCGCCTACCCAATTACCCGCCTACCCGATTACCCGCCTACCCGATTACCCGCCTACCCGATTACCCGCCTACCCACCTACCCGCACACCCACCCGCTCTAGGAACATCAACGCACCGATTGCAGTCCGCTCCGCCACGCCCCCCACCACAGCCCGCTCCTCTCTCACCCCACAGTCTACGCTGCCCCTGCCCCCCGCCCTCGCAGCCACTCCGCCCTCTCGCGCCCATCGGCGCGCGTTTCCCGTCCCTTCACCACCACCGACGCGCCCCCGTCGTCCATCAACCACACGAACTTCTTGGTCCACATCCTCCCCACAGTTCCTTCCCTCTACCTCGTCCCCCCACGCCATCCTAACCGACCCCTCCGCCACCCCGCCAGTTACCCCTATCACCCACGCCGCCATCACTACCCATCCTCCTAGCGCACTAAACCACCACACCCTCCCACCACCCATGCCGCCTCCTTACTCCTGCCGCCGATGTCGGCTACGCCGACCCATTCCCCTACCCCACCCCACCCCCAAATCCGGCTCCACAGCTGTTTTGACGTCTGCTAACCTCTTCTTCGCCCCTCCCACTTCCATTCCTGTCGACGTGCCACCCCTATACCAAACGCACCCTCCCCACCGGCTTACGTGCTCCAACCACCGTTGCCACTACACCTCTCCGTCGTCCTATGCCGGCCCTCACCCCTCGCTGCCTTCGCCGGCAAGCAGACGCGATATTGCGCTTCCAAAACAGGAAGGGACACGGATACCGCCCTCTGCCGCTGCCGGCACAGTAAGGGTCTCAAGCTGTGCCTCTCTACGGTGTGAGGAGTATGAGATCCATTAACATGCTAACGTATCTGACATGTATAAATCCAACACTAGCTGAACACTTACGATTATATTGGAACAAATGGAACAACTGTAGGAAAGTTTTGCCGACCTTCAATTTTTCGGTATCAAGGACCCACAAAACATGGATTCTGGCTACATCACGTGTTAGGGTATTTTTTCTATATTTAGCAACTGAATTTATCGACTTTTTCATTACCAGGGCTCTGTAAATAGAGTTTTTCTGCCGAAAACTCGTCGTTTTTTCGCACAACATTACGTAACTTTCTCTCTACTCCATAGTGAGGAAGTAAAATGGAATGCAATACTTATGAAATGAGAGAGATTTACGAAATATATGACCATACAATCCCTCTTCCGGCTCTCATCTCACCAGCCAGCATTTCTGCTGACTCTGCAGCGATTCTGATCGGGAGGTCTTAGGGTTTGAGCCACGACATTAGAAAATTTTCTGGTGCTGATCAGAGAAATCACGGAAAACTACCGATCAGAGCAGCCGGCCACTAGAATTCCTCCAGACAACGACTGAATTCGACCTAGTTGAAAAGCTAGTGTCGAAAATCCTGCTGCCGTCAGGACTCGAACTTAGGACCTCCCGGTTAGAGGCGAGGGAGGAACGTTGCCACCCCACGCAGAAATCAATCACTACACTTACGGAACTAATGGCCATACCTGTTGACATGCCCTAAAGAATCAACTAATCAAATCAATCACTGTGAACCTAATTGAATGTGTCTGAAAATGTAATAAAAAAATGTAATTTTACCAAAGTCTGGACAAAGTATGTTGTAAAAGACTAATGCAGGAAATTGTGCTGTATATCTTTGCTTACAAACGTAATGCATCACATATAATTACAATAACCATTGGCTCTGTTTGTTAAGAAACACATGTGATAAACGATTGATGGACATTTTGAATGTATACACTCACTAATCTTTGTATTTAAAATCTCACAATCTTTGAACTTAAAAGTATATATTTCATTAAGTCTTCCGGATAAATCATGAATTGATTGTGTTTGACACTCACATATGTTTCGAAAGAAAATCGCTTACTGTTTTAAATGTCGATACATTCCCTAACCATACAAAGACCTGAGTAAGGAACTTATGCTTAAATAACCGCGAATGTAAAACTAAATTATTTGAGAACGAAATCGAGTGATAAAAGTATTATCACCGGTATTCCAGTAAGGGAGTGTAGAAGAACAGAACAAGAAAGTATATGTAGAAGAGCTTCAAAATTAAAGACATGGGTGCAAGAAGTGCAGTAGACGTTTAAAGCTCTTATTTCATAGATGAACATATCTTGTTCGTCAAACCTTGTCTATCGACTCCAGAGTCATTAGTTCGCTACATCATCACTAGATGATAGGAGATCATTATATGTAAGCTTGGGTTCTTGCATCCGGGCTTCCTTGTGTTTTGGACGACGCTATATTGGAGAATATGATGGGCAGCCATCAATATATTTCTTCTTATGAAGAAATTTTAAGAAGAATGGTGTGCTATGGAAAAGGGTTGAAAACATATAAGTTTCAAGTGAATATTATGGAAGAATGTAGTGGCACCGCTACTATTCAATGTTATTAATACTGCTTCCCTTATAAAAGATTGGTCAAACGCTTCTTCTCCAATTTTTTAAACCACAATGTGTTAAAGGTTATAGATTTTGTATTCAGAAATATTGTCGCATACATTTTACAGAAAGACATGTAGTTTCTGTTTAAAATACATATTATGAAATATATCAGTCTTTCAATTTTCTAAAATATGGTGTTTCTTTTCACGGTTATAGAGACCTAAATGTATACGATATAAAAAAATAGGTATAAATTCTTCTAATAAAAATATGTGTTGTCTCATATGTACATTTTTAAAACCAGAAAATTGTAATGGTTTAAATGTGTTCAGAGCCTGAAATCTGAAAATAATGGTCTCCCCAAGCGACATTTTTCAAATGTGGGATCAGGAAGTGCGGTGTGAATACTGCAAAACTAATTTTATTCACATAAAAGTCGAAATTGTTTTCAATAGTGTGTTCAGAAGTATCTCCTCTATTCACGCACAGCTTTAGTTGATTTTTTAATGATCTATTTTGCTTCAAATATTATAAAATTGATATAATCCCAGGTTATAATGTTAACGTTTGTACTTAAAGTAGTAAATTAATTTACCAACATATAACTATATTATAAGAAGTTCCCTACCTTTTTTAAAACTTCAAGTGAAATTTTCTCAACATAGCATTTTTTATGAAAATACCTTTTTATGAAAATACCTTTTCTGTGAAAAAACCGAATTTGCAAAGTCCTTCAATCGCCATTTTCCAGAAAAATACTCCAAATGTTTTCTTTACATTTTTTGAACTGATAGTACTAAGTGGTCTGAACAATGCCACTTTGCCACTCCATGCCACTTTGATGTATTAATTTAATTTTTTTTAATTACTCAAATGTACTTTTTAAAAAATACTCTCACGCTCTTAATATGTGCATTTTGAGCTTTTTGTATACATTATTGCATTTATGAGTAGAAGTGTTTCAAATGATTTACAATAAAGTTTCTCGAAAACTCAAAAGTTGTTTTGTGAAAACTATCTTCAAATTTCGTATTTACAGTAACGCTTAAACGCCATTTTCTAAAAAACGCTTCCGAATTTTACAATGAAAAGTTCATGCAGGCTACTAGGAATGTCTCTTGTGCACCCCACTTTTCTGACATGGACGACGAGCGTCCAGCACTGATATCGTACCATTTCAAATTTTTCACATAAATTGTTATTGTAGTGAAAATCGGGAATCACTGCCCATCTGTCATTTTCAGAAGAATTTTGGTGGGTATCATTTCAATCAGAAAAGAAAACCCTTAATAGAAGGTAGTTCTTCATCGCTGGTACATACTACTAATGACGTTGCCTTATTTATTTTGTGACTACGCACTTGTCAGTAACAAGAGATGTGACCACACGATCAATATTCAAACCATTCTTGTTGCTTTCAGTTTTAAACAAAATTGAACGTGGTTTCGATTTTTATGGAGATTTGTATCAAACTTTATAGATTTTTATGGAATGTATCAAACTACACAGCTGCTATGAAACCACCTGCCTAGCAGTAAAGAATAAAAAAAATGCCTTTCATGCACAACTAATATTTTGCAGCGCACATTTCAGTGTAACCTTGAAATCAAAGCTTTCATCAGAAGAATCCATTGGACTGGTTGGGTTAACTACAGCTTGTCGATGCTTTAATTCAGCTAATGAAACTGCGGTGTATTAAATATAGTTATTGCTCTAGCTCCCTTTGAATCACCCATGCGCGATATTGTACGCCCTTGTTTTGTGGCGATGAGTTTTTCGATGCGGCAAACGCACATATTGAACAATTAAAATGAATTCGTTATCACAAGAGATTTTATCCTGAAAAGCTTTCTAGCTCATATGAATTGGCCGTTTTGACTACAAGCCCAAAATAGTGTATTGCTAAATGCGGAAAATAAACTCCGTTCGTATGGGAAGCGGTATGTGTACATTGCGAAGTAATTTCTGCGTCCACTGGTGTGAGCTTTGCAAACGTTAATTTCACCCTTTCATAATGAGACTGGGAGATTTCTTCCGATCTGAACTAAGTCACAAATGGTGAGTAATGTGAGTTTACCAACCAATTTCATCCTTAATTTAAGTCAAATTTACGATGTTCAAAATTAATCTAATACTCTTATAGCGTGGCACCTCCGTCTAGTTCTGTCGTGCTGAAATTTTTTATTTGTCAAATGAAAGTTCTTAATAAAAATAAATTTTAAACACTATGCAGTGCGTGGCTTGTCTATCATTTGGAATGTAGGACAGTTACACGTAAAAGTATTCAAGAATTATATCGTTTACATTGTAAGGTACTGATGGTTTCTAACCCATTTGTCTTTTCTAGAACTGATTTCTAAGTTAGTCACATCAGTTTTTTTTATTTGTAGCGTCTTTGCTTACAAAAATTCTCTTTGCAGTATTCAAGATCCCCATTCTTATATTAGAGTCCTGGAAATGTAACTTGATCATCTTTTTGTATTTTGATGTTACCTGCTTCTCAATTTGTTCAGTATTTTCCTTACCTTATTCGAGGCCAATCGGAATCTCTAATTCCTAAAACTCTCGTTAATAATTTGACGCAAGATAGCTGCAGGTTTTGTTTTACGACTTATCTGCAAAGTTTTTTGGTACTCTAATCCATATATAGTTTTCAAACTCATCGTTTATTTTTATTCTCAAATAATAACCTGGCTAGCAAAATCGAGGAAAGCGAAAATTGAATTAAAAATGTATCAGATTTCTGTACAATTTGAGTTAATGATTTCAAATGTCAGTTTCTATCATGTCAAGGCTTTCTCAAAGTTATTGGAGAACTTTGCAGAAATAGTGAATTAATTTACCTCGTGGATTTAAAAAAAAATAGAAAATCATCAGTATTTGAGAATTTGCATGTAATCAGCATTTTGTCTAATTTACGAGGTGAAGATGCAGGTACATCTTGGGAGTTGAGATACATGAACTTTTTTTAGCCTAGACTCTATTGTATTTTCCCTTCACTTTCTCGCTACGGAGAAGAGAGGAAGTTATGTAATGCTGCGCGATAAAAGGGCGAATTTTCGGCAGAAAAACTCATTTTACAGGGCCCTGGCAACGAAAAAGTAGATAAATTCAGTAGCTAAATTTAGATAAATAATTCTATAACACGTGGCGTAGCCAAAATGAACGTTTTGTGGGTCCTTCATACCGAAAAATCAAAAGACGGCGAAACATCTGTCCGTCCGTCTATCTGTGAACGCTAGCGGCTAAACCGTTCAGCCGATTTTCTCCAAAATCGATATTTCCAATTTACCTGGCTGATGTCGCCGCCCCTTGAATTTGAAACCGAAATTTTAATTTTTGGGGTTCTTTATATGATGCTCCTGGGAAATTTTCCAAATTTTTACAAAAATGGCTCCAAGATTGTTTTTTATGTATAATGTGAAGGACATCTAAGAGAATGGTGAAAATCTTGAAAACCCTGATTTTTCGAAAGTTGCAAAAGTTGAAAATTTTTTGGGAGTCTTCCTACAACTCAAATACTTAAGTTAGTGCTTTTTCCTTTAATGATAACAGTTCCTTAAAGACAGATTTTGAAATAATTTCACGTATAATTTTCTTTTTAATTTGAGTATTTTTCGTGTAATTTTGCGTGAAAATACTCAGTAATACCCTTCCTACTTTTACGACATTTCTAATATTACTAAATCTTGATATTATTTACAAACAAATATAAAATATTATGAAAGTGGTTACTTCCTCTTCTATTATCAATATTATTATTTCTTCCGTTGCCCTGATATGCTCGTAAATTCTCTCGATGTTAAATTTTATTTATTTATTTATTTATTTTACGTCAAAAAACAGTTAAAAACTGCGTATGACGTGCTATGGCGAAAAGTGAATTGTGTGCACATTTTCAAAATTCTGTGATCCCTACACTAAGTCATATACTACTTAAATTTTTAATTTTTGAAAGGGAGAAAAAAAAACTCCCATGTAATAAAATCTATTTTCAAGGATAAACAAGCAATAAATTTTGAATTTTGAAAGGGAGAAAAAAAACAAAAAAACTCCCATGTAAAAAATCTATTTTCAAGGGTAAATAAGCAATAAATTTTAAATTTTGAAAGGGAGAAAAAATACAAAAAAACTCCCATGTAAAAAAATCTATTTTCAAGGGTAAATAAGCAATAAATTTTGAATTTTGCAAGGGAGAAAAAAACAACAAAAAAAAACTCCCATGTAATAAAATCTATTTTCAAAGATAAATAAGCAATAAATTTTGGCTCTTATTACTTCCTGCCGCGACAACATGGAAACGATAATTTGAATAATTGTATTTCCCACTGAATTCTAGAAGACGTGCACAGAAAATGAAGTTACATTTATGTCCAGAAGCAAAACAAGGGGCCATCTCAGCATTTGCTCGATGGATCAGGGAAACTGGACGAAAAACCTGATCGAGATGGGGGTCATTGACCCGGAAGCTGTAGTACAATAGTTGTTACAGGTTGTTTATACTTATTTATACAGTCCAAATGGTAAATGATGCATTATGTATCATTGTTAAAATTAATGTTACTTTTCTTCTGATGCTCAGTATAGTCTCTAATTGTATAGAAACAGTTATGCAGCAGAAACGATTTCACTTGGGATTTAAACTTTTCTATTGAATTTAATCGTTTAATGTCATCTGGCAAAGTGTTGTAAAATAATGTACATGTATTGTATGTGAATTTTTGTAATGAGCTGTTGATACTGTCACCTGATGAATATGATTTCTACGTCGAGTGTTATAGTAATAGACTTCGGCATTTTCTGAAAAAATATTCCCGCCCTTGAGCAAGTCATTTTTTACAAAAACCACTGATTCGTGAATAAAAAGACACGGTAATGGTAGAATTCCTAGATTAATGAAGAGAGGCTTACATGAATCACGTGGGTGGGATTTGGTTATTATTCGTACAATTCGTTTTTGTAATCTAAAAGTCTGGGAGCTATAAGATGTATTTCCCCAGAATATTATGCCATATCTCAGGCGGGAATGAACATTCGCGAAGTATACACAACGAGCAGTATGAAGGCTGACTGAATTTGCAAGAATTCTGAACGCGTAGCATAATGAACTTAATTTTGTGTTCAATTCATTTAAATGGACGTTCCATTTAAGGTTTGACTGAATTGAGAGACCTAAAAAGTTTGTTGCCTTAACATCAGTCAATGGTACACTGTTCATTTTCAATGGAGCACCGAATTGTTTATTTGAAATGGAAAACTGCATTAAAACCGTTTTCTTTTCGTTTACTATTAATTTGTTATTTCGGAACCAATTTGAAACATCTGATATTGCACTATTTACGGTTTCTTTATTGCAAAGGATGTTCGTATCATCCGCAAAGAGAACCGTTCTTCCGTTTCGAATCGTCGAGGGCATATCGTTTACGTAAAGTAGGAACAGAATAGGGCCTAAAATCGATCCTTGAGGAACTCCACATGCAATGGGCAAAGAGTCGGAAAGGTGCGTACGTAATGTTCCATCATTCCAGTAAGGTATTTCAACCCTCTGAGATCGTTGTTTAAGGTACGAACATAACCAATCTAGAGCAATACCACGAATTCCATATGAAGGTAATTTGGAAAGTAAAATGTCATGATCAATGACGTCAAAAGCTTTTGAGATATCTAAAAATAATCCAATAGGTGCCTCGTTTTGATCCAATGATGAGGCGACATCTTTAAGAAAAGAAAATATAGCTGTTTCCGTTGATTTTGATTTTCTAAATCCATGTTGGCAATCTGAAAGCGCGTCGTGTTTAGTGAGAAAGATTTCCATTCGTACGTAAAAAAGTCTCTCTAATATTTTTGAAAAAACTGATAGAAGAGAGATGGGCCGATAATTTTGAATTTCATTTTTATTGCCTT
>BLKR01001451.1:252500-287559 GCA_011170035.1 Teleogryllus occipitalis | reverse complement strand
AAGCGGTTTATAATACTGTTGATACAAACGAGAAATATAATTCTTTTTTTTCAACTCTTTCAATTCATTTTAACACTTGCTTTCCTCTTCCAAAACGAAAATTAAATATTTCACGGAAAAGCAATTCTTGGATAACACAAGGGATTAGGACATCTTGTAAAAACAAGCGAATTCTTTCTTTCATTTCTAAACGTCATGACGTATCTCAAGATTTCCTTATCTACTTTAAAAAATAAAAAACATTGTTACGAAAAGTCATAAGGCAGGCAAAAATCATGAAAAACGATCAGGATATTTTGAACTCAAATAATAAAACAAAATCAATGTGGAATATAATAAAAAATACTATCAAATCAACTAGAAAACCCGTAGAGAATGTTTTAAAATATAACGATATAAATGTCAACGATCCGGCAACAGTGGCTAGTCTCTTTAACCAATACTTTTCGAGAATTGCTGCCGATCTCACTAAGGGTCTTCAGGCACAAAATTCAACAACAGACAGTTCACCCAAAATTTTAGACACAATGTTCGTTTCCGAAACTTCTTCCTATGAAATTCTCAAAATAATCGGTAAACTAAAAAATAAATATTCGTTCGGTTTAGATGAATTCCCAGATTCTTTGTTAAAGACTTGTGCGTATGCCATTATACACCCGTTAACTCACATATTTAATGCATCTTTATGCACTGGAACGTTTTCAGATATTTTCAAAACAGCTAAAATTAAGCCGCTCTTCAAAAAAGGCAACAAAAATGAAATTCAAAATTATCGGCCCATCTCTCTTCTATCAGTTTTCTCAAAAATATTAGAGAGACTTTTTTACGTACGAATGGAAACCTTTCTCACTAAACACGACGCGCTTTCAGATTGCCAACATGGATTTAGAAAATCAAAATCAACGAAAACAGCTATATTTTCTTTTCTTAAAGATGTCGCCTCATCATTAGATCAAAACGAGGCACCAATTGGATTATTTTTAGATCTCTCAAAAGCTTTTGACATCATTGATCATGACATTTTACTTTCAAAATTACCTTCATATGGAATCCGTGGTATTGCTCTAGATTGGTTATATTCGTACCTTAAACAACGATCTCAGAAAGTTGAAATACCTTACTGGAATGATGGAACATTACGTACGCACCTTTCCGACTCTTTGCCCGTTGCATGTGGGGTTCCTCAAGGATCGATTTTAGGCCCTATTCTGTTCCTACTTTACGTAAACGATATGCCCTCGACGATTCGAAACGGAAGAACGGTTCTCTTTGCGGATGATACGAACATCCTTTGCAATAAAGAAACCGTAAATAGTACAATATCAGATGTTTCAAATTGGTTCCGAAATAACAAATTAATAGTAAACGAAAAGAAAACGGTTTTAATGCAGTTTCCATTTCAAATAAACAATTCTGTGCTCCATTGAAAATGAACAATGTACCATTGACTGATGTTAAGGCAACAAAATTTTTAGGTCTCTCAATTCAGTCAAACCTTAAATGGAACGTCCATTTAAATGAATTGAACACAAAATTAAGTTCATTATGCTACGCGTTCAGAATTCTTACAAATTCAGTCAGCCTTCATACTGCTCGTTGTGTATACTTCGAGAATGTTCATTCCCGCCTGAGATATGGCATAATATTCTGGGGAAATACATCTTATAGCTCCCAGACTTTTAGATTACAAAAACGAATTGTACGAATAATAACCAAATCCCACCCACGTGATTCTTGTAAGCCTATCTTCATTAATCTAGGAATTCTGCCATTACCGTGTCTTTTTATTTACGAATCAGTGGTTTTTGTAAAAAATGACTTGCTTAAGGGCGGGAATATATTTTCAGAAAATGCCGAAGTCTATTACTATAACGCTCGACGTAGAAATCATATTCATCAGGTGACAGTATCAACAGCTCATTACAAAAAATTCACATACAATACATGTACATTATTTTACAACACTTTGCCAGATGACATTAAACGATTAAATTCAATAGAAAAGTTTAAATCCCAAGTGAAATCGTTTCTGCTGCATAACTGTTTCTATACAATTAGAGACTATACTGAGCATCACAAGAAAAGTAACATTAATTTTAACAATGATACATAATGCATTAATTACCATTTGGACTGTATAAATGAGTATAAACAACCTGTAACAACTATTGTAACACAGCTTCCGGGTCAATGACCCCCATCTCGATAGGTTTTTCGTCCAGTTTCCCTGATCCATTGAGCAAATGCTGAGATGGCCCCTTGTTTTGCTTCTGGACATAAATGTAACTTCATTTTCTGTGCACGTCTTCTAGAATTCAGTGGGAAATACAATTATTCAAATTATCGTCTCCACGTTGTCGCGGCAGGAAGTAATAAGAGCCAAAATTTATTGCTTATTTATCCTTGAAAATAGATTTTATTACATGGGAGTTTTTTGTTTTTTTTCTCCCTTTCAAAATTCAAAATTTATTGCTTTTTTTCCTTGAAAATCGATTTTATTACATGGGAGTTTTTTTGTTTTTTTTCTCCCTTTCAAAATTCAAAATTTATTGCTTATTTATCCTTGAAAATCGATGTTATTACATGGGAGTTTTTTTTTCTCCCTTTCAAAATTCAAAACTTAAGTAGTATATGATTTAGTGTAGGGATCACAGAATTTTGAAAATGTGCACACAATTCACTTTTCCCCATAGCCCGTCATACGCAGTTTTTAACTGTTTTTTGACGTAAATAAATAAATAAATAAATAGTGCCTGGACATTTAGATTGCAAAAGAAAATTATCCGAATAATGAAAAAATGCCATCCACGTGATCCCTGCAAGCCTCTTTTCATTGAGCTTGGAATCTTACCATTGCCTTGTATATTTATTTACGAATCTGTAGTTTTTGTCAAAACTGATTTACTCAACAATGGGAACATATTATCATTTAATACTGATATTTATTTACAACTCACGACGTAGAAATCATGTTCATCAAATGTGAGTATCAACAGTTCACTACAAGAAATCCACGTTCAATCCATGTACGTTACTTTCTAACGCATTGTCAGATGAAATTAAACAATAAAAATTTAACACAAATTTAAGTTAAAAGTAAAATCTTTTCTGCTGCATAACTGTTTCTATACAATTAGAGACTATACTGATCGTCAAAAAGAAAAATAATGCTTACTTTAACAAAACCAAGATATAGTATAATGAATTAGTTTAAATTTGCATTGTATAATTTAAAAAAAGACTTAAATGCCTGTAACAAGTTCTGGTGCATTTCTGGCAACGCATCTCTCGGTGGTCTGTTGCAGGTCTTTTCTTTAATAACACCCACCTTTTTTTAATACCCACATTTCTTCAATCCATCGGTCAAGAAAAGCTGCGCGGATATTGTACTTGGGTTTTTCTAATGTGGCATCTGTGGGTAGTATCTCGAAGATGGAATTCAGCACGCCTTTTTGCGTCTTTCACAGTCCTGTCGCTAGAGTCGCTTGATCTGCAGCACTGCTTGGTACGGTCGCGAACATGCGTCATCTTGCGGTAGGACCCAGAAAGACGCAAAATTTGCCGAATTCCATCTTGGAGTTCCTCCCCACCGATGCCTCACTAAAACTCCTAAGTGTTAAAATATATCCACAACAAAACGAACAGGTAGGCAGCAGAGAACAAGCAAGATGCAATACATATGTCCCATGCAAAGACACCGTGCAAGAAAATGAATCAGCTGTGGAATGCAATGGCATGTGCCAAAAATGATACCATCCAAGCTGCGCAGAATTACAACATGAGCAAATAAACTCATTAAAAGCAACGAACAAAAAAGTCCAAACTCATGTGGCTATGCGATAAATGTGAAAAAGAATTCCAGTCGTATAAACCAGGAAGATCTATACAAAAGGAAGTAGAAGAAATGCGAGAGGAAGTAAATCGAAAGCTAGACGACATGAATGAAAAAATAAGTAAACTAGCAACCCAAACAGAAACTAAGAGCAACGCCCCCAGCCCTCATAATGCTAGTCAAACACAGAATTAGAACCCCAAACCCTATGCTACTGTCATAGTAAGTCATTGGTTTAGTGGTGAGTTGTTGTTGACATTTACATAATCGAAATGACAACGCCTTCAATCATTTCGATTATAGTTAGTCATACCAATGAGGTAGCACAAGTGAAAGAAAACGCACTACTAAACAAAAACAGCGACGAAGGCATAACTACCAAAAAGATCCCACAGCAGCTGCAACAACAACACAACTAGATTGAAACTGTGAAGTACATAGAAGAGATACCTCCCAAGGTCGTAGAAGACCTACCTCTACCTCCCAAGGACATAGAAGAAATTCCTCCCAATAAAACATTTAAGACGGTCTCATACAGAAAAAGGGGTAAGAAGGAAAATACCATCGTTGGCACATCAAAAGCAGGCTGCCTAAAAATAGGAGAACAGACAGCATGGCTGAACCTAGGCCGGCTGTCACGAAACACATCGACACAGGATGTAACTTCTTTGAGGGAAAGGGCATAGGAAACGTGAAATGCGAGCAGCTACGTACCAAAGGACAAAATAGAGCATACAAAATAGGGATCCCAATGAAATACCTGCAAGAAGTAGAAGTACCAGATTTCTGACCAGAAGAAATAATAGTCAGGTGATTTCGCTCGTCACATCGAGCAGCAAAAGGAGTATCCCTATCGAGACCCGAACTTTAAGAAAACAGAAAACTGAAACCCCGACGCACATTCCAAAATAAAGTTGACACTGTGGAATGTGGAAGGACTAGACTCAGTAGTAAGGATATTGACTGAAAATATTCTTGAAGGAGACATCATTAAACTGACTGAAACATTTGCGAAAAAGGAAATTTACTTAGACGGGTACTGTGGCTTCCAGACCTTGGGACAACAAGGCGCTAGAGAGAGACCAAGTGGAGGCATAACCTACTTTATAAAGCCAAACCTCGCCCCCATGCAAGAAGGTCTTTGGGAGCCATAATACAATGACAATACACTGAATACACTGCGATAATGTGAATGTAGTGTGTGGATACTTTCAACCGCAGTGCTCCACTACTGATATAGGTGACAGAAGTGAAGCACTCAAGAAAATAAGACCGCAAAACCTCAACAATACAAGCAGGAGATCTGAATTACAGACTCGACAAAGCCAGCTTGAAAAGCTCAATTACTCTTGACTACATAACGAAGGCAGGCCTCAAAATAATAAACAAAGCAGAAGACCACACACACGCGCGCGCGCACACACACACGCACGCACGCACGCACGCGCTTTTAACTTCAATTTGTGTTAAATTTTTATTGTTTAATTTCATCTAGCATTGCGCTGTAAAGTAACGTACATGTATTGTTCGTGGATTTCTTGTAGTGAGCTGTTGATACTTGATCTTGATCGAGCTGATACTTGATGAACATGATTTCTACGCAGTGTGTTATAACTAGAAATATCAGTATTACATGGAAATATGTTCCCACCGTTAAGTAAGTCAGTTTTGACAAATACTACAGATTCGTAAATAAATAGGCAAGGCAATGGTAAGATTCCAAGCTCAATGAAAAGAGGCTTGCAGAGATCACGTGGATGGCATTTTTTCATTATTCGGATAATTTTCTTTTGCAATCTATATGTCCGGGCACTAAAGGATGAGCTTCCCCGGAATATTATGCCATATCTCAGGCGGAAATGTACATTTGCAAAATACACGCAACGAGCAGCATGGAGGCTGATAGAATTTGAAAGAATTCTGAATTCGTAACACAATGAGCTTAATTTAGTGTTTAATTCTGTTATATACACATTCCATTTGAGGTTTGACTGAATTGAGAGACCTAGAAATGTTGTTACCTTAACATCAGCTAATTGCATATTGATCATTTTCAATAGAGCATACGATTGCCGACTTGAAACGCAAAATTGCACTGATACAGTTTTTCCTTCGTTAATTATTAATTTCTTATTACAAAACCAATTTAAAACTTCTGAAATTGTACTATTTATTGTTTCTTTTTTGCAAAGAACATTCGTGTCATCGGCAAACAGAACTGTTCTTCCATTTTTAATTGATGAGGGCATATCGTTTACGCACAACAGACAGAGGATAGGAGCTAAGATTGAACCTTGTGGGACCCCATGTTCAATTGGCAAAGAATCGGAAAGATAAGTAAATAATGTCCTTTCGTACCAGTACGGTAATTCTACTCAACTTAATTTCAACTCTACTTATAATAAAATAATAGCGAAAACCTGCAAGAGGCCATGAACTCCGTGTGTAAATGAACTACTGAGAACGACTTGAAAATAAACAAAGAGAAAACCGATTTGATAGTTTTTCGGAAATGGGGCAAAATAGCCAGAAAGGAAACAGTGACAATGGGAAGCGAAGTGCTAAAAATTGTCGGCACGTACAAATATTTAGGCATAACTCTACAGACAACAAGACTGACATTTAGCTACCACGTTAAAGAGAGGGCAGCTACAGCGTTATCACAATAAACCAAATTAAAAAGATTAAGAACCTATCCATGAAAACCGCAATGCGTCTATTTCACGCGAAAATTCACCCGACAATTACCTACGGAATTGAAACAATATGGCCGTACTTGAACAAAAGAATTTACAGATCATTGAAGCAATTAAGGCCACCTATCTGAAAAAAAGCAGTTTGTCTTAAAGTACACTCCTTCTAAATTAATATACGCCCTTACCAAGGTAACTTTCCTATAAAAATAGGAAAGAATAATAGAAGATATAAGGCTACTTTTCCCACTGACACACACTGAGGCGTACAGGGATGCGATGTCGGAGACGATACATAAGAGGGACCTAATAAACGAAGAATTCTACTCCTCGGATCCCATGACACTCAGAAGCTGGATGGAACCCAACCAAGAAATGCGTCATGTCTTCATTAGGCTAGCTACCATGCTAGGCTAGCTACATTACCGACTGTGCAAGAGGGAATACTTCCATGAGGCAGACAGTGAATGCGTGTGCAAACACTGTGGAAATACATGTCCAAAATACCTTATCACATCCCGCCGAAAATTAGACAAAAACCTTAACAGAAGTTAGTGAGAACAAGCGTGTGTGAAACGCGTGAAGCCACACAAATACAGGGAAAAAGTTAAATAACTTAAATTAACTAACCAATGGGCGTAAGGCTGAGTGCCCTTTTGACATTATTATTATACTAATGCGGGAGGTGGAACGATTAACAGTTGCCCATGGTGGAAGTAAGGCACGCCAAGCGCGATGTCTTGCGCCTTCACTATAGATATTCATGTATCTAACCCTTTTAGACCCACATTTCTATTTGTGAAAAAAAAATGTATAAATCACATTTTAATTGCTTATTTACAGTTAAATTAAGACATTTTGATTGAAACTTCAATAAATTTTTTCTTAGAATTTGTGTTTTGGAGTGTTCCCATATGGGAACAGCGGGACTGAAAGGGTGGGTGAAGAATACAAATTTTTTTTTGAAAGTCCACATAAATTTAATGATTTAACTTAGTTTTGAAGATAGATAATTTTATTTTTGATGAAATAATACAAAACAGTCAGCATGCAGAGATATATTACATTTGATACACTTCATTCGAGAATTTTTCTTGCATTGTCCACAACGAGACTGTCTCTCTCCTTTGGAAATGAAATGACCTTCGTTGTCATATCGTGTTTGGTTTGTTACTCTCTTTTCTACACTTCGTACCAAACGAGGTGATTTTCCTGGAGTCAGACGCTGTGAGTATTTTTGAAGGTAGGTGAGAGCAATTGTTCGTGTGAACTCAAGCTGATCCATTTGTACTTTCGAGCCCTTCGTGCACAATCTATAAAGATGCCATGCATTTTGTACAGACGCATTCAATGGAAAAGCGAACAACTGCCAGTACCATTTTTTGCCTCATATTTACTCTCATTTTTGAGACATTTTGATCTAAACGATCAACACCTCCCATGTTTATATTATAATAAATTACCCCAGCGGGCTGGTCAATCATTATATGCCTTTTGTGCTTAGCACTGTATCTTCTAGCTTTCCCAACAGGTGCAGCACCCCACTGTGTTGAAGCAACAGTTACAACATTGTTATCATTGTACCTTACAAGAGTTGCTTTTGATGATGTATCTGTGACAAGGCAGTAAAATCCTCTTCCTCTTTTTAGGACGTCTTTTGGATCCATTAGTGGCGCATTTTCAGTTCTGTTTGCGCGTATTGTACCTGTACCGTTCCATCCTCGCTCTTTCAGTTTCTCCAACAAATTTATGGAGGTAAAAAAGTTATCAAAGTACAAGTTATACTTATTTTCTGGAAGATTTTCTGTGAGTGATAAAACCACAGATCCTCCTACTCCAACGTCGGGGGATGTGTTACCAGTAGCTGCTCCCTGATACAAATTTGCCTGGATAAGGTAACCTAATCGGGTACACAAACACCATGCTTTATAACCGAAACGGATCGGCTTCCCGTGGATGTGCTGTTTTGCCCCATGACGACCGAAGTACGGAATCATTGACTCGTCTACACACAAATTTATGTCACCTGGAAAGTACTGCAACCATTTCTTGTTCAACATCTCCCAAAGAGGCGTTATCTTTGCAAAGCGATTCGATCTATCTAAATTTTGATTATCACACACATGTAGATATTTCATAATTTTCATGAATCTATTTCTAGAAATTGCATCAGATATAGCTTTGTTATAACTGTCTGGCCTCTGTTCCCAGTACATTCTCATTCTGTGTACTTGAGAATAACCACTAACAAGTAAAACTCCCAAAAATACCTTGATTTCATCTTGTTGAAGATTGAGATTGTTTTCACCTTTCTGACGGGCATACAAGTTGGAATAATCACAAATCATTTGAATTATATCATTACTGTAAAATAACTCAAAAAGCTTTACAGGATCCTCGTCAAAATTCAAAATCCAATCAGGAATTTCCCATTCTGTGAGAGTAGTTTCCTCTTTATCTTCATTTATCCAATTTCTTAATTTTCTTTTCTTTTTCTCTTTTCTTTTCAGATTTTCTGAGTCACTTACTTTCAAATTTGAAACTGTGTTTGAAACAACTTCTTTCACCACCTCACCTGATATAATTTTCTTTACATTTCCTTCCGCATGAGATAAAAGTTGTTTTCCGGACAAACGATCCAGTTCAGTTTCATCTTCTTCTCCACTATCTTCTTCAGAAATATCGCCTTCGGGTGGTACAATTACTATATCACCTTCCAGAACATCGTTTTCATCCGCCAGAAGATCTGCAATCTCGTTTACAGTCAACCTAAGAAAGAAAGTTTATACCCTGTCATTCAGTCCCGCTGTTCCCATACGGGAACATTATAATTTGCATGTTTATAATTCTGCAATGTGAACACTTACAACAATCATAATTTAAAGGATTGTAAAATGATCTCTCGAGATACTAATAGCTACAGAATAATTTATACACACGATGAAATACGTACATAAAATACATACCTTTTCGTTGAAGCCATTGCAACGTGCATACGCTACTACTTTCTCACAAACAATTGCATCCAGAATGAACGAACCGAGAAATATAATCGCTCGGAGATAAAAACAGATACGATGCTATCGTTCCGTGACGCAACAATAGGAAACTGTTGTTTTTCCTGGTATTTAGAGCATTGAAAACTACTGTTCCCGTATGGGAACAGCGGGTCTAAATGGGTTAACAACCACGCTACACTACAACCATTGACTAAAGAGGTACATCTTTACTCTATGGTACAACCTTACAAGACAACTGAGCTCTCGCCAACTTGCGTGGTTGAATGAGTTTTTTGTTTAAAAGCATAAGCTTAATCGGAAATCCTACTCATCGTTTACAATCTTTCTGGCTTATTTCATTTGGGTCTGAGACAGAGTGCTGCGTCCCACGCTCGTTACCGAAATGTGCACGTGGCCATTCATCGGCAACGCGGGTCGGCTGATGCTGACGTAACTAACAACCGATTGGCTCAGTGCATGCCGTCGACATGGAAACGTAGAGACGTAGCTGTCAGTAGACGTCAGACGATAGTAATATCAAACTCTCCTGTCCCGCAGTACAGTATAGATATTACTGGCTTAAACTCGCTTAAACCAAAGAGTAATTTACTCTTTGACTTTAACCATTGAACGATTACTCCATTCCCTAGTGGCGCTTCTAGCGGGACAGCTAGCTCTTACTCCTTGAGTTGCTAGTGTCATCCAGTATATACTCTCTGGTGTCATCTGAGTGGTGCAGCAATCCTCGTTTTCGTTTGAGTGAGAGGAGGAGTTGATATAGAGTTGTTACCTCCGTACTGAACTCCTAGGTAGTGGTTGGCGTAGAGCTATTTTTCAGAAGCTTGTTGACAGGTATTCACTTGTTAATGAAGTGAAGACTTAAGGCCCGCACTAATAATTCAATAGTTGCTTCTTCTCACGATCTGTTTTGGTATGATGTAAATAATAAGTAGTGTTACAATATTCATTTTTCTATAGGTCCCAGATAACGCACAAAGTGTATTTTCATCGTGTATCCTGAATTTTGTTGCAAAGTCTCACAATTTTAAAACGGTAATATTTGTTTAGCTGGGTTGTGTTAATTAAACATGATGGCATTAATGAGAATTGTATGACTTACTGAACACAACAAATCTCGATCACAAACAAAGTATTTCGTGTTATTTTTTCAGGGAAAATGTTAGTTGCAAGAATCTGTCAGGTGTCATTTGCACCTGTGTTGAAAGCGGCACCTACAAGGTTTCAGTTAATTAGACCATCTGGTCCGAGGTCAATTTTTCGAACATTTGCCGATGAATCGCGAAATTCATTTCAAGAACGCCTTGCTAGACGTAAAACTCTTCGTGAGAGAGCTATGGCACCCGCGGGAGAAACCGGTAAGCGAAATTTTTTTTGGGTGTACCTAAAATGTTGCAAATTGATGTAACCAGTGAGAAAATTTTAAAATTGTGAATTGCAGCATTTGACATTGGTAAAGGGGCATTAGCTGGAGGATCTGCTCTTGGTCTTGGGGCTTTGTGTTATTATGGCCTTGGCCTTTCCAAACAGGCCGGTATTGCTGACCAATATGCGTAAGTGGAACACTTCTATCTATTTTGCATCATGTAATGAACTTGAGCACAATCAATGTGTGTGTAAATACTTATACACATACAATATGTATATTTCTTTTTAGTTTGTGGCCAGATTATGTAAAGAAGCGTGTGCATGCTACTTACATGTACTTCGGAGGTTCACTAGTTATAACAGCTGCTGCTGCGGCAGCTACTCTTCGCTCTCCAACTCTTATGAATCTCATGACAAGATCCTCCTTTTTGGTGAGTTTTTTGTAATGTGTGCATGTCCCAAGTATGATACATTCTTAGTCACACATTTCCCAGTTTTTATAAAATTAATTTAGAAGATTCATTGTTTAGAAGTTGTACATTATTTAGAATAGGCATGCTCAAGCAATAATTTCAATACTATGCTAAATGATCTTTTCTAGGCCTTGGCGGGATCCTTAGCAGCCATGATGGGCAGTGGTATGATTGTTCAAAGTCTGCCTTACAAGGAAGGATTTGGAGCAAAACAAATAGCTTGGATAGTTCATGCTAGTATACTTGGAGCTGTAGTAGCACCTGTGTGTTTGATGGGTGGACCTGTAGTTACCAAAGCAGCATGGTAAAGAAATATTCTTTATTTGAATAAAATTAGTAATATTATTAAAGAACTTATTAAAAAGATAGAAGTTTCCTAATTTCAGTGTATTTGTTTAGTACAATTATGTATAGGATCTGGATTCTTAGGTTTTAACCTATTTTCTTCCCCAATTCTTAATGTCATTATTTTAATGTAGATATCAATTTCATTTCTGAGCCAAATACACGAATCCTAAACATTAGCGAAAATGAATTATGATCCTAAAACACACCAAATTGAATTAAAAAATGCCAAGTTAGTGTAGCAAAACTCATTTCTCCATTTGGGTAAATTAGAATTTTTGATGTTGACTTGCAATCTAGTGTTGCTGACTTTATTTTTAGTAATTAGATAGATACTAAATTCCTGCTAGATTAGAAGGTGCAAGTTTCTTACTAAACAATGCGATGAAATTAATTTAAGCTGTTTTATGGAAGTGCTGGGAACTGTAGCTGGTGTGTTCTGTTTCTCAAAATGCAATATAATTCTGGGTTATGCAAAGATGAAAGATACAAATAGAGTTCTCGTGGAATAAGAAATATTTAGAGAATGACCTTGGGGACCAAGAGCAGAGGGTCTCTGAAGCAAGCACTGTTGACTGTGTTGAGCAAATCATTTCTCGTTTCCAGTGTTCATGGTGACAATCAGAAGTTCTTTACATGAGAGATTTTGGGATTGTACCTGATTGCTCATTGGAACAATGCATTCTAAAGGAGGTGAATTTTTGTTTTGGTTGATAATTTTCAAGGGAATATTTAAGAGGTTAATTTTATGGGCTTAATTACGGTGAACTTTGCTCAAGTTCAGAAATAAACACTTAAAATGAGTTTGTTCAGTCTGGAATTGATGTAATTAGAACCTACTGGTGATACAGTGTTAGTCTTTCTCCTGCTAGTTACTTTCCTATTCTCTTCCATCTGGTCTAGCTTTTCAGTTTTGCCCATTCTTTTTCCAGCTGCCATCTGTTGTGCCTAAGAGACATTTTTTCACATATTCTGTTTTTTGGCCCCCTGATGATACAATGGAAACATTACTTGAGGCATATTATAGAAGAGGTAAAGCTGGTCCTATAGGCAAATTTTCTTTAAAATATTGGGGGGTGGGGGTGGAAAAAAAAGCATATGAGCGTTTCTGAAGAAGCACCATTTGGACCTAATTTTCACAGAAAACTTCTGAGTTTCCAAGAAACTTATTGAAAAATCATTTGAAGCCTGTGTACTCACAAATACATTAACGTGTAAACGGCACTGATATTGTAAATATTAATGACATGAGAGATATTTCACATATACATATCAAAATTATATTTTTATCATGTTTTCAGTAACAGGAGAATGTTTATTTTGGGAAAAATTCTGTAAATAGTGTAGGTGCTAGACACAGATGGACAGACAGGCTGTTTAAAAGTTGTTTTCGGTAGCAGGGGACCCCAAGTGTATTTTTGATGAAATCTCAGAATTCCTTCAGCTTTTTTCCCCCTTTTTTCTTCCCTTCAGCATTTTCTAACTTCCATATTCCATATATGTGCTTATTAGAAAGAAAAACTGATAAAATCCTAAAATGTGCCAAATCAACTTTTAAGAAAGTCTTTGTTGTTTATGAAATCCTAAAAATTCGGGACACTAATTATGTGTAAGCTTGTGCTTTTTGGTCTGTTATATCTTTGGTCTCAACTAGTGTATCTCAATATCAATCTCTAGGAATATCTGAATGTACTGGTTTGTGATGTGAAATTTGTATAAAAAGTGTTGATACACAATTTGTTTTGTTTTCTGGTTGCACACTAGGTATACCCTTGGAATTGTTGGTGGATTAAGTACTATTGCTGTATGTGCTCCCAGTGGGAAATTTTTGACAATGGCTGGTCCATTGGCAATTGGCTTGGGAACGGTTTTTGTTGCATCAATAGGTTAGTGTCCATTTCAATTTACATTTTTGCATTACAATATCATACTGCATATACATTAAATTTTTATTTTCACTTTTTTTTTTTGTAGGATCCTTTTTCTTACCTCCTACATCAGTATTGGGTGCTGGGTTGTATTCGCTTTCTGTGTATGGAGGATTGCTACTTTTCTCTGGATTTTTGCTGTATGATACTCATCGTGTAGTTCATGTTGCTGAAAATTACCCTGTGATGATGAATCCCCCATATGATCCCATTAATGCGTAAGTATCAATGGAGCTATTCATAATCAAATCCTTATTGAACTAATAACTTGTTTACTTTGAAATCCACAATAAAGTTCTTGATGTCAAATATCTCGAAACGAAAACAGTAAAAATCCTATGCAAAAACTATGTATAAAAAAGGTTCCCCTTGGTAATTTCAAAATCCATTGGTTGCAGATGCCTGTCTATATACTTGGACGTCGTTAATATTTTCATCCGAATGGTTATGATCTTAGGTGGAGGAGGCAACAGGAAGAAGTAAATTGAAAAGAAAACAAATCTGAGTACATCCTTTTGGTTTGTTTTATTTCCAGCAAAAGACTGACTCTACCATTGTAATTAAATTTTCTCATGCTTGTTTAAATTATATATCATTTTAATGTTTATGAAGAGTATTTGTTTTAAAAAAATATTAAATTGTGTACAATAAATATCACCCCAGTTCAAGTATTGCTTTTTCATTTTTTAAATGATCTCCCTTTGTGAAAAATTGTTAACATTACCATGTTGCAGTGATTTAAAATAAGGTAATGATTTGCTGGAATTTCTTAGGTGTTCAGGGAATGGTGAGGATTGAGTAAAAATAAAAATATTTACATTTTTACAATTTTCTATTGGAAATGTGTGACCAAACTGCCACCATTTATCCTGCATATAGCTTTACTGAAAAAAACAAACTCTTGAGGTAGAAAAAAATCTAGGCCTCAAGTTTGGCCATAGTGAATTTGAAAAACTTGATGCAAGTGTCTAGTTCAATACATAAAATAAATTTGTGAATATTGAACATGTACTTCTGTTACATCAAAGATAACAAAATTCAATTAAGTGTTTTATTTTCAAAATAGTGGTCAACAAAACATACAGATATTTTATTAAATAGCAAATTCAATTTACAATGGGGAAAAAAAAAAAATTATTGCCCTTGTTGCGCAGAAGCACTTTCCCATGTAGCAGAGATTCATCCACATTTATTATAAGTACTGACCAGAACAGAAGCAAGTTTAACAAGGAAAACAAAATATGTATTATTTCCTATTTTTAATCTTCCACCCATAGCTAATAACTGAAAAGCCAAAAGAAAGCATGTGATGCTGTTTGTCAAATTGCAGGCAGCACCACCACTAACATTGAAATATGACAGACTAAATAATAGAATTCATTCAATACTTAAGTACAACGTAAGTCTTGGACCATTTGGCCCTTCAAAAATGTTTAAAAGATTGGGAATGTAGGTCTTTTCTAATTTATCAATAGAAAGTCATGTCATAATCAAATACTTTCTTGCACTGTCAATATAAAAATGTATGGAAAAAAAATTATGTCTGCTCTGCTCTTCAATAACATCACTTAGACATGCACAACCAAAAACTTGTAAATGACACAAACACAGAATTGAACACTCCACAAAATAAATAGTTCTGATGTTCTAAATTATTCATACAAATCACCTTGGGAAAAAGGTGTTTGCGTTCTTAAAATTGTCTGAATTTAACCTTTCCCATAAACTATACACTAGTAATTCAAGGACATTATCATTGTCCAAAATTCATGCTGGAAATATACTTATATTGTTTTCTCAGCACTTATTAAGTTCTGAAGATTAAAAATATACCTTTACATTGGAAGAAAATAAATTAAAAGGCTTAAGACTTTTTCCCAGATATTAAACTACAATAATCCTATTCTATGTTCCAATCAAATCCATAAGCTCTTAGGAAGAGCCGTCATGCCTACACAGTCACAAAACATCACATGGTATTTTACAGTATTTACATGCAAATTTAAATAACTTAAACATTCATGTTTCCAGCTACTATATTTATAATGCAAATTTTATTACAAAAGGGATAATATTGCATCTAAAGGAGATGAGTACCTAATATTTAAAAGGTGTAAGTCATTTCAAAAAATAATTTAACCTACAATCTTCCCGGTTTTATAAATATACAACTTTACAGTTAGATTTAACAAAACCTGAAACATGAAAATGTATTTTAAAACAGGAACCAATCCTTATCCTACATCTGAAAGAATTTCTCAGAATAGCTACATGACAAAAAAAAAATTAATAAAATGCTGAAGAAAACAAGAGAAACAAGATGCTTTCAAACCACTTCCTTTTCTCCAGAGATTCCTTGTTCACAGGTTTATCTTGTGCTATAATATACAACAAAAAAGGTTTTTGAGACAATTGTATAAATATCACCTTTGTTATATTGTTCTCCAATAGTGAAAAATCATTTTTCCATATTGATTTCACTTACTAATCCACACATTATCACCCAAAATCTACACACCACATCTAATCCAATGAGAGTCATTAATGTAAATAAAGGGAAGTTAAAATTTTTATGGATCAACATAAATCAGTCAAGAATTAAAATCGGGGAACAATAAGAATGTAAAAGACAAAAACTTTTGTTATATTTCACATAAAAAGAAGGTCATGAAAGTTACTTGATATATTTTAAAATCTGCCCACTGAATCAAATAATAAAAATAACAACTTCTTAACTTTATATTTGCAATAATTATAATTTTCTATAAAAGGCATGTAGTGAATAGTCTCGTATCAATTTAAGGGGCTGCTCTTTAATCTCATTCCATTAAAAATTTCTCAGTACTTTGAGCAATGTGTCAATGATATGCTCAATATTTTCTTCCTCTGTTGTGTAAACAACATCAAAATATCTCATTAACTTCCATTGCCTATACAAGGTCATTTTATTCAAATGATTAGTAATACTGAACAATCTATATAACACCCTTTACAATTGCGATATGCATTCACCAGCATTCTCCACTATTTTCATTATAAATCTAATCTCATACTTGCTTCTACTTTTCATAATAGATACGTACATATCAGTAGCACAGAATTTTGGCGAATGAAATATACTCAGTATTTTACACAAGAACATGTATTAAGAAAATGTGCTTTATTGGGGGGTGGCGAAGTATTATGAGGGAAATATGACTAACATATTAGTCTCAAATGGTTTGCTTGTGTAAGTTAGGCATGAGTAAGTATACAATGATAAAGAATGCATTATTCTAATACTCTAAAGTCCTAACATTCAAAATTTTGTTTCAAGAAGTAAAGGATTTTTGTTATAATACTATTAATTTTTCAAGAGGTTCATAACTGGAGAAAAAATCTGGACCTGTGATGTCCAAAAGAGATGCTGAGCAAGTGTGGCTATAAAGACTTATTTGAGTGAATCAGTATGTGTAAGTATTTAATTGGAATGTTTCAATCCATGATATAAATGCAATTTCAAATGAGTTGTGTATTGCTATGATAGGCATTATTCACATGGTAGAAGGAATTCAGCACCCATAGCTTTTTCTTTTAACACAACTGTTTAGTTTCTCATACTTCATAGTTGCACTGTGTCACATGTTTTCTAAACAACTGTATCTTGTGTCATCTCCATAATTGATATGAATTCCTCTCTCAAAGTTTAACAAAATATTTTTACTAATCCTACCTTTCCATTATTCAAGATGCAGCAAAATTAATAAATTGGGAAGTTAATGCATCTGTTAAAAGGATATCAATCAGACTTATATTAATTTATAATTTCAAAAATTCACTGTACTGTTGCACCACACAATATTCCTAAACATGTTCTCTTTATTTTTAATGTATACTATAATTTTGAATGTAAATAAGCATAAAACAAGGCTCATTAATCTGTAAAATGGAAAACAGATCCAATCTATTCTATAACAGAGCAAATGAATAGGCCATGCATGACACCTCTATTATAAAGAGCAATAGAAATTAAAACAATAATATATTGAAAGACTTCAACAAACTAATATTTGTAATTAAAATAATTAATATTTATTCTTCAGTACGTAATTTCCATGTGTTGGAAGAATTTACTGAACAAATTTCAATAGTTTATATAAACAATAGAAGAACACAAGAAATTCATGTTTGGATTTAAATGCACAAGTGGTATTTAAGTTGTTCTTAATACTTGGAAAGTCTTCAAAAAGTGGCCAACAAATGAGCCATATCCAAAGTTCAACTGAAATTGAAAATGTAATAAACACTCAACACAAAAATAATTTACTTCATGGATTGTAAATTTATATTTAATTCTACTTTGAAATCAGAAAGCTAAGAGGTACATATAAAAATACTCTCTCTAAACCTGCCATTATCTGGGTGATGTAAGGTATGGATTTTGGTATGTTTGTAACAGCTAATAATAAAATAATTTTCTGAATATTTTGGGATAAACTGAATAAAACTCTCTGGTTAAAATCACAGTTATTCAATTACATGTTGAGAAAAGCTGATGACACATGCTACAGGCAGTATTGTAGGTCAAAATTAAAGATTCTGGATTTACAAGAAACTAATAGTTATCACAGACCACAAAGATTAAATTAAAATAATCCTTCATAAATTCTAATAATGAAAACATACATAAAATAAGTTGAATTTGAAATGTGCAATACAGATGGGTTCAATGTGCTGAGGTAATGCGATATATACCCAAATATTAAAACTAACAAAGATAGAAGAGATGACACTTTCATACAATTGAAATCAATTACTATGTATTGTCAGAAGAGAGTATCTTCATACATTGAGATCCATACCAGTATGGGATGTATTATTATTGAGAGTTGCTTGATGACGAAGATATGCAGTGTACATTTGCCTGGCATGATTTAGAACACGTGTGACATTATGTTTTCGAACCATTTTGTCAAAATGCATGGCCATTTCATTGTAGTCCATTGCGCTTCTCATTATGTGGTCCCTATGTTGTAGGAGTACTGTGAGGCACAGGAACATGAGAAATGGGTTCCCATCACCAAATTTATGAGGAGGAGGTAATTGGATATTAGTACCTGAAGGTAGCTGCTTTGAAGGAAGAGAATCCTGATGCTTAACAACCTCTGTTTTAGAAACAACGTTATTAACACTACCACTTCCACTACCACTACCACCACCACTTCCACCTTGACTTACTGTTTGCTCACTCACTTCCTCACACGAGTTTGTCATGGTATTTACAGGGGCAGTTGGAACATGTTGGATGTCTTTGTTGCCTCTGGGTTTAGTTCTTGATGTTTGAGAAATGGATTTATCGCCACTGCTACCTTTCAGTCCCAGTGGCTTAAAGTCAGCATGTGAAGGTTTCAGTGGTGTGGATCCACCCCAGCCATCAGAACTATCACTTGTATCATCTGTTGGTGATCCCGAGGTTCCAGTGTGGTTTCTACACAAAATTCCACCTCCTGCACTACGCAACAGCCTAATGGGAGTCACCGACTTCACAATTTGCCCTTCATTTTCAAAAATTTCACCAGCACTAATAGAGGAATTAAAACAACTTTCACCTTCACTACTACTTATGGTTCCATCATATTCCAAGTCTGCCTGCTCATCAGGTGTTGTTGGGCACTGAAGAGGATTTTCCCAAACAAATATTTCTTCTCCTGCCCCCAGTGTTGGTCCGGGACTATAATTTTGAGAAAAATTATTTGCCTTAGTAATGGGTTCAAGTGATGCTTTGTCTTTCTCTTGGGAATCATCTTTCTCCATTGAATCATTTCTTTGGTCTACTTTTGAGAAATTAGATTGGTGCCAAGATTTGTCCAAATTTAAAACCAGCCCTTGATGTTTATTAATAGGTGCACTACAAATTTCAGCCACTTCAGTGGTTGTGTCTTCACTTGGAAGATCTGATTCTTGTTTTGACAAAACACAGTCACATTTCTGTACAGTTCCCCCTGGTTCTATTTTCAATTCAATAGACCTAAAAGATTCACTACATGGTGACTCTAAATCTTCTGAGTCTTCCAATGGAAAACTGCGCTGGTTAAATTTCTGTCCAAACACATGACGATCTAAGTTTTCTAATTCAAGTCTTAATTCTCTAGTCATGGAAGTAGTCATTGGGAAATATTCTGCAGAATCATCAGGTGAACTACAATCACAAGGTCCTTCATCACTACTCTTTTGTTTTGAAATATTTGTAGCCATTTTCATTGCAACATCATCTCTTTGAAGTTCATTCTGAGGAGTTAGATCATCCAAGGTGTCACCACTTACTGCAACTGAATTTGTATCTTCAATAATACTGTCTCTACAAGAATCTCCATCTCCAGATAAAGTCTTATCACTATCTTCACTAATAACAGAACTTTCTCTCACCATTTGGCAGACTTCTTGTTTTGGACTTAAGGAATGTAGCAGCCTATTTTTATTGAATGATGCAAAATTAAGAAATTCATTAAGGTTTTTGACTACTCTTTTTTTCTCTGCATTAAACTGACTTTCTACTTTACTTGATTCAGAAATACTTTTGTCAAATGATGCAAACATACTTTTTGCCTTTTCCGAGGCAAACTTTTCTTTCAGTTCTTTCAGGCGGTCTTTCTTTTCAGCAACCTTTGATAGTAAACTACCTGTGCTAACAGATATTTCACGTTTGGAAGGAATAGACTTATTATTAATTTCATTGTTAATGGCAGTAGTGGCATCATTTTCAGGTTCAGACAGGGCTTCTGTTGGAGATGTGGACCGAGACTTTGGTTTTTCAGAGCTCTGGCTATGAAACTGGATACTTGTGTCATCAAGACTAGCAAAAGGTTTTACTCGACCAGTTCTTCTTCCATTTGATCCCATAATTGTTTCATCTAAACTCTGATTCTGACGATAAGCAGCACCAGGAGCATGCCTCAGCCCTCCACGAATAGAACCATTTGACATAGAATGTAATGATGCAGCAGAACTTTGACGCCTTAACGCACAAACTTTTGTGTATGCATTTTCACGAGGCGTTTTGAGCAAAGGGCTAATTGGAGGAGGTGAATCTCCAGGTGACTGAGAACAAAACTGACGTTCAAATAAGGGTAAATCTTTGTCAGGAGGCATCTGAGGAAGAGAACTCCAAAGAACCTCCAACATACGTAGAGCATCATCAAATGCAAATTCCCTCTTCATTTCTAGAAGCAGCCATCGATAGCAGAAAAGCAAGTCATCAGCCTGCAAGTAAAGACACCAATGTGAATCGTTTGCATAAATCGAAGATTTCTTTATAAAACTGGATAATTTTATATTTCTTATTTCTTAAGACATATTTTTTATTCATTAAATCTTTCTACTGGACCTTGCTGTTCTTTCATAAAACTGTCCTGTAGAATCATTAATCACATTTTACTCCTTCATTACAAAATTGAGAATTGTTCTTCGTATTTTCACCATTATTCATTTAATCTACCAGCAAATGGAATCAATCAAAACATTTTACTTTTTGTATTATTTCTAACAAGTTTCCTCAGAACTCTAGCCTTAGGCCCTCAAAAAAAAAATCGTCATTATGATGAAAGGAACTGACCTGGTGACCTTTCAGGTAAGCATAAAATTCTGGATCATAATACATGAGACCCTCTGCTAAATGTTGAAACTTCAGAGTCATTGTAACTCCATCCAGCATAAAATTTGTTTGCAGTCTCTTCATTAGAGCACAAAAACAAATATAAGCATGAGCCTCATCACCCATAGTCACAAGCAAAGGGGAGGCCAGATCACTCATTCCTTGGCAATAGCTCACAGTTGGGTGGTTTAATGCATAACTGAAAAATAAAAATAAAAACAATTCAAAAACTAAATTCTACAGACACTTCTTTCTTTATACATTGAAAACAGAAGTAATCAATTACATAAAAGAATAATAGTATAAAATTACATTAAATAAATCTGTGTGTTAGTATTAGACAATAGAGATTTGCTTACGTTGTTAGTATGTTAAAAAGAGAGGCAATATTTTGATTATCATCACTACCAGCATAAAATCTGTGGTGACGATCAGTTCGTAATACATCTTTCCGCACCATACTAGTCACATATGCCAAATCCCCAGTGACCTGAAAGAAATCACCACATCACCAGATATCCTGAAGGGCTACTGTCAGAATAAAAATTTAGAAAAGTAATTCAACCTGTCCATTTTGCACCATGTTCCTCCAACAATCTCTAAGAGATTGGTATTCTAATGCTTTTCTCTTCATATAGTCCATTCTTTCCTTTCCAGAAAGACCATCTGGATAAACATTTAAGATGTGTTTCCAAACAACTTTTCTGGAATTGGATAATTAATACAATTTAAATGATCCACATAGTTTTAAAAAGAAGGTAATTAAAAACCAAAATATAATCTTAATTTTGCAACACCTCTACTTGCCTGAGGCTAGGTTCAATTCCCCCTAAATAGATGACTGTGCGAAGTTCTCGAGACTGAACAACTTGGCCAATCGGATCTAAAAATTTACGAAATTCAGCATCTGCCAGAGGTGGTCGAGGTGGTTGATTTGTGATTGAAGTTTGTTGGTCTTCTACTAAATTTAAAGCACGTTGAACCATATTAAAAGTTCGTTCCACTTGATTCATAATGATACCAGGCAATCTATTTTGGGGTTTGTGTTCGGGGGCTTGAGTACGAACAACATCAATAGGACCTACTTCCCACTCATCACTACTTTCTTCAAATGGTTTCATATCCACTTGCAAGCAAAGGTACGGATCAGATGCACTAAAAAATGAATAACTAATTCAGTATTGAAAATAATAATGATTAATACAAGAAACTGAATCTTCAAAAAGTATATATCAAATCAAAAACAATATCAAATAAGAATAGATTTTACCTGAGAAACGCTGCATCCAAATCCCAATCTGAGAGCAATGGTAGAAATGTTTCTTGGCCATAATCATCGAATGTTCTATAGCACACAGTGAAATCCCTACAATAAGATAATATAAATATTAAAGGTGATCTTAGCATATGGATTCCATTCATCTTCATCCAAAATATTCATCTTTATGCTCACCCTTTAATGTCAAAAGCTTTTGCTAATAGGCTCTGGAGAACCTCAAATGAAGTTATCTGAGGATCCACACTAAATTTTCTGTATTCTGGTTGCAGAAACCCCTCACATTTCTGCAAATCAATCAACCCTTGGTAAAAATTAAATATCCACCCCCAACTTGTATATAATACCAACTTAGTGCTGAATATTTTCACTCTAATTTTCTAAACAAGCGCTCACAATTGGGAATAATTAGAAAAAAAAAACTACATTACCTTCACTTTGACACGTATCGCTTCCCGGCTATACACGAAAATACCAGCCATTGTTACTAACGAATTTAAGCACAGAAAGCCACGTAGAAAAACCTTAAATTATAAACGTCCTTTACATTTCTACTTTACACAGATCACATTCCCCACAAATTCATAAATGTCACCTAAACTGTCAAATTCAACTGATTGAAAGTAAAAATTATTTTAAATTTCTCCATATTCGTAAAGTCTTCGCAGATACATTTCTCCCATGTTTGAAATCTTCGGAACATTTTTTTTCAGTATTTCATGCATATATTTTGACGTATTTATGTTCTCTACTTTGGTTAGAGACCTGTCGTTCCACAGCACAGGTGCCTAAGCAGCTGAATACACCGACGACACTTCTACCGGCTGCAGCTGGTACTAATTTTGTCTCCAAACTGCAGTGAAGCAGCACCGCGGGAGGCAGAGGGGCAATAAACTCTAAGCGCGCCAACATTTAAATCATTTCCTCAATTCGCTTTAAGAGAGGAAAGTACTGACCTCTTCACATTTAAAAACAAAGAACTAATGAATTTAAAGAATATCGTTATATCAATAATTTTTTATCTCCTTCTACTTGTATCAAGAAATAAAACTTAATCAAAACATATAAAGAGCTAGTATTTGAATGTATGTTATTTTGCAGAATGTCAAATTTTTTTGAGATTTGGATAACGGTATGGATAATGTAATGGATAATGCCTTAAACAACAATTTATTAAAATGAAACACTGGGTAAAGGATATTCTTGAAAAATAAACTAATTATTCTTCTTTGTTCTTTCATTTACCCAATATTTTGAGTGTTCTAAGTGTATTTTCCATTGTTTATGAAGACTCAGAATTCATTACTCCGAATAATAAACACATTTTAATATGATTCTATTTAACTCAAGTTTCACTGCCATTATTAGCAAGGACATTGTGTTTTTTAAATCTTGCCCCACCGCCTCCACGGCTACCATTTATCAGCAACTAAAGATCGGACCAATGCCATTTTTGCAGGTTCCTTGGCTCTATTCACGTTTTAAAAAATATATTAAAAATGTCTCAGGGGTTCACGTGAAGTACCTACCAAAAATTACAAGAATCGTTTCAAATATCCAGGGACTGAAGTCGGGCCAGATCAATCGGAGAATTTTCGGAAAATCCACATGTAGGGAAAATCCCCCTAACAGGCGCTGCAAACGCCGAACGACGGAGAGACTGGCATTTTGAAAAAAAAGGCACTTCCGTATTTCCGTCAAAATGTCGACACCGATTTTCCACATCACACTTACTGTGTATTACCATACGAAAATGCAATAACCTAACTCCGTTTTTATTGTTATGATTTCCAAAATCAATGACCTACCTAATAATTTGTACCAGAAAAAAATTATCTTAACCCTCGCCTTGCCTAGGTATAGAATCGAATATCCCAAACCAAGCAAAAAAAACTTCGTAAGGCGAAAAAATTTAAAAAAATTTACTTCAGGGTGGTTTGGAGTAATGAACTAGTGGTGTAACAAAGTAACTGAGAGCGGGGGAGGATTACAAATCGCGGCTGACTTTTCGGTTTGACACAATTCCTTCCAATTCCATCCATCGGCGCTTAAAAGCCTATCAGAGTTTCCCTAACATTTCCTAGAGACAATGAAGCTCTCCCAAAACATTACTCCGACGTAGCCTTTCGACCCATCTCGATCCTGTACCATACATTCTTCATAAGGCCCTTGGTGCCCCCATCTTGGTACATGTTTCATTATTCTGAGTATAGAAATCCAGTTGCAAATAGATTGCACATAAATTTCATATACAGTTACCTGCCACGCAAGAGAAATGATTGGAGTATAAATGTACGTGTAATACAGGAGGTACTTGCAATGCTTCCAAGGAGAATGATGTAATACAGGAGGGACTTGCCCTGGACACAAATTAAATTTGTATGTAATAGCAATAACTTTCTCGCATTATTTGTAACTTTTGCAAGTTTTTAAAATTGAGAGAGTTCCCGGAAATTTGGGCCTGCTTCATTTTTATTAGGGTAATTCACACTATTCGAAAAAAATAAGAAAAATTTGGATCCGCTTTTGAGAAAATCTGGTTTTTAAATCGCCTATATTCCATACAAAATTCTGCGAAAACTACTCATGTTGAAAAAATTGTGTAGTCATTTAAAGATATAATTTTGAAGAACAGTTTTTCATTAAAAGAAAAATATCTACCTTCATTATTGCAATTACAGGAAGATGCCCCCAAAACATTAAACTTTTGCAATTTTCAGAAATTTAGAGTTTGAGAAATTCGAATCTACCCCATTTTTATAAACACACCTCTCTCTGAGAGGAAAAAGTAAGGAAAAAATTGGATCCATTTAAAAAAATTGAAAAATACCTAGCGGATTTATGTAGAGTTCCCTCAAAATCATTATGTCCGTTTCACATTCAAGGGGCTGCGACATCAGACAGACCAAAGTTTGGTAAAAATTCAATCTGCGTCTTAGTCCTTGACGTTGTTCACAGATAAACGAATTGACGTGTCGACGTTCTGCAGTAAACAAATTTTGGATTCCTACAAAATGTGGATTCTGACGGATTGAGAGGAAGCAATTTACTGCCTGTAGGAACAAGATTTATCCCCTTTTTCGGTACCAGGAACGCACACAATGAGTATTTCCGTTGAAAAATCACGTTTTTTGCTGCAGAATTACAATACTATCTTTATCATACGTAATCCTCTCCTACCCAAGAAAGTAAAAATTCAGCCTTACGAGGGCTTCCAGTTTACAGATCAGTGCGAGAGTTTCGAAGTGTCCATGTTCTTTGATTCGCCTGCCTCAATATCTCTGAGTCTGTCTCTTTCGGTTGTACTGCTTTTAAACATCATACGATAATAATAATAATAATAATAATAATAATAATAATAATAATAATAATAATAATAATAACAACAACAACAACAACAAAACGGCGTAGGGAATTGGCAACCCTATCACCCACAGTACCCAGCTGGAGAGTAGGGGCTGCGCAATCAGCCAGATTTCCTCTACCTACAAAGAGGCGCTGAATTCTGTCCTAAACTAGAATCCTCCCTCTCATATTCCGCCCGTCCCCTTCCAGTGGGCGGATCGAGTAGTTCACCTTCTTCCGTTACGTAAACCCCAGGCATTTTTCATCTGGAAAACGTTCCTATTTTTTCCGTTCCCATATTCACACTCGTCTCCCCAAGTCCAACCCTACGTCAGAGCGCACGTCATGTCAAGCCACGAGGAAGACGGGCTATGCCGCCTATAAACGGCAAACAGGATACCCATAGAATACCCATAGAATTATAGAGACACGTTCAAAAAGTCTTAAGTCCTGGGAACATGAGACGCTGCCTGGGGAGCGCCAGGACGCGGGCAGAGTGTTGATGAGGCGGACCTCTGTCACTCGAAGAGCTACAGCCCATCAACCAAAACAACCGAACGTGGAATATATAGAGGCCAGAACATCTAGTGCCACTCCAACTGCTGGCTCGTCCGCTCACAGGCGTGAGAAGACTACATAGGCGTGAGAAGGAAATGAAACTGAATAAAATGGACACTAGATATGAATATTGAAGTTATTAGAATATTTTACCTTGCCAGTCGGTGTCATGAAATTTCACTTCCAGGATAGACATCACTTCTTTCACGAATACACTAATGCAAATCCAGAAATCGACATAACTGAGAAGAATTTGGTGGATAGAAGAAAAATTATAATTAGGAATGGCTATCTGACACCAACAGAATTAGAAAACACATCGAGAAGTTAGGGATGAATAACAGAAAAATTATCCGGACGAATCCTTTAATTTAATGGAAGGCCAGATGATCCTACTTGTACGTTGATGGTGGATGGCGGTATCGAAAGCCTTCAAATTATATCAGACAGGGACACATATATCTCTACAGAAGAACACGAGCAAAACACAATGCATAAAAAAATCCATAGCCTTCTCGACTATTATAGCAATACAGAACCTTCAACTAGACCAAACGTCCCTGTTCTAAACAGCATTGGGAAAGCTTCACATACACTGAAAGAAGTAAATGAAGTTTTGGGCCAATACACAAATGACACTCAAGTCTTGACAGAAACATACCAACACATTCTTCAAGTTAAATGGACAGAAAACATACCAACACATTCTTCAGAATGGAAATCATAAGCAAAAGACACCACCATGGAAGATGAGACTTGAAAGAAGCATTGATGAGCTACGTGCAAAAGTAGACCTTATTACTGAATATTTGACCAACAACCGTTCGAAAAGCGTTGTCATAACAGTAACAGGCACTGCAAGAAGAGCTGCGATTAATATAACATGCCCAAAGAGTGCTCAGCTTCCTCTTAACCTCAGAGGTACATTAAGTCAAAAGTTTAAAGCTAAAGGAGCAAGGTTCAGAAGGTACAACGAACCAAGAGAAAACAGCAAAACTTGGATTTCCACAAAAACAGAAAGAAGTTCTTTAGGCAACTTGAACTGGGTTCAGAGAGTGAAAATAGAGAGAATAGCCTCACCGTATATGTCGATGAGGTCAGTAAATTTTGGAATTCGTTGTGGACGGAATCAGGACGGTATCAACAAGATGCGAACTGGAACAAGAAAATTGAAACAAAGCAGACAGAAATAATGCCAATGGAAATGAGATTTACAATTGAATATATTGCAAGAGTGTTAAAAAAGAAGAATAACTGGAAGGCGCCCGGTCCCGATAAAATTCAGAATTTTTGGCTGAAATAAGTAGTGTCTGTACATGGAGCTATAGCAAGACGTTTCTCCGAAACACTATCCGATCCCGAAAAAATCCCTTTCTTTCTAACTGAAAGTAACACATACCTGCTATACAAGAAGGGGGACTCTTCGAAGCCCGAAAACTATCAGCCAGTCGCGTGTTTATCTATATTATACAAGTTGTTCACTGCTGTGGTAAATGAAGAAATCTACAAACACTGCGAAACAAACAGTGTTTTGGTAAAAGATCAAAAGGGATGTGTCCGTGGAATCCTGGGCTGCAAACAGCAACTTACCATCGACGGTATAATACTGAAGCAGGTACAAACTGAGAAGAGAAATCTACATGCATGCTACGTAGATTACACCAAGGCATACGATTCAGTCCCTCACGACAGGCTATTGAAAGTTCTTGAAATTTACAAGATTTGGAACTACCAATAAAATTGCAAACTGTGGGACAAAAGGCAGTCTTACTTCAGACTTGTCACATTGTTCAAGAGTGTTTACAGTAAGCTCAAGCGAGATATGGTGAATTCCCTTTTCATAAGAACAGAATCTGGTTCTAAGACACCAAAAGACAGATTCCTTTTGCCCAGTTTAACAGTGAAATAAAGTCAATAATAAATAATAATAATAATAATAATAATAATAATAATAATAATAATAATAATAATAATAATAATAATAATGGGCAAGGTGCAAATCATTAAAGATCGATCATTTATATAGCTTAAAAGGGGAAGAATGAAGCCAGAATCAGAAGTAGTTGTAATAGCTGCCCAAGATCAAGCGTTGAGATTACATTATGATAAAGCGGTTCTCAAAATTTCCCAAGGTGATAAATACCGCATTTGCCAAAATCAAGTAGAAACCATTGATCATATCGTCTCAACTTGTCCAAATCTAGAAAAGACAGAATACTTGAAAAGAACCGACAGGGGGAGCAATTATGTACCTTCACTGGCAGATCTGTAACGCCCTCGAACTTCCAAACACATGTTCCAAGTGGTACCCACATTCAGCAAAACTGGCGACTTCTGTTTGACTGTGTACAATGTTTTACGATCAACAAATTCAAACTGATCGCATGATAATGGCAAACAAACCAGGTATTGTTATCCGGGATTTGGAGAAAAAACGTGTATACTTGTAGATATTGCTGTGCCGTGCGATCAAAACGTAACGAAGAAGGCAGAAGAACGTCTTAAATACAAGAGTTTAGAAATCGAGATCAGCCGAATAGAGAGTGTAAGAGTACAGGTACTCCCGATAGTTATCGCAGCTCTGGGATTTGTTCCGCGAAGTTTGTGTAAGAAATTAGCTTAACTCCCAGGTCATTCAGAAGACTAGGAAGTATAAGACATTGATTAATTGGGAACAGCTCACATGCGCAAAGTATTGTAGAGGCACAGTCAGTCCCAGTCGCGGCTCGTGGTTTTCTAAATGGGGTAGGCTGCAACTGTTTAATTGCTGGGGATGGGGTGCACCGCAGCACATTATGTTAACGTTACATACTTATAATATTTGGCTTACGTTAGTTTATTTGTTTATAAATGAAGTCAGCTCTGCCCTCTGTTCTGCAAAGTAGTCTATGACGAGTTCATTGAAGTTCGGTGATGACAATAACTCCTTTTCAATGGAACACATTGCCAACGCACACAGTCGATCTTTCATTGTGTTTCGAATGAAGGTTTTCATCATTTTGAGAGTGGAAAAACAACGTTCTGCAAGGGTTTTCACCTGTATCCTCGAATGAAGATCCAAATTGTTACCACGTATATTGTTCACTGAATTCATTTTACAACAAATACACCAACACCAATAAAATCCATAAAACTACCCAACACCACAAATGAAGCAAACGCAGCTACACTAGCACACTATGACACGAACAATTCACCTACACCGCTAACAAGACAACAGACAACCACTTAAATTTCGTACCATACAAAAACTGCTCTGTGGTGCGTACCTAACGGCACTTCAGAAAGCAGGGCGTGTCGATTTTCCCGCCAGTTCATGAAGTTAATTCGGGGGTAGTACTAGATTTTCATTTATGGGGACAGCAGGGGAACGTGTTCTTTGACAGAGTTTTGTCTACGTTTTTCATTAGGACTTGGTTTTTAATTAATGTATTTGTATACACATTTCGATAAAGGAGTAGCGATCCTACCGCGTATTTGAACAACTAGTTAATGCTCAGTGCTTCTCACTGAGCTGCATAGTATTGCTATCTGGTGAGCACGCCGTTCTTCACACCCTACGCCCACCCAGGCTTCGGCCGCGCCCAGGTCCTGACCCTTGAAGGCTGCCAGGCCGCAGCCTTCGTCCGCCCGTAAGCCTGTGCAGTGAATGCATGACGTCACGCCCTCCTCGTTTTACATAGGGGCTTATGGCAGAATGAAGTGGGAGCCTAACGCTTTTCTCTTCCCTGTCAACAGCTTCAAATGCGTTACGAACGAGCGTTGTAGCACTGTCATATAAAAATTTTGATATAATTATTACATAATATAACTCAGAAAGCCATTATTATAAATAAATAAATAAATACATTTATAAATATTTTTTACATTCTTTTGGCGGCGATTTTTGTAGGGGAGGCTCCGCCTTACAGCCTTTAATGACGAGCCGCGCCTGGTCAGTCCTTAGATCTACTCCTTCGGAATTTGGTTGCAACCCCTTGCTTTTATATTCTGCCGACTCGTAACACCTTTAGTCATGAATTATAGGACTACCACTACTACTACCACCACCACCACCACCATCACCATCTCTACCACCATCACCAACCAACTACCACCTACCATCTACAACCTACCATCTACCACTACTAACTACTACCTCTGCTGCTGCTACTACTACTACTACTACTACTACTACTACTACTACTACTACTACTACTACTACTACTACTACTACTGCTGCTACTACTACTGACGCTACTTGTTTTCAACGAACGGAACTGTGAAAACTTCATAAGACACCTCGGAGAGACTGCACTCTTCGGTAGTGTGAGATTTCTACTCACTAAAACCACAAACCCTTTATTGTCCTTGACTGTTCCACCCCGGGACCGCTTTCGCGTTACTTCAGGGTGGAGTCAAGCTGGCTGTCAATTTTGCCAGCGGTCCATTAGTTCCTTTCTAGGTTCTTTCTTAATGACTGCGCGTGCGACTGCGTCAATATTGTCTCCCTTCATTCGGTCATACATCTCCTTGCTTTCTAGCGCTAGAAGACTAGTGGGGGCTAGCTTGCACCGACACCGCGCTTTTGGAGACAGTTCTGTAGGCCGAGAAGATTCTCTGAGCTCCTTTCCATCGGATTGTTTTCATTTTCATTTGGAGAATGTTTTCTGCTACCTTTTCAGCTCAAACAGGTGCCGCGTACAGAATTTTTAAGTGCAAGATACTCATGAGCATTCTTCTTTTGGGTTCCCTCGGTCCTCTTACATGAGGCATGAGCCTCGAAAGAGAAGACGCTGTTCCCTGAGCTCTTGCGGCTGCCGCGATTACGTGTGGACCGAAGCTGAGCTTGCTATCTACTACTACATCCATTCCCAGGTTACGGAGGGATTTCTGTAGCAAATATGTTCTCTTCCAGTATTGAATTTTGGGAGGATCAATGACCTTTTATGTCGATTACTGCTTCTGTCTTGCCGACTGCCATTTCCAGTTCTTTCTTCCGCTCCCGTTCTTTCGTTCCAGGCCAAAATAATGTACGTGGACAATAAGGCTACGGGTTTGAAACTCAAGGAAGACATGAATTTTTTGAGGTATGTTTGAGTCATGTGTGTGAGTGTGCGGGGGAAGGGCATTTAGAGTCCTTTGAGTCACTACATACAGAGGCGGTTCCATAAGTTTCCGGTCTGACCAAGAGAACACTCAACAATGGGAAAACCTTCTGAGCAGTAAATTTGTCTTTAATTGTTGTAATGCTATAAGTTTGAAGACATCTCACTGAGTTTTGTGGAGAGAGGTTCTTGAGTTAGACGAGGTGAGCGAGATCTCATGGTGTTTGGCTTCATGAGAATGCACCTGCGCTTACTGCCCAAATTGCAAAGAATGCTGTGAAGAACTGTGGCTTCAAGGAGATAGACCATTCCCCAACTACAACCACTTATCAAATCTCAAGAAAGATTTGGGAGAAGAAACTTTTCAGACGAGTTAGAGATGAAAGAAGCAATTTTTGACCATTTTACGTACAAAACTTCGGAGTAATTTTTTAATAGCATAGGAATGTCAATAAAGAGATGTGAATCGTGGGTTGGAGCAAAGGATTACTCACTTAAAAAAATACATAATATTTTTCTTTGCATCACAAATAGAAGTTAATGAGATCAGAAACGTATGGAACCATCTTCATGCACAGTGGCGTGCATTCAACCCCAGCAACCCCAGCACTTCTGGGGTAAGCAAGAAAGAGAATTTAATGAATAGTGAGAATTAAAATGACGATGAACCGTATGTCACTTGATCAAAAATATTGCACCCACTGTGATACGATACCTACTGCGATCTTTGCGCCGGCCCACTGCGCAACCCCAGCTGTAATACCTCTGCTGGAACTGGGAGCTGCGCGACCTCCGTCAAGGTGGCACCCCCACTTTATGGAAATTCAAAAACAACTAGCCTATAATTTTGTACTAATTATGTACTAATTTTGTACCAAAATTAAAAATTTTGTACTAAACTATAAACCGCTAAAAAACGGCATTCAAAAGTGGGGGTGCTAGCTTGACGTCAAGCTGGCACCCCCACTTTTCACAAATGAAAAATCAACTAGCCCATAATTATCTACTAGTTATGTACTAATTTTGTACCACAATAAATAATTTTGTACTCGATTATAAACAATTAAAAAACCGGTTTGAGAAACCTTCTATTAGCGTACATTTTAGATTTTTTTAAAACCCATTTCAAATCAGATCTCAAAGTTGAAAGTTCTACTATAGTTAGGTACTCTAGTAAGCTTACCCGTGTGACAATTCCAAACTTTTATCTGGTCCCCCAACAGAGATATTAAAGGCAAAAAAACGGAAATATTGCGTGCAGCTTAAAAGAAAAGAGTCCGCCATGACACTTTCCTTTATCAAAAACTCAATATGAAATATCTCATAATTATCTAAAAATTATATATTAATTATTTATTACAATAATTAATTTTGTACTCGATTATAAACAATTAAAAAACCGGTTTCAAAAACCTTCTCTGGGCGTACATTTCAGATTTTTTTTAAAACCCATTTCAAATTAGATCTCAAAGTTGAAATTAATACTATAGTTTGGTACGCCAGTGATCTTTCTCGGGTACTAATTTCAAATTTTTATCTGGTCCCTCAACAGAGATATTGAAGACAAAAAACGGGAAATATTGCGTGCAGCTTCAATGAATCGTGTCCGCCATGACACTTCCCTACGACATTAAGTCAAAATTAACTCTCTCATAATGATTTACTAATTATGTACTAATTCTGAACTACAATAAATAATTTTGTACTCGATTATAAACAATTAAAAAACCGGTTTCAAAAACCGTCTTTGCGCGTACATTGCAGATTTTTTTAATACCTATTTCAAATCAGATCTCAAAGTTGAAATTTCTACTATAGTTAGGTACTCCAGTAATCTTTCCCGTGCAATAATTTCAAACGTTTATCTGGTCCCCCAATAGAGATATTAAAGGCAAAAACGGTAAATATTGCGTTTAGCTTAAAAGAAAAGTGTCCGCCATGACACTTTCCTTTATCACAAACTCAATATCAAATATCTCATAATTATCTACTAATTATGTACTAATTCTGTATCACAATAAATAATTTTGTACTCTATTATAGACAATTAAAAAACCGGTTTCAAAAACGTACTTTTTGCGTATACATACAAATATTGAAAAACCGACAAGTGATCTGTCTTTAGTATATTAATTTAAAAAATTTATCTGGTCCCTCAACAGAGATATTAAAGGCAAAAAACGGGAAATATTGCGTGCAGCTTTAACGAAATGTGTCCGCCATGAAACTTCCCACGTCTTTAACTCAAAATTAACTCTCTCATAATTATCTACTAATTATGTACTAATTCTGTACCACAATAAATAATTTTGTACTTGATTATAAACAATGAAAAACCGGTTTCAAACACTTACTTTAGCCGGACAGTCAAGATCTTCACGTACTTTAGCGTATATTTACGATTTTTTAGAAACCCATTTTTAATCAGATCTCAAAGTTGAAATTTATACTATAGTTTGGTACGCCAGTGATGTTTCTCGGGTATACTAATATCAAAATTTTATGTGGTCCTTCAAAAGAGAGATTAAAGTCCAAAAAGGGGAAATATTGCGTGCAGCTTAAAAGAACGGTGGCCACCGAGACACTTCCCTTGGTTAGAAACTGAATATCAACACGCCCATAATTATCTATTTATTATGTACTAATTTTGTACCACAATAAATATTTTTGTGCTCTATTATAAACAATTATAAGGCGGGTTTCAATTATGCACTTTTCGCGTAAACGTTCGATATTTTGAACCTATTTCTAATCATATCTCAAAGTTGAAATTTATACTATAGTTTGGTACTACAGTGAACTATTCCGTGTAATAATTTCAAAATATTATCGTCTCCCAACAGTCATATTAAAGTTCTAAACGGGAAATATTGCGTGGAGCCCGAAAGAATTCATTTTATTAAAGTCCGTTATGATATTCCTCTTTCTCAGAAAATTAACTACAGGTGCTACAGAATGGCACAGACTTTCTCGTAGTAAAGTTTCTTAATTTCCTTGGCGTGGGCTGGTACTACTGTACAGTCTAGTCTCTCCTTCTTGCCTGTTTCTATCTATTGCTGGCCAAAGAATTTTTTTTTTAAATTTTCGCAACCTTTCGGTTTCCAAATTGTATTTTAAGAACATTAAAGAAGGCTATAACGTCATCCCAAATAGCAGTTTTCATTGAAAAATTTGAAACCGTTTTTAAGAAAATGGTGATTAAGCATTATTGTAAATGCAAAATTTGAAGTTCTTTTTCACAGGAATCAATTGAGTTTTCGAAAAAGTTCATTTGATGTCATTTCGTCAAACTTCATTTGAAGTACTTCTTTTAACAAATGCAACAATTCTATGGAAATGTGCACATTCTTGGCGTGAGAGATATTTCAAAAAAATTACATTTCAGTAATTAAAAAAACCACAAAAGAAATACAGGAAAATGAACTTTACGTCACATTAAACAGTGCAATTAGCACTATCCATTGAAAAAACTTGGAGCCTTTTTGGAGAAAATGGCGTTTTAGCATT